>CANSZD010001887.1:232500-709521 GCA_947648045.1 Beta corolliflora | reverse complement strand
AACTAATAAAGACCTATGAAGATGTTACAAGGGTGATTTAGGCAATGTACTCTTTCTTACCTAAAGGGTGACATGTTATTTTTGGTTTTTAATTTCTGACTTTAGTGTTTTGGAGATTAACTATATTCCAATTCCAAGCTTATATTGGAGAACGTGGAGAAGTACAATATAGTTTTCTTTTTTAAATAGATTAATACATTGTAAATTTGATTTAAATCTTTATCATTATAATACGTATTTTAAAATTCTAATAAACTAGTGTATCACCACTATCCCAATTGCATTCATGCAGATGCTAATTTCACCAATGCTTTCACGAAGATTTCTGATCTATCTATATATTTTTAATCTTTTAACAGTAAACATTATGAAAATAAATTGATATTTGAATTCTACACATTACATGAATTGCAAAAAATCGAATATCATTATTTTTTGTTTACTATGAGCAGATAGTTCATAAATACAAGATGTTAGTTTAACATGAAAAGATAACCTGCAACTAATTATGGAATAAATGAACTATAGTTCTAAAAGATAATTTACCTTATTATTAAAAGAGGTTTAATAAAATGAAAGATTTTACTTGCTACAACAATAGTCATACAAATTCATTATAAAAGATTTTTTAGCAGAGAGTGACATGTGTCATCTGAGTAATATTCTACTTTAGTATACCGTTATAGTTCATTGAGAGGATCTCAATTAAACTTCGCTGATTTGCCATGCTTTAGGTTTTGAGAATGAAAATTAAAAGTTTTGAGTTGGGGATCAAAGGTGGTACGGACGTGCTAAAAAAAAAAAATTCTACGTTTAAGGTTGTGGTCGATCGATTATGTGTTTATGTCAATAATAAAATGTTTTGGAAACCTCTGTGTAAGCAATTAAGATTCTCAGTACTTGGGATTTTAAGTAGTGTGCTAAGTGCGAAGCAATTAGTGTTTTTGGAGATAGATTCTTGGATCTAAATTTGTGGCTAGGTCATGCAAAGAAACTTTTTAAAAGCTTTTCTTTATTTCTTTTCCTTTTCCAACTCCTACTATGATTCCGAAATAAATTAAACCTAGCTAGGTTTAATTACCTTACGCTAAATTTTTTTCCTATATAAAACCCTCGTGACACACCTCAAAATCATCTCACATTATTTCTATCAAAATATAGCAACTAAGATCATCATATATTATCATATGGACTACACATCATTCTTAATCTTCTCTCATGCAAAAATGAGGAAAATTTGTTAGAAATGAGCTTTATAAAGTCAGATTTTGTGAGAAAGAAGCTTCTATAAGAAAAGTAGTAAATCGAGACCTTAAGCAACTTATTTATTTGTCGATCGGGACCTTTGGCCGGAAAATAACATGGACCACTATTTACCAAAGATTGACTTGCCCAAGTCTTTGTCATGTGACTTTAGAAAACACGAAATTTTTGGGCACGAGTCGTTTTTAGGTCAAATCACCCATTTAAGATCGCCTCGAAATTCGTGGTTCACATTTTTTTTCGTATTGATAGTCATTTTTGACCGGCTAGTCGAAATTGGGGCCGTAAAAAGTTGCTCTACGTAAGTTCTTTTTTTCAAAGAAAGTCGCTTTTGAAAGTCAAAAATCATCCATTTAAGATCGCCCGAAACTCGTGTCCAAAAATTAATGTAGTGGTAGTCATTTTGGACCGGTTTGTCGAAATTCATGTTCATAAAGGATCCATGGGTAAGGTTTAAAATGATGCAGACTCACCTCGAAGTTTGGGCTAAGCTCGACCTAGGCTCAAAACCCAAGTGAAGCTCGAGTCAACTCGAACTCGAAAGTCGAAGTCAAGCTCGAAATCGATTCGAGAACTCGCGAGCTTGGAAAATCAATCTCAAAATCCTAAACCGAGCCGAACCCGAACCGAACTCGAGAATCAAGCTCGAACTCCGAATCAAGGCTCAACTCAAACTCGAGTCTATCCATGTACGTTGAGTTAGGTACTGAGCACCCTTTTTAGCAGGAATTGGGGAGATGTAGAATGGACTTTCTCGAGTGGTTGCTGGAAACTTAATGCAAGTTTTTCCGTTAATTCTAATTACACAATGATTTCAAGTTAAATAGCATTTATGAAATTGTTTACCTTATTATTTATCAAGTTTTAATGCAACCATTATCTATAAGTATGCATTAAATAAAGTTGGAATTTAAATATATCGTTAAGCAAAAATTAGTTGTGCGATTTGCATCGGTGTAAAAGCTAGTATGTCATATATATATACTAGTATTTGGGACCCGGACAAATGCCTGTTTTCTTCGTGGAGAAGATGTAGACTTTGAAATTTTCACATACCCTATTTAAACATATTTTTTGTCCGACGTACAACATCAAAAAGTTATAATGTAATAACTTTGAATATTAATTCTATTATAAATAGGTCTTGTAGAAAAGCCTAATTCTAATTGAATTTCTAATAGTTTAATACTTTAATACTTTAGCATAGTCAATATTTCATTTTTATACGTTACTTTAACACAAAATTTTAGATATAGTATAAATGGATCTTATTTTAAAGTAGTTTTAAACACTTTCCAATGGTACAAAAATTATAATTTTCTAACTATATATTTATAACCAATTTACTATACCTAAATTTTTCATTGTGAACCCAACTCCATTTCTTCTTATCCTAAACTCTATACATGTATTTTTATTACTTTGTAACTCTACTTATTTTTTTAAATGACATGTCAGTTAATAAAAGCGCGACAAATGGCGTCCAATGAGACGCCTAAATGTCACGACTTTCGAGTATTAGCTTTTTTACTCTTACTTTATATAGCGACATATGTCGCTTCATTGAGCCGTACATGTCGCACTTGTTAACCGACATGTCGGGCTTCTAAAATAAATAGAGTTGTAAAGTAATAAAAATACATGTATAAAGTTAGGATAAGAAGAAATAAGTTGGTTCAAATGAAAACTCAATATAGTAAATCAATTATAACTTTTAATATATAGTTCGAAAATTATAATTTTTGCACCATTGGAAGTATTTAAAAATATTTTAAAATAAGATCCATTTCTACTATATTTAAATTTTATATATAAGTAACTTAAAAAAAGAAATAATACATGTGTTTTTATTACTTTGTAACTCTACTTATTTTTAAAAAAACTGACATGTCGGTTAATAAGCGAAACAAATGGCGTCCATCGAGGATGCCAAATGTTACTTACCTCGTGAAATTTAACTCTACTTTATATATAGTTATATGATATGATATGATATGATATGATATGATATATATATATATATATACATATATATATACATATATACATATATACATATATATATACATATATACATATATATAAAAAGTATTTTTAGTCGGTCAACTTTAGGGAAATTCCAAGTTCTTATATGGGTCGGAGGAACATAAAACAAAGTTCTTACGATATCATCTATATCTAGATAAATTATTAAAAACGTTTGTCCAAACATTGTAGTTGGCTACGTGTTCCCCATCTCATATTTTTATGTGGCACCACTTTTATACGTGACGTAATTAAATATTAATATCCCACTAAAATACTCCCTCTCGTTTTTTTATAGTTCCCACTTGGAATCATAACATTATTCATATTTGAATGTACCGGTTTTTTTCCCAATTCTCAATACCCATTAAAAAGCGAGGAGTTGCTTACTATCCTTAGTAATAACTAATAGTGACCGACGGTCCCGCCCCTCCCTGTTGACGGAACCCCTTCCATGCCATCCATTTGCCACGTGCTTTTTCCCTCTACACCCACCATCTTCATCTTCCTTAATCCTTCCTAATAAACCACTCGCCATCGCCGGCCACTCAATATCACTCGCAGGCCTCCGGAGTCCGAACAAACCAAACCCACCTTCGCTCCAATCTCTCCCTCTTCCAGGTATTCTTCTTTTTATTTTTAAGTTGAATAATTTTTTTTATATTTAGGGATTTTTTGTTTGATGTCTGATGAATAACATTAATTCCATAAATTTAATCCAACAAAAATTAGATAAATCCGTGAAAGCAATGTAGAATAAGATTTACGCAGTAATATCGAGAACAATGTAGTAATTAAATGTATGACTTGACTTGCTTTCTCTGGTAATTTCTCACTGTTTTTTTTCGGGTTGTTCTTGGTGCAGAATTTCGGGTTAGGTGCGAGAGGAACCGCTGTAACTGCTTCAACGGCAATGGGAGCGATGGTTCCGATGGCGATTCGGATAACACAGTTTCATCCACAGACGTCTGCGACTTTCTTTAGGTTGTCTAAACTTAGTTGATTAGGATAACACAGCTTGTCCAGTTTAATGCTTATTAAGTACTAGCATAGTAACATATGCTTTGCTATGACTGCCTTTTGCAGGTGGCTTTGGTGGTAATATTGGACATGATCCACATATACTTTATACGCTCAGTGTTGTTCAAGTTTTACCTCTATTTGATAAGCTACATATTCTCGATGTCGCTAAGGTGATAAATTGTATCCTTTCCGACTTGTACTTGTGACAAAAAGTTTCATGTTTCCTAAATCTATATGAAGAATTTGTGAGCCACGAATATGCTGTGTGTGTTTTGTATACTAATTGTATGTATGACTTTTATACCCTATAATTTACATTTTGGAGGAGGCTAGTTATGAACTGTTGTGATCATTTTCGTAGTTGTATCTTCTCATCAAAGTATGCGATTAATTTGTTCTTGATGGCATTATTAAGATTAATTGTTTCATTTCTTTTGTCAAGTAACTCAATTGTGCAGAGAATAACACCCCCTGTTCATGGGACCTTAACCTTGTAACTCCAAGATGTTGTGGGGGCTGCGGATGAGGATGCGATGTAGGCGCCGGAATTGACTAATGGGGGTACAAATATATTACCAAGATAGACCAATCAATAACTCATAATGGTTATTTTATTGTAAGTTTGCAACCCTTATAAGGATGTGCTTCAATGCATCTCACGATATAATCAAGGATGCGCAAAAATAATGTTCCCTCCATCCCGTAATGAAAAAAAAAAATCGAGGAAAATAAATGATGGTGGCATAAACTTTTCCAGGCAAATTATGGAAAAATATGGAAAAATATGTAATAAGAAATAGAAACAATCATTATATTTTAAAAAAACCCAAAAAGGAAACAAGAACTAAATTGTGAGACGGAGCAAGTAGAAGTAAATTCTTAATTGTATGACCGAGTTTATATTTTTATGTTACAATTGTTAAGTTAAAACAATCGGTAAACTATATTGATTAAAGATATGTTTAATGATTATGCTTTTGTAGAATATGCAAAACTATACAAGACTTGTAACTCGTGTAATACAAGGTGAAAATAATGTATTATATAAGAAGTATAAGTATATATTTTTTTGTTACAATAAATAAAACTCCTAATTTTAATTTTTTAAATAAAGTAATAGAAAGAAATAATTAGACAATACAACAATTGATAAAAATATTATGAAAAAATGGTTAGTAATATGAACTACGAAGACCATACACCTTGTTTCTTTAACGGAATCTTTGTAACATGTCGGCAAGATGCCAAGGCAACAATGCATCAAACATCTTGCAAAATTGTGGAAAAAAGAAGGAGTATAGCCGTCGAACCCTGACTCAAAAAACACAACAAAGGCATCCTATCCGACCCACTAACCATAAGGACAACTGCTTCAGATTAGTTAACAAATGCAAGAATTACATTTTATAAACAACATGGGGGTACAGTTGTACCCCCATGTACCCCCCTAGGTCCGCCAATGTGAGGATGGATCCTTTTCTGGAAGACATGTGGGGGAGAAGTTGATACCAGGTATATTCGCATGTCCTGTGCTTGTAGCAGACTTCTTTTTTTCTTTGATTGAAGAGAAACTTACTCAGGCTTATATATTTTCCTAGGTTTTCATATATTGCAGTGTATTGTCTGTCATTGTTATATATGTCATTGTTACATCAATTGGACAAAATTAATGTGGAGAAGGTTGTGAACTACATTGTAAGATGCAAAAACCTAGATGGAGGTTTTGGATGCACACCTGGTGGCGAATCGCATGCAGGACAAAGTATGTTGACGCACTTTGATACACTGAAATTGATTAGTAGGTTACATGACATTATTGATGTTGCTTACATAGATAAAGTTGGTCTTTTGTCGTTCGTCATGTCTATTGTCCATGCCTTGAACTATTCTTATGGATACATGTATAGAGTTGTTGTCGGACCGTCACTGGTAAGTGCAATGTCAAAATTTTGGCCCAGGGAATAAGTGCATCCCAATGGTTTTGTCGTGTCTTTTGTTTCTTTCATTCACCTCGATCTACTTATCCCAAGAATGGATCACAGTGACTCCATACTAAGTGATTGGTTGTTTTAATCACCAGACTTTTGAAACTCACCTATTTGTGAGGTTGCACAGTTGCACTTATACAAATTACACTTTCTTTTTTACCCCAAAATACAAGAGTTTTTCTCAGGGTCTTTTGAGCACAGCCTCTCATAGTCTTTGGATAGTAAGTGTAAGGTTGCATACAAGAAGGAATTTTCATACCCTACCTAAGTGTGATTAATGCTGTGTTGTTGAATGGTTCATGCTGCTGCTATTTGGTTTTGTATAATATTTATTCTGACTGAGTTGAGGATGGTTCATTATAAGTAGGCTGAATTCGAAAAAATAGAAACATGATAAAAACATATACAGCAAATAATAACTCTAGCTCACAAAATCCAAATATAATAAGGAAACTTGTGGAGAACGATTTTAAAGATAGATTTAAGTCGGATTCATCAAGTGGATTTAATTCAACGACAGATTTTCAACTTCTAGACTCAATCATAACCCCATTAGATAATGCAGAACTATGTTCACAAGTCTCAGATCAAGAAATATATGAAGCGGTTTTCATTTAGACCCAGGACAAGTCTCCGGGACCCGATGGTTACCCCCTCTGTTCTACTAGAAATATTGGGGGATTGTGGGGAAATCGATAATAAGATCCGTAAAAGCCTTTTTCCATTCTGGTAAGTTATTGAAAGAAGTAAATCACACATTCATAGCTTTAATCCCAAAAAATGAAAATCCAACAGCAGCAAACCATTTTCGACCAATAAGCCTGTGCTCGACAATGTATAAAATAATATAAAAAATACTAGTAAATAGACTCAAAAAAGTACTAGGGAAAATTGTCCACCCCCTTCAGGGATCTTTTGTTCCGAAAGACTAATACAAGACAATATTCTAATGGCACATGAAGTTTTCATGCGTTCAAAAAAAAAGGACAGGATCTTCGGGTTGGATCGCAATAAAATTGGACATGGAAAAAGCATATGATAGATTAGAATGGGGATATATCTTTACTACATTAGAAAAACTAGGCTTACGTCAAAAATGGATTACTTGGATCCGAGAATGTATCTCCTTTGTTTCTTTCTCGGTGCTAGTAAATGGTATCCCCTCGGATCAATTTTTTTCCTTCCCGAGGCATAAGACGGGGAGACCCGCTATCCCCATATTTATTTATTACGTGCGCGGAGCTTCTAGCTAGACAACTCCGGTTTGTGGAACCGGTAGAAATCAAGCATTAGGAGTAAGTCAGGGGCATTCCGGAATGAGAATCCCTTTTCTTACGTTTGCGAGATGACACAATGTTTTTGCGAAAGCAAATACCCGGAGCTTGTCAAATTATAAAAAATGTATTGAATAAATATTGTTCCATGTCGGGGCCAATTGGTCAATTACCATAAATCGGCCTTCCGGTGTACAAGTAATGTGTCGATCCGGGGAAATATCGACTTTAAAGCAATATTGGCGATGGAAAATGTTTCATCATTAGATTCATACTTGGGTTGCCCTATAATTGACAAACGAGTTAACTCTAACACGTTTGGGAAAATTATCTCAAACACGAATAACCAACTTTCTAAATAGAAGGCAAACGCTATTTCTCAGCGGGTAGGACAACCCTTATAAAGTATTGTCTTGTCACAAAACCAAATCATCAAATGCAAAGTTTCACACTCCCAACTAGTACTCTTTCGAATTTAGATAAGATATGTCGAAATTTCTTTTGGAATCGGGAACCGAGAAGCAAAAACTCCCAACCTAATTGGGTGGGATAAGATCTAAAACCAAAATTTTTAGGGGGTCTAGGCCTCCGTAAAGCCTAAGTTAATAATAAAACAATGCAAATGAAGCTTCTTTGGAGGATCCTAACTGAAGCCAACAATCAATGGGTTCAATTAGTTCAGAAAAAATATCTCAAAACCAAGTCTTTATTTGATTATTCCCCTTCACAGTCGGGATCATGGCAATGGAATAATCTATTGAAGTTGAGACCAATATTTGTTAAAGGTCTTCAATGGAAAATAGGGAATGGAAAATCCATTCTTTTACGGAAAGATAATTGGATCCTCCTCATCCATTACTAGACATAATTCCTACTCATTCGAGCACTAATCAAAAGGTTAAGGATTTTATTCTTCCTAATAAAACATGGGATATCCAAGCATTGAAGAAGCTTGTCTTCCGAGCAAATTGTCCAAAACATTAGTACCTTTCCTATTCCGTCAAATGATATCCAAGACACTAGATACGGAGACTCGCCCCTAATGGTGAGTTCTCTACTAAATCATTTTTCTTTCTCCTAATTCAAGGGATAACACTCGAAAACATTCGAAATGCTCTTTCCGATGGATTTGGAGGCTCAACATTCCCCCCCAAAGTTAGCAACTTCCTTTGGAAAATATGCAATGATGGTCTCCCAACGAAGGAGAGACTATTCCGTAGCCATGTTGCGGTCCCATTAGCTTGTGTGTTTTGTAATCATCATACGGAATCGACTTGTCATTTGCTTCTAGATTGCCCTTTCACAAAAGACCTATTTAACTTGATCTCACAAGTCTACTCTTGGCGCGAATCCTTGAAACCGATGTCAATGAAGGGGAAATGGTGGAAGTCTTGAATAAAATGCTTAAGTCTCTTAGCATAGTTGATATCCAAAAAGTGATTATTGGATGGTGGTTTGTATGGTTCTTGCGAAACAAAATTTGCTTTAATGAGGAAACCATTAACATTAAAAATGCAGCCATGATTGTCAAAAATTATTGTGAGGCTTGGTTTAGCTCTTGTGAAGACAATATAGAAGGACACAACATTTCGACCAAGAAGCACCCACAACAAAATTCTTCCTCCCCCAATCAGTCCATTGGTCTCCCCCTCCTGAAAGGTGGTTCAAGCTAAATTTTGACGGGTCCAAGTCGAATTCTAAGCACTTTGTTCATTTGGATTTATTATCGAGATAGCAATGGGAAAACATTTATGATGGGAGCCAAGGCTCTACCTCCGCACCTGGTCCATCTTGATGGCGAAACTATGGGCTTGTATGCTTGGTCTTAAGGCTGCTATTTCCCTTGGAATCGGTAAACTCATGGTAGAAGGAGATAACTTAGTGGTAATTAATTCGATTAGGAGGGTGTGGCGTGTTCCACTGGGAAATTGCTAACCTTATTGATGATGCGGAGCGGGATATTAAGAAGATGGATGCATTTTCGGCTCACCATTGCTATAGGGAAGCTAATCGGGCGGCGGATTTGCTAGCGAACCGGGGCAAAAATCTTCAACATTAGTGGCTCTCCTCTTCCGGGTCACCCCCGGGTCTCCCTCTTGTCATCGAGAAAGGATGAGTTAGGTTATCCTAGTATTAGGGTGTAACCTAGTTTTCTTTCCTTCTCAAAAAAAAAAAAATATACAAATCATTTAGGCAAAAGATTTTTAAGCGAGAGTGACATGTGTCATCTATAATATCTACTTTAGTATATCGAGTTATAGTTCATTTAGAGGAACTAATAAAACTTCAATTTGCCATCTTTTAGGTTTTTGAGAATGAAATTTAAAAGTTTTGAGTTAGGGGATCAAAAGTGTATGGACGTTCTAAAATATTCTTGCGTTTAAGGTTGGGTCGATCGATTATGTGTTTATGTCAATAATAAAATGTTTTGGAAATCTACGTGCAAGCAATTAAGATTTTCAATACTTAGAATTTTAAGTAGTTTGTGCTAAGTATGCAATTATGTATTTTTAGATACATTCTTAATCTAAATTCTAGGTACTGTCATGCAGCAAACTTTTTAAAGTTTCTGTTCTTTCTTTCTTTTCCTTTTCCAACTCCTACTATGTTTCGGAAACAAATTAAACCTAGCTAGCATTTAATTACCTTACAGTTTTTTTCCTATATAAAACCTTGTACACCTAACACCCCTAAAATCATCTTACATTATTTCTTTCAATCTATAGCAACTAAGTTCATCATATATTATTATATGCACTACATATCATTATTAATCTTCTCTCATGGAAAAATAAGGAAAAAAAAATTATTAGAAATGAGCTTTTATAAAGGCGACTTTGTGAAAAAGAAACTTCTGAGTAAATTGAGACCTTACGCAACTTTTTATTTGTTAAGCTGGGACGTTTGGCCGGAAAATAACGTGGGTCACCATTTTCCAAGCGTTGACTTGCACAAGTGTTTGTCACGTGACTTTAGAAAACACGAATTTTTTTGGACATGAGTCATTTTTTATGTCAAAATCACCCATTTAAGATCGCCTCAAAATTCGTGCTCAAATGTTTTTCGTATTGATAGTCATTTTTACCGGCTAGTCGAAATTCGTGCCATAAAGGTGCTCGGCAAAGTTCGTTTTTCAAAGAAAGTCGTTTTGAAAGTCAAAATCACCCATTTAAGATCGTCTCGAAACTCGTGTTCATAAAGGATGCACGAGTATATGGGTGTAAATGATGTGAGTCGAGCCGAGTTTGGCTAAGCTCGACTCGAACTCGGAAGCTTCGAAGTCAAGCTCGAGTCGGCTCGAAAACTCACGAGCTTGAAAAAATCAAACTCGACTCGAACTCGAAATCCTAAACTCGAGCTCGAACTCGAGATCAAGCTCGAACTCAAAGCTCGAACTCGTAACGATCAAGCTCGAACTTGAATCAAGGCTCAGCTCAAACTTGAGCCAATCCATGTACCTTGAGTAAAATACTTGGAGTAGCCTTTTATAGATGGAAAAAAAGTTAGTGTTTCATTGTCCAACCAATGTGCGACTTTAGGAAACAAACTTTGGTAGAAAACAATAGTTTCCATCCAATGAAGAAATGCAACAAATAGTTTTTGTTCCATTTATAAAAGAAACAAACTTAGGCCCCGTTTGGCAATTAGCGGATAGTTTGTTAGCTTTTAGGCGATTATAAACGCCACGTGACTATCACTCTTTCGGCAACTAACCACTAACTAACCAAAAACTTACAGGCGGAAGACTTTAACCACAAATAATAATACTTCTTTATTATTAAAAATAAATATTATCTCAAACTTAAAATAAATAAAATATCCTAAACTAGGGTGAAGATCCACTTCTTAGTATGCTCAAATTCACTGTAAACTGGCCTTACCAAAAAGGTAAACAAGGCAAAGCCAAATAGGAAAAAAGAAAATACGCGTCGGTATAAAGCGGAGTACGAAATACACTAGATAAGTAACACATTTGCCAATTCGTAATAATTTACATTTGAAAACTCCATTACTTATAATTCAACGGTAACTTTTATAAACAAACTCTTTCCAAATAACTTGGATTAAAATAAACTTGAAAACATGTCCTCTTCTTAGGGTATGAATATTAGGAGTCTTAAGGAGAGTCTTGAGCAAAGGCTTTGAGAGTCTTGAGCAAAGACTATGCAATAATGTTGAAAGAAAAGTTGAGAGTCTTGGAGTGGGTTTGAAAATTCAAGACTCCATCCAAGACTATGATATGCAAGAGGTTAAATTTCTAGGCCACTTAAAACTTGACATTTATCTTTTCTTTTTTTGTAAAATTCATTTAAAACATAGTATGTAGAGAGTCGATGGATAAAGTATAAAATGGGAATGAGTCGAAGTGAGTACGTAAAATAAAAAAGTAGTGAAAAGCTGATGTAGCACAGTCTGAACTTTGGAGTTGAGTCTGAGGGATAAACTCACCCTTATCTCCCCTTCCTTTTCCTAAGTGTACACGCCACCAAGCTAGTCATCCCATCACGGATCTATATCAAGGGGTAACCATAATTGCCAACAAGTGGACTTTGAACCATAAACCTTTCTTGATGTTAATCAAAGGTAATAATAATAATAATAATAATAATAATAATAATAATAATAATAATAATAATAATAATAATAATAATAATAATAATAATAATAATAATAATAATAATAATAATAATAATAATAATAATAATAATAATAATAATAATAATAATAATAATAATAATAATAATAATAATAATAATCTATATGACTTGTAAGTCATGAATAAATCTCCTTTTTTCATGAATAACTTTTTGAACATTCAAAGTTCATAAAAACAATCAAACCATTCCTTGTAATAATAATTTAAATTTACAAAAAGGATAACAAAACTTTCATACAAAATGATTGATAAAATCATTCCTTTTTTATTTCCAAAAGTAAACAATAAAATATTGTAACCATTTTAAACCAAATTTCACAATCCATTCAACCATTAAATCAATAAACAACTTTAATACATAAAACCACATGTCAAAAGATCTAGCTACATTACATATCTTGATCTTGCACAAACAATATACTAGTATCTTCACTTAGTCTTATGTTTGAGCGTTCTCCTAACCAACCAATAATATGAAAATCTAATAAGTAACTTATCACATGAACTTAATCATGAATTTAAACATGAATAACTTATCATGAGCATAATATTTTTGATTAGGAAACATGAAAATTTTTAGTTAAACCAAAGAAAATTGGAACTTGAATAAGAAATATAAAACTAGAATAGATTAAGGAAAGAAGAAAGAACCTTAAAGTAAGAGAGTTTGGATTCTTCAAAGTTTTTGGTGTGGAAAATATGGCTTAAGGTATGGGGTATTTATAGTAGTAGAATAGGTAGTACTTAATTTCCAAAATTAAATATTTTGTAATCTTCATCATAAATTAGGAGATTAACCAAGATTTGTAACCTCCATTATTAATTTGGAAATTTAGGAAATCAACCCCACCTAACATAAGGTGGCCGGCCATATGGCTAATTTTTTTTTTTTTGCTTTTCAAATATTCATCTTTTAAATGTTTTTTTAGAAAAAACTTATTAATGAAACTCATCTTCCCCGACGTCCCGGTCGGGTTGATAAATCTTGCCGAGAGACGACGGGGTCGGCGAGCAAAGGATGCCGCCACAAGTATCACTTTGAGGCACTTCCTTCTTCTCGATCCACTCGTGAGTACCGAGAGAAGACGCTAGGAGACAAGGCGGACAAGAAGCTAGGCATGGTGATGAGCTCGCGGATATTCTCGCGAATGCTTGGAATAAGATCCGAGATGGCCGAGTCGCCCCATTTGTTGGCCGACGGGGCCGATGGTCGCGACCTCGCCACGATCTTGGCCCGCGAAGAGCGTTCCCGTCCACGTCCTCAATATGGACGACATTCCTAGCGGAGACGAGGCGGAGGATCCGCCGTAGCAAGCCGCTTATTAGCGAAGTATCCTCCACTGTCGGCTCATGTTGGCGCCTCCTTGTCCCACTACCCCTAACGACAGGTCGTGAAGTAGAAGACCAGTAGCAGCGGGCCTGAGTAGGGCAGTAGAGGAAGGCGGGCCGCCAGTAGCAGCGATAGTAATACCGCCATGGCCAGGAGTACGGCCGGTATGTGCGCCGCGAATACGGCGAATGTTACAGGGGCCGTGACGGTTTCCCCCTCTACGGCCGTTTATAACGCCGTGCACGGTCTCGGGACCACTAGGGAGCCGAGGTTGCATGTTGATGAGCGGCTCTAAATCTTCGGAGACCCGAAAGGGTCCTGCAGGGTCTAATTGATCAAAGCCTGCACAAGACAAGGTAAAGTTTAAAAAAAAAAAAAAAAATCGGACATCGAGGACAGACCCGATAGCGGTGCCTTACCATTAGCATGAGTATGACAAAGCAACATGGCGGACAACTGTTGATTCCCCAAGATATACCTAGAGTGAGGGAGCCAATTTTTGGGTTCCTTGACCTTAACTTCCCTCCCGTCCTCATAAGTAATCATGAAATCTTTAGTGTCAAAGAAGTCATAGGCTGCCCTCTCATCATCGGTTAGCGGAACCAAAGGCAAGTGCTCCATGTGCGGACGCGACTCGGTGAAGTGACGGCGCACTGGATAGTTCTCGAGCACTCGAAGCCAAAAGAAGGCATCCCCCGGCCGCCCTTCAATCCGGTAGCTTTTGGTTGAGCCGTCATCTTCTTATCGGCCGTCATTAATGACCACCACCCCCGCTTGACGGGCGAGAACCATTTCTTTTCAACCGGTGGAGATGACGGAATAAATTCGAGTTTCGGGGAAGTCCAAAAGCGGATCGTCCGGATATACGCAATCAAATTTCGGACCGCTAAAGGAGTTATTTGGGCTAAACAGACGTTGAAAGAGTTTAAAATCCTCACCAAAAAGGAATCGAAAGGAAAACGTAGCCCAAACTCAAAATGATGAGTATAAACGGCCACATGACCGGGAGGGCATTCCATTACAATGGAACCCTCGGAAGGAATCACCCGGCCTATAACTGTCAGGGAGCCGAAATAGCGGTCGGCGACTTTAGGGTAACCAAGGTCAAGGGCATCCTGCGCCGGGGTAAGTCAATTTCAATCGATAACGGCCCGGCACACTCATCTTCGGGCAACCATAAAGCATTCGTGCCGGGGAGCCTCAACGTCCTCTTCAACATCTCCTTAGGCACATTAGAAGTTACATTAACTCCCCTCTCGCCCGCGCGAGAACTTTCCCCCCTGCCCACTCACTCGACAAGGGCACACCTTGGTGCCAAGGTTCGCGGTTGTAATATACGTAGTGTCTTCGGAGGCGCGAGCAACGGGATGTTAGGAGCGGACCGAGCGGTGGTAAACGGACTCTTGGTTGGCCATAACGGTCACAATAGAATCACTTTGTCGTCACCTAAATCAATGACAGGCGGATTAGCGGCCATAGTTTCGTGTAAGCGGTGATAAAAATCGTCAGATTACTTCGGCCCTAGCGTCTTGTGCCATGCTATCCAACCAAGCATGCTCTCTTAAAGGGGGCAACATCAAGGCCGAGAACGGCATCGGTGGCGGACTCCTAAGGGACCGTCTAGCAAGGATCGATGCCTAAGCTCCCTAAGCGTCCGTCTATCACCGCTTTCCGGGCGACCGGATATCTCTAGTCAAGTTATGCTCCTCGGGAGTGGCGGGGTCGTTAAGGAACTTAGATCTCATTTCTTTTTCTCTCTCATTTGTTAAAGGGATGTCCGACAACAACCTAGTTCTCCCCACGGGGCTAGAGCCGGAAGAAGGCTCACTATCGGCCGGGGGGAAGAAGGTTCACTTTCGGTCATAAATGCAACACTAGGGGTATTACGGCTATCGGCCGGTCAGACATGATGAAAATATAAAAAGAAACTTTAAGCTTGAAGAAATGAAGAAAAACACGGAAGGAGCGAAAGTCGCCAGGAGAAAGACAAAAGGCGAGGAACGAAAAGTTGCCGGAAAAAGGCGAGCGAGAATTCCAAGGAGTGAAATGGTGTAGAAAAGCCCGAGCTTGAGCAGAAAAAACCACCGGAAATGCAGAACTGTCGCCGGCGAAACTCAAACTCAAAACCTCAGGAAAAACCCAGAAAAACTTCGTCAAAAAATAACGAAATTCTTAGTATTGTGAAACTGGAAAGTAAAAACTAAGAAATTTAGTAACTTTTCGGAGCAATCTGAGCGAGAAAAGTCAGTTTCTGAGCAAATGGAGTTATGGGTATGGCAAAGGAAGAAGGAAAGCTTGAGAATGATAGAAAAATTCGGAAAAAGGATGAATGTTGTCCATATATACAGCGAATGAGCGAGTGAGATGAAAAGAACCTTCCAACTCCTCTCCGGTTTCCGCCGGGTGTCCTTTGCGAGGTTAAACCTTAATAAAGTAATGGGCGGGATTTTCAGAAAAGTAATCATTAACTTTTTGAAATTTTTCAACTCCCTACGACGACACGTGGCACCCAACAAATTAACTTCTTCAAAAAATTGAGCACGGCAACAATGATTCGCGTCCACCAACAACATCATTAACGGTCAAGACCCCAAATGATGCTGGGGGGGCTAGTTGTATGGGTATAACCCAAGTACGTTAGCGGACCCCTGTGATAAGTCCACGAACGCCATAATGGACACGAACACTGTAAATGTCGCCTAAAGCTCTAACAAGTCAGTACATCAACATGGTCCGACAACGTTGCGCGGTCGCCCAACAAGACAAAATAAGGGAATCTTCCCAACTGTCAAAAGCACCACGACCGTACACGTGTAAAAGGATTACGCACCCTGTCAGGTGAATAGTACTTCTATAAATACCCCACTAGTACTATTCTGCAGGTACTTTCTCTCACACTCAGAATTCTTATCTCTCTCTCTCTACTTTCTCTCTCTAAATCCTATTTGGGCACGTCTTGACTTGAGCGTCGGAGGGGTTTCCTCGCATCCCACCCGAGGGTAGTTCACGTTGCTTCTTGTGCGGTTATTCACTAGCGGAGTCAAACCCTAATCTTTGGCGGACTTCTCTCAAGACCGCCAACCGTTTCAACACCGAAACGGGGAGGGATTTTTGGATTTGAGAAAAAGGTGAAAGAAATGGTTGATTAATTGTTATTCTTATGAAAAACTTATTGTAATTAGTTGAATTTTTTTAAATTGGCTCGCAGCAACAAATTCACAATACCTGTGTTAGATGTTGTATTTGATTTTGTAAGTTTAGATCCCTAATTTTAATTTGTAAGTTTATTTGATTTGCTTCATTGTACCCGATTTTTTACTACCTCTTCCGACCTTGAAATTCTTAATATGATTTCTAAATTTCTCTTTTGGTTTACATTATTAAATATTTGAATTTGGGAACTTTTCTTAAAATTACGTTACAAGTGAGGATGCAGGCATGAACCGCTATAACCATTAGCGGTTAGTGCAACAAAACCAGTTAAGACAAAACCACTACAGTAAGTGGGGCTTTTACTTTGTACAACGCTATTGGAAGTGGCGGTTTTCTGAGATGGACCGCTTATAAGATGAACCGCTACTCAAAGTAGCGGTTTTGTAAGAGGAAAATGGAAAACAAAAATTTTCGTGTCCATGCTGATGTGAACGGTACCAGGGGAAATACTTTCGATTGTAGCGTAAAATGAGAAATACTTTGTATTTTAACATTGTTGAGGGCAAAAATTTATCTATAATCAATTAAGTCAACCCTAATTCTTTATAAAGTAGGTAACTGGACCCAACTTGTTTCTCAATTGCACAAAACTTTCAGATGATATTCCACGTGTTTAACCATTCCCGACGAATTAACTCAATCACCCAATTAATAAGCCGTTTAAAATCTCTACACATTTCATATTATATTTTTAAACTTAATCTTACCTAACACGACTTAGCTAAATCCCTCCTTACAACGCATGGGATCGATCTGTACTGAGTGGTTGACGTTCATAATGATTAGTTATAATGTCTAATTAAAATTCTTCTCAAAGGTTGGGTCTCTTGCTTGTTATAAACTACATTTAAAAAGATGGTAGAATACTAGATCGGATAAGACTAAGACCCTCTTTAGCAATTAGCGGATCGCTAGCTATTAGGTTTTAGGTGGTTGTATTAGTTGATAGGGTAGTTGATAGGCGGTTGTATTCGGCGATTTGACTAATTAATTGTATTAGCTGTTTATATATATAAAGGTGTTTGGTAAAGTAGTTGATAGTTGATTGGTATTTGATTGTGTAAAATGACTAATAAGGACATGAACTAATTTTCCCTCTTGTACTTTCTGTTGTTTTCGCAAAATAAATATGTTTGGTGAATATATATTGGGATAAGACATACTAATAAAAAATAATTTAAACCACATCTATAAGATTCAACATTAATCATTATTTAAAATTTTTAAATATTCAAATTTATGACTTGATAATTTATAAGTATATTAATAAGGACATGGGAATAATCCATAATTGTATCATTCATTGTTATAAATAAATATGTTTGGTGAATATATATTAGGAATATATACTAATGATTAATAATTTTAACCAAATCTATAAAATCCAATATGTGTTCAACCTCTAATTTTGCCGAAACTTCTCTTTACCAAATAGGGCCATAAGAAATATATAGAAAAGTATTACTATAATGCTAATTCTTCTTAATAGTTTAACGTTTGTATTTGACTTGTAGGTTGTAAGTGGTTGGTGTTGGATCCCACGTAATAGAATCTTCACAAGTATTTTAGAATAACTCATTAACTCCTTGCTGACTTGCTGTAGATAATGACGTTGACTCTAAATAATTAAGCAACATAAAACTCATGATAATGTCTAAGCGACAAAACAGTGGAGTAGCAGAAACTAGTTATGATTACTAATTAGGATTGAAAGTTTCAGAGTTTAATGAGACATACTTCCTAGGAATTGGGTTCGCTCATTGGCTAAAGTGGTGAGCTTTTTCATCTTTTCTAATAATGCCTACGGTTCAATTCTTATTCGACCTTAAGCATTAACTTGGGATTTAATAGGGGATTGAGGGTGTTTGGCTTGTAATGGGCCTCTAGGTGGGGCCTTGTGCGAGGACAGTCCAGAGGATTTCTTCTTACGCCCAAAAAAAATTAAGTCCAATCTTTTGACTTTTTGCTTATCTTATGCGCATCTCATTTAACCTAAAAACAAAAATGATCATATAAGATGGTGTTGGATTTGTTTAAATCAATATTTTCATAATATCAAATTTTTTAACTTCTACAAATATATAATTAGAGATGATGATGGTGAAAGTTACTGCGTTGGCAAGTGTGAAAGTCAAAATATTGTACTAGTTTGTAAACGGACGTTAGTATATACTTCCTCAGTTCAGTAATAAGTGAAGCATAGGGATTTGGCGCAAGATTTAATAAGCGTCACTTTCAAAAGCCAAAAAGTCGTAAAATACCCTTTTCATTATCAAAAGGAGGAGAGAGAAAAGCAAACCACACAAGTTTATGATGGATGCTGCTTGTCGTTTTGTCAGCTTTTCTTTTTTCCATTTAAGGTATGTTTCAGCTTATTTTGAAACGTTCAAAATAGTAAGTGTTTCACTTATTATGGAACGGAGGAAGTATATATATTTTAAATAAATGATATCCCAACTTGCCTAGGGTAATAATCGATCCCAAGACCTCTTGGAGACAGGAGGAAGGCTCTCTAACCACTAAGTTATCCCTCACTCTCACGGAGGTTAGTATATGGCTATTATCTACTAAAACCCTTTTTATATAGCCTTTTTATTAAGTTATACTCCCTACGTTCCTAAATAGTGTTTTCATTTTTCCATTTATGTTTCTCCTAAATAAATTCTCATTTCCTTATTTGGTATGAGTCATGAGTTAAAATATTAAACATTATTTAACTTTTATTTTTTATTATATTACTCGATTCTTCATAAACAAGTTGACTTTATAAAGTGGTCCACATTCTCTCTCTCGATTAACGATTCATGAATTGTACCAACTTCAATTTTAAATTCGATTTGATACAATTAAGGTCCCACTTATAATTTCTCCTTAATATTTGTGTCCAAAAGAAATGGGAACTCCATTTAGGGACGGAGGGAGCTAAACTAACCTATACTAATATTTTTATTGCAATAAATTTTTTTTAGAGCGACTAACCGCAATAATGTAGATGGAATTGCATTTCGGTTTGCAACAACTAACGACATTTTGCCGGTCCACTATTGGTCTCGGCGACAATTACCACCGGTATTTTACTTTCATGTTGGAATTGAAGTAAAAGCCAAGAAAGCTAGGAGTAGTTGTAGTTTACTTTCAGTTTGTAGTGCCCCTAGTTGTTGTGTGTGTCTTCACTAGTTTGTAATTCGATGTTTTATTTATGCAAATTCCACCATCGTCAAAGACTTTAACCACTGATATAGATGACGTCCACAAATAGCAAGAAGTTCACAGCAAGCAGTTGTTTACCAATTTTACTTGTTGTTTTTCTTTAATATGGTTTGTAAGAGCTAATAAATAAAGCTCGGTTTAGTGTTTAATTAGGTTCAGGTTTTCATTTGTATGATCGTTTTCATGTTTGTATTTTTCGGTTTCAATCAATGCAAATTTTGTTGATGTCACAAATAGCAAAAACTCTTGATGCCACATGCAAAATGTTATACATATTGACTAAAATAGTTGAGCAAGATAGTGTCTAGATGGGTTGAGACCAAGGCCCAGGGTAGGATCTCGATCGAGTTGGATTGGCTTGGGTCCACCTAGTGCCTAGTCATCTTTACAATCGAAGAATTATAATTTGATAATACTCCTTTGATCCTAATATATTACTCCCTCCTTCCCAATTCTCATATTCCATTTTTGGTAGATATCTCAAATAATGTTCTTCTCGTTTCCTTTTTTGATTTCACATTTATTCTTGTATTTGCTACAAAAATCGTGCTACGATCATTTAATTGTGTCTTGGAACTAATTTTTTCTTTTTTTATTCAACACATATACTTAAAGCTACGCCCGCCAATACTCTTCATTCTCTCTCCTAAAACTAGTCATTTTCCCATAATATTAATTGTTACCATTTTATATTCCATTTACCTTGATTTACGTGCCAAAATAGTAAGCGGGGAACTATATTATGCGGGACGTAGGGAGTAGTTGATACATTTTTTTCTTTTCCACGATCTTCAAGGCACAATTTTAATCATTTATATTTTTAATTACATATTAATTTATAAAATGAAGCCATAAATGCCCTCGCTCATGATCAAATCTTCTCTTCGATGTGATTTTTTTTGTGATCCTATAAGACCCTAAAAAACACTAAAATTGAAATTAAAGATACATATAAAACATCAAAGTGAGTTTGATTACCAAAAACAACAAATTATAACAAAATGTATCTAAAATCCACTCTGGTTAGAAACCGACAATTGCAATGGCAATGAAGAAGGCGATTTCAAGGTTGTGCCGTCGTAGGAGACCAACGACTTGAAAGCAGTTACGGCCGACAACGGTGGTAATCGATCTGTCCGGAAAGCTCCCCAGGGTTAACACGGCAAACTAAAAGCGTCACCAATAACGAGTAGGCTATGGAGACTAGCACGTACCCGGGGAAGAAAAGATAACAAAGAGAGAATGATTTTGTGTATCTCTCAGGCGAAGAATAATGTGCTTGATCTTATAGGAAGAGATCGGACCAAAAAATGGAAGAGCGGTAAATCGGGGAGGATATCAAGGGATTGCCATAACGAGTTACACACGCATCGGCTCGGGTCCAAAAAGATAGTTAAGTTAAATTTATTCCCCAAAGCCCAAGGCCCATGGCCCCACCTGGCCGGTCCCGGGCGGCGCGCGCGTGTGTGTGATGGCAAGCCCAAACCCAAGCATGATATCCAACCACAAAAGCATCTCAAGTACCAACTCAATAAGAATAAGAAAGAAGGGAATATATAAACAAGGGAGTATTCCCTCCCACAAGCAATGTGGGACTTTTAAAGAAAAGAAGGCTAAGGCTTTTCAAGCCTTGATTCCAACAATCCCCCACAAAGGCTCTAAAAAGCAAAAGAAATTCTGGGTAAGGAAAGGAAAGTACTTAAGCATCAATATCTTTCGATTTGAATTGATACATAGTGAAATGAGGCAACGACTTACTTTCTAGTGAGTGAATTTCTCTTGAACTCACCGGAGTTCCGTTGAGACCCCACGACACATACCTACCTTAAGATCGTGCGGTCTCCACGATACATCACAAGCGCTTGATAGCCATGCGCATTCCTTGGGTCTCATAAGTGCTCTAGAAAGACGACCCGGCCTTTCATAGAAGGCGGCTCAACCTCCACACTTACGTAGGGAGTCCATCAAGTGTTTCTCAACAACACCACCCCGAAGGGATATGGAACCATTAAGAGCAAAAAACTCAACCTCACAATATAAATCCATCAAGTGCGTCTTAATAGTACCACCCATAGGCTATGGATTTAAAAAGCACTACCATGCGCCATAGGGATGAGAAATGTAGTGCAAGTTAAGATTATATGGCTTCGTTTGACCCTGAAATGGGTATCCACCTTAAAATCTCAACTAATGGGCTTTACCCCATCCCCCTCGATGACTCTAGGACAACTCTCCTAGATAACCCCTTAGTAAAGGGATCGGCAAGATTTCTTTCGGACCTCACATAGTCCAAAGAAATCACCCCATTTTTCGGGGAGTTGTTTGACGACTCCATGTACGATCCGTATGTGTCTCTTCTTACCATTGTAGACACTTGTTCTTAGCGACACCAATGGTTGCTTGAAAATCACAATGAAGAGAAACGGGTGCACCATGTCCTCCCCATAAGGGAACATCGGACAACGAGATTTCTCGACCATTCGGCTTCTTGCCATGCCCGACTCGAGGGCAATGAACTCGAGACTCCATGGTGGAACGTGCTATACAAGTACGCCGAAGACTTCCATGATATAGCACCACCACCATGGGTAAACACATAACCACTAGTTGAGCCCGATCTCATCATTACCGAAACCCAATTTGCATCACAAAATCCTTGAAGTACGGCGGGAAATTTAGAATAATGCAAACAAAAATCAACGAGTTCCTTTTAGGTATGCGAGAAGACGATAAAGAGCATTCCAATATTCATTACTAGGGTTATGAGTATATCGACTCAGTCTACTCACTTTGCATAAGCTATGTCAGGTAGAGTAGAGTTCATGAGGTACATCAAACTACCTATGACTTTCGCATATTCACTTTGAGAGACACTTTCACCTAAGTTATTGGTCAAATGAATACTAGGATCATAGGGAGTACTCAACTGGAACAACATCAAAGGAATTAAACTTTTTAAGCACCTTTTCCTCATAATGAGGCCCGACTAAGGGAAATGCGATTGGAGATTTTCTTAAGTCTTACTCCTAAAATCACATCGGCTTCTCCCAAATCCTTCATCTCAAATTTTGATGACAAGAAAAGTTTAGTATCATTAACAACCTTTAAGTTGCTGCCAAATATCGGCATGTCATCCACATAAAGACATATAATAACACAATCGATCCTATCAATTTGGAATATACACGGAGTCGAGTTGTTGACATTTGACACAACGATCTTGTCAAATTTTTCATACCATTGTTTTGGTGCTTGTTTGAGACCATATAAGGACTTCCTCAACTTACACACTTTATCTTCTTGACCTTGCACCACGAAACCCTCAGGTTGAGACATGTAAATCTCCTCCTCTAAGTCACCATTCAGGAAAGCGAGTCTTAACATCCATCGATGTATAACTAAGTCATGAATAGCAACAAGAGCTAGCGGGATCCTAATGGTGGCTATCTTAGTCACAGGAGAATAAGTGTCAAAGTAATCTAGTCCT
Source organism: Beta corolliflora (assembly GCA_947648045.1). Classification (NCBI taxonomy): domain Eukaryota; kingdom Viridiplantae; phylum Streptophyta; class Magnoliopsida; order Caryophyllales; family Amaranthaceae; genus Beta; species Beta corolliflora. The sequence continues at coordinate 686,051 of CANSZD010001887.1, read as the reverse complement.
TTCCTCTGAGTAAAGCCCCTAATGACAAGTCTAGCTTTAAACCTCTCTATAGTCCCATCAGGTCTCAACTTCTTTTTAAAGATCCATTTACTATATATGGTCTTTGACCCCTTAGGTAAGTCGGTTAACTCCCAGTAGAGTTAGACACTATGGAATCTAACTCGCTCTTAATGGCCTCTTTCCAAAAACTAGCATCCACGATCTCATTGCCTCTTCAAAAGTCTTTGGATCCTCTTCTATCATGAAAGCATAAACTAGTTCATCACTCAACAAGTCGACACACGAACTTTCGGACGAAAGCGGTGACAAAATCGGAACCAAAGTCTTTTGCTACTTTAGGTCTTTTACTTCTCCTAGGCTCATCTACGGCGGAAGAACTACTAGCATGCATGTCAGGCGAAGTACTACTTAAAGTCAAATCGGCGGGAATATCACTAGTAGATAAAACAACATCATGCGTAGAACAAGTAGATAAATCAACATCAGGAGAAGAACAAGAAGGCACAGATGCAGTATCACCCTTTTTCAAAGGAAAAACATGTTTAAAAAACTCAGCATCTCTGTATTCACAAATAGACCTATCGCTCAAAGTCATGAATCTATAAGCATCATGAGCATAGCCAATAAACACAGCATCAAAAATCTTGGGTCCAATGTTTGACTTCTTATAGTCAGGCAGCCCAACTTTAGCTAGACACCCCACACTCTAAGAAAACTCAAGTTTGGAGGATACCCCTTCCATAGTTCATAAGGAGTCTTATCTAACTTTTTGTGAGGTACTCGGTTAAGAACATGGCGGTGAAAGGGCTGCTTCCCCCCCATATTTCATCGGGCGACCCAGAACTTACAAGCATAGCATTCATCATATTTTTCAAAGACTTGTTTTTCCGTTCAGCTATACCATTTTGTTGAGGTACATAGGGGGCACTAAGTTCATGAATGATACCCAATTTCTCACAATGGTCATTCAAAGAGTTGTTCTCATACTCTCTACCCCTATCAAACCTAACCCTCTTAATTTTCCTATCAAGTTGGTTTTCTACTTCGGCCTTATACTTTATAAAAGCTTCCCCTGTCTCTCTTTTGGCTTTAAGAAGGTATAACTTAGTGTACCTCGAGTAATCATCAACAAAGGAAATGTACCAAAATTTTCCTCCACTACTTCTAGTGTTCTGGAAATCAGCTAAGTCCGTATGAACCAATTCTAAAAGTTGTGTGGTCCTTTGAGTCACGGTTTTGCAAGGTTTCTTAGTAAATTTTGCTTCAACACAAACTGGACACTTAGAGAACTCTGTTGTGGACAGATTAGGAATTAAAGCTAAGGTCCTTAGTCTCTTAATAGAAGCAACATTCACATGCCCTAATCTACCATGCCATAAATTTAAAGACTCAGCAATATAAGGCGAGAACCGAAATAGTCTTATAAATAGCGGGAACAACGAAGAAGCAACATTCAAAATAAATAAACCCCCACTTAAATACCCTTTCCCCCCGAAACTCCCCACCACGAGTCATTACAACCTTGTCAGCCTCAAAAACAATTTTCAAACCAGCTTTGTTTAACAAGGCACCAGACACTAGGTTGCGACGCATAGTAGGAACATACAACACATTTGAAAGGGAGAGGGTTTTTCCATAGGTAAGTTTTAGAGTGTCCTTTCCTTGTCCAAGCACTCCAGCAGTTGTCGCGTTGCCCATGTAGACACACTCGCCTTCAGTAGCATCCTGGAAGTCATGGAGAAGCTCCTTGTTTGCACAGAAATGCCTCGAAGCCCCGGTATCCAAAATCCAATCGGAACTATTCTCGATCGGATTCGCTTCAACAACCACGGCGGCGGCCAATGTCATCGGATTGACGAGGTTAGCTTTGAGGTGCTTGCTTTTGAACGAGACCTTGGCGTTGAGAACATTGGTAAGCCTTATGATCGGGCTTGCCACATACATAGCAAAGAACATACCTCTTACGAATCTTACCATCGGGTTTGTTGAATTTCCCTTGCTTCTTACCTTTGTTGTTGACCTTCTTACCTTTACCCTTAAACTTATCGGATCTCGATGAAGCGGCGGCGGTTTCCACCGGGTTAGCTTTGGTAACATTGACAACAACGAGTCTGATTGTCCTTGATGCGGTTTGCCTCTTCAATCCTCATATGACTAATGAGTTCTGAAGAGACGAAACTCTTTCCTATGTTTCGATTATTACGGAACTCTCTCCGGGAAGGGGGAAATTTTTCCGGCGAGAACATTAGCTTGAAAAACTTCGCAAATCTTCATGTCTTCATTTAAGACATCGGCACACTGATTTTCATAGCCATGAACTTGGTCCATGACGGGCTTGTCATCAACCATCCGGAAAGCCCGGCCACTTTCCGACAGACATACTTTTGTTTCCCGGCATCATCGGCCCCATATTTTTTGTCGAGGGCCTCCCAAATCAATTTAGATGATTTATGCACCATGAATAAATCAAGCAGTTGTTTGTCATCGAGATTAAGGAGGTGGAAACGAGCAGTCTTATTATCTTTTTCATATTTTAGAATTTCGTCCTCATTCTTCTTAATAACGAAGCGAAGGAGAAGAGGATGAATCACTGTAGCAACAATAGCGACGGGACGGGTCCTTGAAAAGAACGTGAGTCGATGTCCAAGCTTGCTCAAAAAACATTAGCGATTTTGAGCCCGGCATTTGTAGTTATTCCCGTCAAGGGGCGAAGCTTTGAAAGGTGAGCCATGGATTTGTTCGAAACGTCGGCCATTGCAAATATGTTAGAAGCCGACAATTGCAATGGCAATGAAGCAGCGATTTCAAGTGTCGTCTAGTGGTAGGAGACCACCGACTTGAAAGTAATTACGCCCGACAACGGTGGTAATCGATCCGGCCGGAAAGCTCCCCAAGGTTAACCCGACAACCTAAACCTGTCACAAATAATAGAGTAGGCTATGGAGACTAGTACGCACCCGGGGAAGAAAAGATAACAAAGAGAGAATGATTTTGTGTATCTCTCAGGCGAAGAATAATGTCTTGATCTTATAGGAAGAGATCGGACCAAAAAACGGAAGGCGATAAATCCGGGGAGGATATCGAGGGATTGCCATAAAGGTACACACGCACTCGGCTCGGGTCCAAAAAGATAGTTAAGTTAAATTTATTCCCCAAAGCCCAAGGCCCTAGCCCGGTCCGGGCGGCGCGCACGTGTGTGTGATAGCAAGCCCAAACCCAAGCATGATATCCAACCACAAAAGCATCTCAAGTACCAACTCAATAAGAATAAGAAAGAAGGGAATATATAAACAAGGGAGTATTCCCTCCCACAAGCAATGTGGGACTTTTAAAGAAAAGAAGGCTAAGGCTTTTCAAGCCTTGATTCCAACACACTCATTTACTTTTTCTTTAGAAAAGACAATCTAATTTATTTCTAAAAAATAAATATTCAAAAACCATTTATTAAGGACGAGTTGTTAAAAATTACACATGTTACTTTGTCATTATCGAATAATAAAATGCCAAGAGCATCTAGCTCTTCAAGGAAGTTCATGTTTGTAACTTTGGTCACTTGTTGCATCGTATTCTTGTCCAACACTCCCTCGTTAATTTTGCTTCCTTCTTAGTGTTTACATCATCCCTTTTTTTAGTTTTGCCATTTGCTGTTTGTACAATTGCCAATACGCAATTTTAAACGATTATAATAAAATTTTAAAAACTAAAGTGGATATTCTAAAAATACGTATAGAGAATATCTAACAAGATCTCACATGACCATGTTTTTCATTATGTATAAACGATATATAATGGTCAAAGTATAATTTGTTAATATAGTCAAAATACAAGAACTAAAAGAACAAATGAAGTATTACATATCTATAGAGGTGTATAGACTGTAAAAGACTATATTGGACAATAATTTTTTTTATGTATTCCTTTTATGGAGTATATGGAAAGAATGCAATTCAAATAATTTTCAATCAAGAAAAATGGAATCCTCATTGAAGTTCAGTAAGTGCCAGTATTGCCAACGAAGAACGGATCGCTAGGCATCACGTGGATATTTTCCACATCAAAGGTTCTCCCTTAACTAGAGCTCCATCCGTTCCCCATCCCCCCCCCCCACCAATTCATTCATTCTAGTCGATTGGGAGCCTCATCCTATCAACACTTTCAAATTAAACATTGATGGTTCGGTTCATGATTCTTCTGCAATGGTAGGCTTCATTATTTGCAACAACACCCACGATCTCATTCATGCCAAAGCTTACAATCTTGGTTGCACTTCCATCATTTTTGCAAAAGCAACGACTCTTCACTATGGTATCAAACTAGTGGCAGAGGAACACCTCAATTCCATTATCGTTGAAGATGACAATTTGTTAGTTATCAACTCAATCTTTGGCATTTAACGACCTCCTTGGCACATTGATCATATCATTCAAGACATCAAAATCATGCTTTAATAGTCTCCATTGTGGAATATCGAGACACATCTTCCGAGAAGTCAACGAGCAAGCGGGCGGGTTGCTAAAGTTAGTTACTTAGTTAATGACTCTTTTGAGATATCTCCTTGTAATCATTCTATTTTATCTTCCATAATTGTAAGCGACACATTAGTAGTTCCCCTTAAGTGGAGGGTGCGCTAATGCTATTTTTCTTACCTTATAAAAAAAATTTGGACAATGATATATATATATATATATATGGAAAAATTGACACTATGGAATTTGAACTATTAGCGGTTTTCTTTAATAGGTACTAACTTTCAATATTCCAGTGGGGAGCCCAAGTATGCCAGGCCCCATTTTTGCGTGGACCCAGTAGGTCATTTAACCTGCTACTTCAGGTTAATGAAGTCACGTGATTCATTAAATGATCACATGACTTTAAAAACCCACCCCGAGGCAGGGCACAAGCAGCAGGTGGGGGGCCACGACAGGGGGGCAAAGCTCTGGTGGGGCGGCAGCACTGTGCGGAGGCGGCGGGAAGGCAGAACTATGAGCCCCACCATTAAAACGCATCCTAACAACAAACTCACACCAATAAAATGTAAACTCGACAAAAATCTTTAGCAATCCGATCGCCAAAGCCTCCAAACTCAAATATCAATTCTTCATCTTCATCTCTATCATCTCGCAACACACACCTCCTGCACCATTTAAAAAATGGTAGGAGGCTGGAGCGATGAGCCACGATTGGAGCCCATTGTCATCCGCAGAAAGCCCCCAAAAAGACGAGAAGGTCGTCGATGTCTCTCGATCGAAACCGTTCGTAAAGGTTTTCTTTTTCTTGATTAAAAGTTATATCATGTGATTACTCATTTCTCTTTTTTTTTTTTTTTGGGGTCTTATCAATTCAAATTTAAGTTGTTATTCTAATTTAACGTTCTTTATGCTAGATTTGTTGTTAATGGAAATTTTGTAACATAGGTTTTGTTGGATGCGTGAAGTTTTGAATTGTGACTTTGTAATTCAACCCCTTTATCTCTCTACCCCCCACCCCCACCCCCACCCCCACTGCAATTTTCTTCCTCCTTCAAAAACACACACACACAACGACACCCCCGAGATTAGAAACGACCCACCCCCGCCAAGCACCCCCGAAATTGGAATTGGTAAACTACCGCTACCAAAGTTATTAAAATCGCGATTCAAATCTTAAAATCTTACGATTTTACGATTCAAAATATGGTAGACGATTCGATTCACGATTCTACACGATTCAATACATTTCTTTTGATTAGCGACAACCTCGTAAATTTAAATCATGCTAACAAAGAAAATAATAGATATATATTGTTAGTTATTGCTAATATAGTGGGTAAACAACTATTTTTTCCAATTTTTAGGGTTTTTAACTTATTATTTTAGTACATTCAATGAAGATTGAGTGCAATATCTTGATTATACGTGTTTGTAGAATCTTACGATTCTACGATTCGATTTTACGATTCGATTCTAAAGGTCGTTTCTGATTCAAACTAGAATCTCGATTTTAACAACTTTGACCGCTACCACTGCAACACCCATGATATTGCGACCCATGAACACCACCTACCACACTACGATTTTGGGATGTTTAGATTCGATTTCTTTGAAGTTCAGATGAAAATGTTCGATTTCAATAATTATAATTCTTTCTAGATTTAGCCTCAATTCGTAGGTATATAAATGAATTTTGCTTTGTGTACCCAATAACTCCTCTGTTAGTTTCTTGGGTATATCGCGCGCCATTAATGCACCTCGAGAGAGGAAGAAAAGAGAGATGAAAATGGATTGAAAATAGTAGAGGAGAGAGCCAGAGGTGAGAGAAAAAAATCGCATAATGTGTTGGTAGTTAATGGAGTTTACTGTGTTGGTTCAAAATGTGTTGGTTGAGAATTGAGGAAGGAAGAAGGAAAGGGGGGTTGGGTTAGATTTTTTGGGGTAAAACACGCACTTCAATTAACATGGGACCACTTTCGCATAAATAAGCGCCTCGGCCGGTCATTGGTAAACTAGGCCCATAGAAAAATAAGTCATGCAATAGTTGGACCTGCCTTTGGATTGCGATAGTTAGAACCTATTAAAGACAACCGCTCATAGTTGAGCCCCATAGCTTCAATTTTTCCTATATATATATATATATACTCCCTTTGTTCCAATATTTCATATTAGTCAGATCACTTTACTTTATTGTTTGTCTCAAATTAGTTTAAACACTCTTATTTTGGCATTGTCCCACACTTATTATATTAGTTTTTTAACACCCTTTTGGACCCACATCTATATCTCTCTCAATATAAAAGCCATACACAATTTTCTCTCCTTTAATAATCGAATACTCCATCATTTCTTATCAACTCTATCTTTTTAATAAAATATCATTAAATGATTACACTATGATTTATTACCTTAAAGCGGAAATTGAGGGAGTGTCTATTAATTTAACGCATATTTTCAAGTACCTACTAGTAAAGAGACCATGCCTTGGCCAAATGAGATTAACATATAGTATGATCAAATGTGGTTTATGTTAAAGAAAAAAAGTAATGGATGTTATCTAGTTTAATTAGTAAAGTTTTATAAAATTGATATATACTCTCTTTTTTTTTATTTGCTTACATTGTTGTTTTGGGAATGAAGCCACTAACTTTGACCGATTATTTTGATTTTTTATAAGTAAAAATATAGTCATGTGTAATCTTGTTAGATTCGTCTCGATGCGTAGATTCATAATATTAAATTTTTATTATTTTTACTTAAAAGAAATAAAAGAGATTAAAGATTAAAAAAACATTTTGGAAACCGGCGCACCAATAATGTAGCAAATATAAAAAAAAGGAGAGGGAGTTAGACTTAGGGCATGTTCTATTCGGCATAAAACAAGCGGGCGAACGGAGCGGGCGAGATTTAATTATAACTAATTAATAGTAATGATAATAATTTAGGAGCGAAGTGGGCCGAGATTAAGCGGGCGAAGCGGGCTAAAGCGAAAATAAGGCGAGGAGAAGAGAATAGACCCTTAAGAAGTTAAGATGGAATCACCTCCATATCGCTTTGCTCTAAGAGCACCAACATTGGTATAGCTCTCCAACATTACTCTCCAACCCATTTTTTATTTTCTCTCTCCTCATGATACTCCCAAGAGCACCCCTTCAAAAATTGCTAACATTGGTATTGCTCTCCAATGAGCTCTCCAATTCATTTATTATGTTTTAATTTATTTTTCCAAAAATCAAAAAAAAAAAAAAGGGAAATAAATAATTAACAATGACATGTGTCATATTGATATACCAAGAGCATGCTCTCCCAATGCTCTTGGGGAGAGCATTTCTCCAAGTACTCTCCATGCGGAGCGAACATAGAGCACCTCGAGAGCGCCGATGTTGGGGGTAGAGTTGACTCTCCATTTTCTCTCCTTGGAGAGACTTAGAGGACCAGCTTGGAGAGGGCCAACTTTCTCTCTCCAAGTTGCTTCTCCAGGAGCTCTCAAGGAGAGAAAATGGAGAGCGCTCTGGCCCGGCATTGGTGCTCTCTCAAGTCTTCTCCGTTTGCTCTCCAAGTCTTTCTTCGCTCATTTCTCCATGGAAGTACTTGGAAAAATGCTCTCCCCCATGAGCATTGGGAGAGCATGCTCGATCTTGGTATATCAATATGACACATGTCATTGATAATTATGTATTTTCCTTTTTTTTTTGCTTTTTGATTTTTCGAAAAAAAATAAATTAAAACAATTGGAGAGCTCATTGGAGTGTAATACCAATGTTAGCATTTTCTAAAGGGGTGATCTTGGGAGTATGTTGAGGAGAGAGAAATTAAAAAATGAGTTGGAGATTAATCTTGGAGAGTTATATCAATTATCAATGTTGGTGCTCTAAATAAATAGAATTGGGGAGGAGGGAAATATTTGAATACCCCAAGAAGAAAAACAACTCAGGCAACAACTCCATTTATCGGATGAGAGAGAAAAACAGAGACAGCCGGCGATTAAAAGGGGCAGAGCAGCAACGAAAATGACACCCCAAAATTTACCCAAATTTCTACTAATCCGTTTGTTTTGTTAATCATTTATTTCCCCTTTGATTCTATTCTATATTACTCCTAATCATCTTATTATTCCCAAATATAAACACCCACTTACAAAACCTTTCCATTCCTCTGCCACTAATTATATTATTTTGATTCTATAGTCATTCTTCATAATCTTAAAAATCTTTTTTCATTTTCTTGTTTTGGGGTTTCCAAATTTTATGGCATTTTCCTTAAAATAATACACCCAGAAATAGTTTCAATTCTTTCTTCTTTTTGTTGGAAAAAATAAAATCTTTTTTTCGTTTCATTTTTTTTCCTGTAGTGATCTTGTATATTTTTTTCTCTCTTCCTTCCCCTTTGAAGGGGGGCCATTCCATCTTTACAAAATATAATTTCATCTTCTTAATTCAATTATTTGATTAATATAAATTCCTTTTTCTGGGTCAAAAAGTTATCAAATTGTAATAGATGATTATGAGGTGTTTTTCATGTATAAATACACCCAGAAAGAGGTTTAATTTTGAAGTTGAGAGGCTCTTTAATCCTGACTCTCCCTCTTATTCTGACTCTCCAGGTACAATTATTTGATTTAATAAAAATACTTTTTTTTTGTTTATCTTAGTATTGCTATTGTTTATTGTAATTCTAATTATTTGTGTCAATTCTATCAAAAGAAAACTTTTTTTTATGGGTCTTACAAGTTTTTCTTTTTTAACCTTAGGGAAATATGTTGACTTTTGAGGGAGTATTAATATTAATTTGCTTTAGAGAAAAGAAAAGAAGAATATCAGTATGTATGATTTATATCACAAATTGAAATTTGGGGAAGGGGATTGTAAAAAAATTGTTTAAAAGGAACTTGAAACAATGCAAGTGATGAATTTGTAACGACCTCTATGTTTTGTATAATTTATAATATGGTACTTGAGGAGATTTATGGTTCCCTGAAATTTCAGGGTTTTTCTGTCTATTTTGATGTATAATTGTGCAATTAGATGTTATATTATTAAGATAGTTAATTTTCTAACCTAGGACATCATGTGTTTTTTAATTGCAGATAGGAAGCAAAAATCACCCTTTGCTCCTGCAGGTAATGGACCTATCAAAACGTAGTCAACTAGGCTTGGTTGGTTAAAGTCCCTTGGATCAAAGTGGTACCCAAAACCTACCTAAGGCCAGAGATCAAATTAAGTCATATCGTCTTGTGACTCTCTCTACACCAAAACAAATCTACCGATGAGTTAAATAAAGTTTTTTTTTCATAATATACCACATTTGTGAATATGGTGGTCAAGTATACATATATTTGAAAAGTTTCGCTTTCAAAAAATTTACTCTAATGACTGAATCAAAATTCACAAGATTTGTGAGTATGATGATGGTCAACTACATATATTTGTGATGCAGATGTTGGGAAGCGAACAGTGTCTTTGGATGATAACTCGAAGGTGGTTGATAGGATAAGTGCTAACTCTGCTCTGAGCTTCACTTTCCGGGAACTTGCAGTTGCGACAAAGAACTTTAGGGAGTCTCAATTGATAGGAGAAGGTGGTTTTGGGAAGGTGTACAAGGGTCGTCTAGATAATGGGCTGGTAAATACACTTTTCTGTCAAAATTTAATTTTATGGATTAAGCATTTCAAACACAACTTATAATTAAAGAGGGCTTCATTCATAGTTCAATATGTGGTTTCAATAATATGATCATGTGTTATTTCTAGCTTTGCTGCTTTGGAATGTTAATGACTAACAAATAAAATGACAAGTTGAGAAGGAAGATCAAGTATTTCTGAGCTTTCATTTTAAAGGTCTTTCTTTCCAATTTGTATACTTTTAATGTTTTAAATGAAGGAGAAAACATTGGAGTCTTGAATAGTCTATCATTGTATAAGATTATTAGATAATGAAGCTTATTCAAGTAAGCATTGATACTTATCAATATTGACTAGAATGTTTAACATTGAACTTGGTAAAAAAAAAATTGTTGGGTGATTAGTCATTTGGGGAACATAGCTGGTAACATGAGCTGTTTCCTTCTCGACAATGAAGCTCATAGTTTATGAGGGATGATGCCTGAAGGTTGGTAGTTTTGTCAGCACCTTTACCCATCTCTATGAACTCAAAAGGAAAATATAGATAGACAGTTTGGAGGAAAACTTTCTGAGTTTTCTTATGTTTGCTTTATGATTGATAAAAGTTTTTCGTGATGATAAAAATGTTTTTGCAAGGAAAGACTGCCACATTTTCCTCCCTATTCTCACCTTCCTAGTTCCTTCTACTCTCCTCCCTTCCACTCACCCTCTTCCATAGTCCATATTCCTTTTTTCCTTTTCTATTTCTTTTTCAACACACCTAGCAAAGGAAAATGAAGTTTGAAAAGTGATTTTCGTTGTTTTACACTTCCACTGAAAATATGCAGTTCAGAATATTTTTCTTTGCACCAAGCACAACCATAATGACGACCAAATCCTGAAGGTCAAAGATAATGACGAAATTTATATCTATGGAGACATAACGTTAAGTACAGGAAAGGAAGATGTTGTGCACTGCTACCGAAAGCCTTAAGCTAAGCTTCTCTTTTTAGAAGTCTCTATTTGCTAATTTCTGATTGAAAACTTTTCTATCATAAACATTAGAAGAAGAATCTACTCTTGTTTGTATAATTTGATGCATTGATATTAGTAACATCCTACTAGTCTACCTTTCATAATTTTTGTGTTCTGCCTTTGGAGCAGATCATTGCTACGAAAAGGCTTAATTTGGACAGCCTTCAAGGCAATCAAGAATTCATTGTGGAAGTTTTGATGTTAAGTTTGTTACATCATCCCAACCTTGTGACTCTCTTTGGCTATTGTGCTGAAGGAGATCAGAGACTCTTGGTTTATGAGTATATGTCCAAGGGCAGCTTGGCCGACCATCTTTTTTGGTACGAATCTTCCTATTTCTCTTTCTTACAAGTCAATTTTCAGTTGTCTGTTGCCTTTTGCACATCATTAGGTACTTTATTCAACTTTCAACCTGCTAACTATGAAAGTTGCAACTTCTGTCTCCAAGGGACTGAGAATGACAAGAATGTCCTTGATTGGAGCACGCGGATAAAAAATCGCTGCTGGTGCTGCACGGGGGATTAGAGTATCTACACTGTGTAGCAAAACCACCAGTGATATATCGCGATCTCAAGTCAGCGAACATCTTGTTGGACAATGAATTCAACCCAAGGCTCTCAGATTTTGGACTAGCAAAGCTCGGTCCTGTGGGTGACAATACTCATGTGTCAACAAGGGTGATGGGAACTTATGGCTATTGTGCTCCGGAATATGCTTTGAGTGGAAAGCTCACCCTTAAATCCGACATCTTCAGTTTTGGTGTAGTCTTACTGGAAATTGTCACAGGAAGGAAGGCGTTTGACATTTCAAAGAGGCACGGCGAGCAGAGTCTAGCTGTTTGGGTAAGATTCTTAGGCTGATGTTATCAACTTATGTTGTTGCTATATACAGTTTTCTTGATCATGTACTTACGTTACAAAAAAGACGACAATGCCCCCCTATCAGATTTTGGCGGGGAATGTGGTGTTTGAGGGTTAAAGGGGGTAAATTAGAAATCTAGTTTCCAGCATTTAGTGAAGAACCTACTTGGGTACTTTATGTCCCAAATTGTTTGCTCCCTATATTTTCGGAGACAAAGTTCTCTTGTATTGACAGTAGCATTAGGTGAGTGGATTGAAGAACCAAAATTTGCTTCAAAAAACAACAAGAGCAAGTATATATAAGGAAACTTATATCATGTGACATCTATTCATACAATTTTGTGTTAATTGACTTGAGCCTCTTTCATCTTAAAATGATTGCAGTCTCGCCCCTACTTGAAAGATCGACGGAAGTACATCGAGTTGGTGGATCCTCGACTAAGGGGAAAGTTCCCTAGTCGGTCTGCCCGTCACTTAATTGCTATCACCACCATGTGTTTGAATGAAGAACCAAGCCAACGGCCCCCAATAAGTGAAATTGTGCTGGCACTTGATTTCCTTGTCAATGAATGCCGGTCACCGAGTACCTCATCAACTGCCCAAAGTACACCTACGCATTCCAGTCCCTTGCAGTCGCAACTGCCGGTTATTTCTTTCTCTCCAAACAGCTACTCCCCAAAGTAGAGGTATACAGATAGGAGAGGAGAAATTTTTTCATAGAATTTCAATGAGATGAATGCTTTAGCACGTTTGCATTTGTATGTTCATCTCCAAATGGCTCAGTTGTGAGGGCAAGTAAGAGATTAGGAAGTGAAACACAGAAAATGGAGAGAGGAAATTGAGCAACTTTTTTATGTATAAGATGGAATGGATCAATATATATACATCTATATGCTTGCAATAAAAAAGGAAGAAATTGCATACATTAGTTCGTTTTCTGTTGGAAAAATTCACATCAATAATCCCAACTATGGGCACTCTTCCAATATTAAGCCCAACTAAGGATTATTCCAGTATAATCCTAATTATATCAGTTGTCTTCCCAAATTGATCCATCTATACAAATATTTTAAAAGGCGTTCCCATCAAAGGAACGGTACCACGTGACACACTTCTCAAGCTTCTAATACACATATTATAATCTCATTAAAAATATCAACAATGTGTAGTTACTAGGATCCGAACACAAGACCTTTGAAACGAAATGTGAGTGTTTAACCACTAATCCACTACACTAATGCTTAATGTTTCAAAGTAAAACATAATAAAATCTTATAATTATATATAATTATAAAGACATAGATGAACTTTTTGATCTCTAACACTTTTATCAAGTAATAACATTCTTTTACCCTAATCCCATTGAAATTGTTATTTTAATCCCCAACTCCTTAGAAGTTTTTTTTAAACAACTCATCATGCCATAATGTCCATTTTCCAATTTCGCAAAAGACAAAATATTACGAAAAGCTAATAAAATCAATTATGAAATTTATGTATAATGCTATATTTGATAATTGTAAATTTGTAACTGACTCGGGGTATCTCCCGGCCCAAAATACTAGTTACCTGTTATAACCTGTTTAGTAGGTTAATTCGCTTATGTGGCGCAATCTAATTCACATATTTTTTATTTTAATTTTTTCTTTTAATTTCTTCACATCTCATCCTCTCTTTCCCTTCACACCTACTAGCCACCCACCCTCCCACAGTCCCACCTACTCACCCACCCTCCCACAGTCCCACCTACTCACCCACCCACCAGTCACCACCCCTCCACCCTTTGACTTCACCACCCTCCTCACCGCCGCACCTCCATCACTATCTTCACTGACTCGCCGTCCCCAAAACCTTCATGCGGTGTACGTCCCCAACACCTCACCCTCTTCCCTCCGCCCACCCCCTCAAACCCACCTCCAAACTCTACTCCGCCAACTCGCCCCTACCTTTAGTCCCCAACCTCATCATACCCTCTTCCTTCTTCGCCTCCCCAACTCCACAACCTCAAAACCTCTACCAACCTTTCCGCCCTCCCCCAAACCCCCTCCCTCAAAAATACAAAAACCTCGACACCGCCTCCATCATCGAAGTTCTCGCCAACCGCCTCTAGTATGAATACGCCCCCTTAATCTCCTCCCTCTTCCACGACGGCTTCACCCCTCTTATCGAATAGTTAACTAGCATCACCGACGTCGACCGAACCGACTTGTTCTTTGCTTTCAGTCGCATATTTCGATTCCCGGGAGGGTCCGATACTCTCGCGTATTCCCCTGCCACAATTTCAGTTTTATTTTTTTTGCATGTTTAGGGGAGTGGTTTTGGGCGTGGTGTTTCGGGTGGGTTGTGGCTCTAGTTGTGAGCGGTAATTGTAGTGTATTTTTCTGGTGGGTTTGGGTAATTGTGTTGTGATTGTGGGTGTGGTGTTTCCGTTGGGGGTGGATTTTGTGTTAGTTTTGTAAGTGGCGGTGGTTGTGGTCGTGGGATGGTGGTTAATAGTGGGTGTAGTGTTGTGCGATGGTTGGTACTGTACTACGGTGGTGTGTGGTAGTGGTTAACGGTGGTTAGGTGGTGGGTGGTGGATTATTAACTTAATTAAATAAATTAAGAAAAATTACAAAATTTACCTATTTAGTGAGTCACCGGTCAGCTTGGATCGTTTTAGGAAGATGCACTCCATAGTTTGGATTATACTGGAAGAATCCTTAGTTGGGATTAATTCTAGAAGAGTGCCCATAATTGGAATTATTGATGTGAATCTTTCCTTTTCTTTTCTTTTTCTTTTTTTTTGCCTTTTTTTTTTGCCTTTTTTTTTTGCTCCCCTGATATGTTGCACTAGCTTATGTTTTGCATATTCTACCTTGTCTGTTTGGTTCAACCCTGTGATTTTTCCCCTCTTTCGCAGAGCAGGTTCTTTCACATTGTAAAAATTATGAATCTCAATTAAGATTTAAAATAAAATAATAAACTTAAAGGATGAACTAAGTTTAGATTTTCATAATAAACTTTGCTTCTTTTTCCTAAGGTTTTTGGAATTATCTTTCTAGTTTGTTACCCTCTCACGTTTGACACTTGCACTTAGTTTGTGATACTCTATATAGAGTTAGTCTTGCGTGGACCAAAGCTATTCATGTGACATAATAACCTTTTTTTTTCTTCATATAGTCACCTAAAAGCATAGCCACCCATGATCTGAAAAACATGTCATCTCTGTTTCTCATCAACTTTGTCTCTCATCTTATAAAAGCTAATCATATCTCATGACCAATTTTGACAAATGCATCCCACTCATGACTAGAAAAAAATAATATCATCCCAAAATAAAAAATCAAGTATATAAAATCAAAAGAGAAAATAAATAATTAAAAAAGTGTGTCAAAATATAACAAAATAAATGTCTATTTTTAGATCTCAAAAAATTATGACTATTGTTGAATTTTTTTTTACTTTGTAGTTTTTAAGATATTTTGATTCCAAATTTCAGATTATACATTGTGCATGTGAGCCTCACTTTCACTTTCTCCATGACTTATTCATGGCTTAGATCATGGGAATGATCTAAATGGCATTTTGTCATGGCATGACCAAAATTAGATCATGAAAAAATCATGAGTGGAAGACTATGATTTTTTATATCAACACAATTTCATGATCTAAAAGTATATGAGTGACCAGAACTTTCTGATCTAAAGTTACACTTAATTTACCATTATCTAACATAGTAACTGTTTTTTTCCATACAATCACCCTTATTGCATCTAAATCTCTGTCTATGTATACACCCAACCACCGAAAAAGCAAAAACATCGCTCATTATGAAAAAGAAAATCAGTCGGAAAATGAGGAGCGAATAACCAAATGGCAATTTGGAAATAAAATTAGAAACTAGAAACTAATAACGCTCATCTAGAAGGTAATAGTAAAAGAGTGTTGTTTGGGACCATATTTGTTTGGGCTCATGTGACAAGGTAAAAGTGCCCTTCTTGGGAACTAAGCCCCACATATTTACCCATATCCTTGCTAGGCCCATAATCTCTCGAAGTTACGAGAATACCCCTGTTGGCAGTACAAATTACAGTCCCCATTTTGAACAGTTTCTTATAAATAGGGAACACATCCCCATAACTCAAGTATCTAATCTCTACCACTTGAGAACTTCTCTCACTACTTTCTCTCTCCAAAGAGCTATATACTGACTTGAGCGTCGGAGGGCGTCCTGGTCACCTCCTCGGGGTAGGTTTCCTTAATTTGCGGGATTCGAGTTGATCCAAACATGACTTGCTCGGACTAGACGGGGGCACAACTCGAGACAACTCCCCAAATATCATATCCCAGTTTCGAAGACCGAAATAGGTTGACATCGTCTATGGGGATCGTCAAACAAAAGGTCACAATAACTTGAGTAGGCCCACGTCGTTCATACATGACCCAAGTCAACCAGTCAATCGAGTTAGTCAACACACAAGCACATGAAAAACCAATGTGCCTGAAAAAGTGATGGAGGTGATCAATCTCAAAGCCCCTACGAGAAGGCACCAAGAAAAGGCTTTCTTCGAATCCTAAGCATAGGGCTCAATAGCCTTCAAGTTAGCCCGAAGAGGTTCACCATACACCCTTCAGACTATTGGGGCTCATCATCCCTAAGTTTACTCAGAGAAGTTCAAGGCACCTCCCTCAAGCCTCTGGGGGTTCATCAATCCCCAACATAGTTCGAAGAAGTCCCCTCATACGACCAAGTCATAAAGGCCTTCGAACACTCATGTATGTCCCATCCTCAACATAACAAGAATCCCCCTTTTTGCCGACCGCTCAAAATGGTCGGTAAACCCTCGAAATCAGTCGCTAATTTAATTACCGACCGCTAAACAATTGGTAACGGTCCGTTGGTATATCCCTCGTCGATAAATTAGAAATACCGATCGCATAGCGGTCGGTAAATTATTACCTACCACTTTTTGAAAATTCCTGACCGCTCAATAACAGGAGGTAATTACCTACCACGAGTACCAACAGTTAGTCGGTAGGTAATTTCCCGCCGAAAATCGGTAAGTAATTTAATATTCAGTACGTAATTTCCTACTGCCCCAAAAAAACTTACCTACCGATTTCACGCCCAACACCAAAACTTAACAATTGCCAAACGGTCGCTAAATTTATGTACGTTTAAAAGAAAAATAATTTTTGCATTCATATATAGTCAAAATTACTCAGAGATTTGCTAAAATGTACTTAGAATGAGTACATGAATTGCATTAGTATAATTAATCGTAATATATTGGTTTGCAAATGAAGAAAGTAGTCTACAACTGACATTTTCCAAACCTAAATAAGATAGGAATAAGATATTGCATTTTCCTAAATACTAAGTAAACCTAAGCTAGTTTGAAGTAACAAAAAGTCTAAAATAAGGAGCCCCTCCGTTGGACGGACCACACGGCCAGGTCTAGTTGTTGTTGAGTGAAAACGTAAGAACCTCCAATGGTTGATCATCTGAGCATACTTTGCACGCCTAACGATTTCTTGTAGAATAAATGAATCTCTTTTTTCTCCCACCTATCTTTTCGATGTACACCTTGTTGACCTTTGTTGATGCCTTTCCCCCTATATTGAACCATCTTCTTCTCATAATTATTCTACAAGAAAACTAAATGTTATTACATTGAAGTCGCTGTCACAACAAAACATTTTACAAAGAATTACATATCCATTGTTCCTACCTGTGATATCTTTATCTTTCATGAAAAATTCAAGCAATAATGATTGAAACAAGCACTCAAAGTGAACAAAAAAGCTTCTTTGAAAATGGCGAAACTATAATGGATGAATGGCAGAGGGTATCTTGCCCTTACTCCAACACTAACATCCAACACTCCACTAATGCTTCAAGTATGTAGTTGGGTTACCTTGCCCTTACTACCAGTATATACCACAGGTTATATAAGAGTTTTTTTAGGCTGAGATATCCTCCGGCTTTGAACTTCCAAAATATAAAGTTTCAGCAGAGCAAAAACACCAATAAGCTGGTCAGAAATTAAATAAGTACTTAAACTACCACAGTAACTTGAATAAATTCTTATAATAAATTAGAGTGATGGCACAGTACATATTTACAGTGAATTAGAAGACAAATAAAACAGACAAACTCGAAAGCAGTATGATATTATAGGTTGCCCTTAAAAAAAGATGATTTTATAGGTATTTCGTGAAACCATAGGAAAACACAAAATCATATACAGATGCTCAAGTACAAGATATGGCCATAACAACCAAGAATTAAATATAGTCTTTAAAGAGTTTGTTTAGATCATAATATCACCAAAGCAAAAAAATTGCTTCCATAATTGATAATTCCCTGCAACTAAGACAAGTTTGATTACATCATCCATTTCATTATGAAATTTAACTCTCATCTTTCACATAAATAATAGACTTTCAATTACCAACTAGCATCCTTATTGCTTTCATTGTTCAGCAGATGCACTCAAATATTTTACTAATGGTTTATCAAAGGATGACTGCACCTCTCTTTCAAAAAAAAAAAAAAAAAGAATGAGTGCACCTATTATGTTGGTTGATTCTTGATTTATCATTAGTACACAGACCAACAACAGGTAAATTTACACCATTCACCCAAAGACCAACCGCAACTAAAGAACACACAAAATGGAATTTGAAAACTAGCTGAAGCTTACCCTAGAAACGAAAAGTACCCGAATCAGAAATACAATTCCTTCATGCATAGCATATAAAAGTATCTCAAATAAATAATTACAAAAGAAATTCAAAGAGCAAAAAAATAATCAAGAACCAACCTTCATGAGAGAAAAATGAAGCGAGTTGAGGAGAACAAGGAGAGCCCAACACTAAGAATATACTAAAGGAAAACCCCAATTTCACAAGAATAAACACAAACATTACAAGAATAAACACCAATTTCGGAAGAACAAACACCAATTACTACCAACTTCTGGAAATTTGTAAAGGAAATTCATGAAATTTCTAGATTCCAAATACCAAAAATTAGAGGTTAGGGTTTGGGAATATCTACTCAAAGATAAAGATAGTCGGTGAATGAAAGAGTGGTCGGTACCTCTTTTATCATTAGAAAACATGTTTAGTTCGGTCGATAATTTACAAAATGCGGTCGACATTTAGCTTCTAATACATAAACGGTCGATGATTTGGTAAAGCAGTTGGTATTCAGCGTCCGAGCACCAGGTAGTTGGTAAATTTTATTTTACCAACTTATTTTAGGCGGTCGGTGAATATCAGTCGGTAAAAAGGCGGATTCTTGTAGTGATAGTTTGAAGAGGTCATCTCATACGACCTTCGAACACTCAGGGTTGTCCATCCTCAACATAGTTTGAAGAGGTCTTCTCATAAAGGCCTTCGAATACTCATGGATGTTCCATCCTCAACATAGTTTGAAGATGTCCTTTCATACGACCTTCGAACACTCAGGGTTGTCCTATCACCAACATAGTTCAAAGAAGTCCCGTCATACGACCTTCGAACACTCCTGTATGTCCTGCCCTCAACATAGTTCGAAGAGGTCCCCTCATACGGCCTTCGAACATTCATGGATGTCCCATCCACAAGACAGCTTCAGGACAATATAAACTCCACTTGAGACAAAATATCTCGAAGAAGTCAATAGGCTCCCTTTCGAGTTCTTTAGGCTTATTAGCACGACGTCAGGCTCGAAAAAACTCAATCCACCTCAATAAATGATAGCAGCACAAAAGCCCATCTATGAAGATGCCTCGCTCGAGTCAAGCAAGAATCACCAATATGGTAGTTCCTCGACCTCCTACAGCTCATCAACTCCTCGCTAAGGTCGAGCGACATGCATTCATCTTACCTTAAAAAATATATTCCAAGTTCAAAGCCCTTCCAACAAAGCAATTGGACCCTCCTTGAACTCTTGGGGCTTATTAGCTCCTTGTTATGGTTGAGGAAGTCCACCTGAACATAGCAAGTGTTCTAAATATCTAAAGCCCTACTCCTAGGTACCTCCCTTAGATCGAGTGAGGGATACTTCGAACAGCCACCCGATTGAGGGTCCTCGATCATAGTTGTAACACCCGACCCATACGGAGTCGAGTATATCATCATCAATGCGCATCCAGAGCCAACAACTGTCCTCAATAACCAACACAAGTTCTTCCGGCGCATTTTGTCCTCACTCATGCGCACCCCAAGAAACTTCCCGGGAGGTCACCCATCCCTGGAGTACTCCCAGCCAAGCACGCTTAATTGTGGAGTAACTAAGGAAATGAGCTCCCTAAAAGAAAGATGCATCTTGTTGGAATGAGTAGCCTGCTAAATCCCTTTAAAGCAATCATGAGGGGTATTACATTAGTACTAGGTAAGAGTTACATGTTCCCCTACTCCTAGCACCTAGCCCAGATCGAGTAAGGGATACTTCGAACCGCCACCCGACTAAAGGGTCCTTGAATTCAGTACCTGACAAGAGTAATAGGTACCAAGCCACTGCACCAAAGCATGTCTCATGACCTCCCTTGAAGTCCATGGAGCTCATTAGCCCTCGACAACTTCGAAGAGGTACCAAATCATCTCAAGGAGGTTCCATGCAGCTCCCTCGAGCTCTTGGGGCTCATTAGCCCCCAATTCATCTCAAGGTCCTATGTACCTCCCTCGACGACTTCATCTCGAAGAGGCTCCATATACGTCCCTCGAGCTCTTGGGGCTCATTTACCCCCAATTCGTCTAAAGAAGATTCCATGTACCTCCCTTGAGCTCCATGGGCTCACCACCCCTTGCTTCATCAAGAGGAGGTCTCATACACCTTCCTCGGCGAATTCATCTAGAGGAGGTTCCATGTACCTCCCTCGAGCTCCATGGGCTCACCAGGCATTTGATTCATCTCGAGGAGGTCCCATACACCCCCTCGGTGAATTCATCTCGAGGAGTTTCCATGCCGTACCCTAATTATTTAGTATGTGATACAAGATCAAGTGACTTGTTAGCAACCGAGTCTAATGAAGTGTTGTTGCTTAGGGAGATGGAAGAGTACAAGGGGAGGGTTAGTGAAGCTTATGGACTAAGCATAGAAGAAGAGAAAACGTGCATGATGATTTTATGGAGTCCTAACTATGATTAGAGTTAGGAAATGAATATTGTAGTTCTAATTGTAATAGGAAGTGGTACTCCTAGTTCTGTTAAGAGTGGAGTTGTAGTTCTAATCCATATTGGATTAGGGAGTCATATTTGACTTAGATGTCTTTTGTTCTAGGATTTCACTTTCCTACTTGGTAAAGGTTTTACTTGGTTTTAGCATAGGAGCAAGAGTCATACTTGGCTTAGTTGCCGCCCAAGTATTAGCTAGATAGTTATTTATGTTTATCTTTCTAACGCCCCGACTTCTAAGCATCATTATTAGGTTAATTAATTCCAATGATTAGCAGCGGAAGACCTTCCTAGCTTAGTCGGTGCGTCACTGCCGTACTTTCCATTCGAGAAAGTACAAGGCAAACATTCTTTCATAAAACTAAACCTTTTATAACAGTTATAGTAATTCTAGAAACATATAGTTAACTTAAGCATAACTAAAGTTATGTAACTCAGAGTCCATAAACTTGGTTTACATAACCGTCATAGTCGTATAATTAAAAGTACACTATTCCTCACTGCTACGCCGTCCCATCTTCATATGCATACCTAAAACAGAAAAACAAAACGTCATGAGCCGAGGCTCAGTAACATACTACTCTAACATAGTAAATTCATTTCAATTCATTTTTTTTTGCATACAGTGAGAAGAGAATATAGTAAAACCATTTCGTAAACATACACTTCGAATCAAGAATCTAAAAGTCATTCATTAATATAATCTTCATTATCATATTTCATTATCAGAAAACTTTCTTTGGTTACTTGGCGAGTACAACGGAAGGCATAGCCACCGAGGACATAAGTCCCCCATTAGAAGGTGGCATGTAATGCCATAACAGAAGGCAAAGCCACCGAGGATATTCATCCCCCATCAGAAGGTAGCATATAATGCCAATAGTAACATAAGGCAAAGCCACCGAGGACATTGTCCCCCATCAGAAGGTGGCATATAATGCCAGGCAAAGCCACCGAGGACATTATCCCCCATCAGAAGGTGGCATATAATGCCATCATGCGGGTGCCACCGAGGACCTTGTCCCCCATCAGAAGGTGGCGTTGCCGCCAGATAACAGAACGACACGTGCACGGTTCAGAGAACATAGTACTGCCATTCACCATCTTTCACTTTCATTTATCATGTTTCGTTTCTTTTAAGTACTTTTCAGAAATCATAGTACAATCATTATATAAACGTCATCAAATCATCGTTTGCATAATAAAACAATACATATCCCGCACACCATAAATAACATAGCATAAACATTATATGAAAGCATCATGAAACATAGTTGGAAGGGGAGTGCAGATGTTAGCAGTAGACGTTACCTGGAATCTTGCTTAATAACCTTGATAACCGGGGGATCGAGGCTTGTAATATCTCTTCCTTTTTAATCTAATCAATTCAGGGATTAATAAAAGATTTATCAATATTTTATCCTAAATTTTGAGTTCCTTGCTCCATTCCCATCATGTGTTCATTTTAGAAGGTATTTAGGAGTTTCATATTTAGGTCTTTGGTGGTTGATAAAAAGTCATAGACACTCTTTCTACTTAACAACTTATATTAGCGCTTAAGTCGTAGTTTATGATTTGTGAGTTGTGACTATGGACGTCTTATTGTAACTACTTCTTATCTTTATGAATTATCATTAAGCACATGTTACAATTTTGTTAACCTTTCATTCAAAACTTCACTCTATTAGTCATACGGTCCCTTTAAACATATTCGTCATTTAATTAAAACAATAGCCATTAATCTCATGGTTTATGATTCAGGCTTAATAATTTGTAATAATAGACCTCGTAATAAATTAAAACTATATTCATTCGTGTAATTTAAAAAATATATATATATGTGCCTCCGTAAATTTGACAAGTAAACTATATAGTTAACTTGTATATTTCTTTAGTTGATATATTAGAGTTACAAATAAGTATGAAATATACTATTAAGTATTATCACATAGTGTATCATTATTGAACCATTTATTAGTCATAGTTAGTTCCCATAATGATTAAATTATACGGGTTATAGTTTATAAAGAGTTCTATTATGTTTTAACTAAACATCAATATCAATATCCAAGTAAGTCAAATAGTAAGAGTTTAACTATCTCACTTAGTATCTTCTGATTTATAAAAGTCAGCTCAAGTAATTTATCAAACTATTAAATCTAAAGCCCAACTAAAAGTTAGAAGTGGTATGTTTATACACACCTACTGCTTCAAGCCTTCAACTGATGAAGCACGACAGGGAGGGCTGCAGCGAAGAGGGTCGGAGCTCCGGCGACCGACGGCGAGGCGAGGCAGAACGTAAGGCGGCTGAGTTGGGTGGTGCACCGGGAAGGATTCCGGCGAGATCAAGCTGGACGAGAGAGAGGAGAAGTTGGGCAAGATAGAAACGCGGGTCGAGTTTGCGGCAAGCGGTTGGATCGAAAGTCGAGGGCGCACGCTGGTGGCCAGGGGGTGGAGGCCGCGCTGGGTGAAAGGAGGGCGGCGGTGGCAGCGTTAAAAGGTGGTGCTGCGGTGGTGCTAACTCGAAAAACAGAGGAGTGAGAGAGGGAGGTGTAGTGCGAAAACAGGGGTGTTTGGGTGTTTTGGGTGGCGGTTTCCGGCGAAGGTGGAGAATATCGGTGGTGATGAAGATAGTGGAAGATAGGGTGGTGGATGTGTGGTGGTTTGAGGGAGGAAGGATGGCTATTTATAGCCATAGTTGATTCTTCAAATTCAAATTTTTTTCAGAATTTGGATTCATCAAGTGACCAAAATTGGATTTTGAGGGTGGGTTTGGTTTGAATTGAAGTTTGTAATTGGATTTGAGTTTTTTGTGTGAATAAAGATCCATCTTTGTATTAAAATGTCCTTGATGGGTCTCTTGTGAAGGAAAATTGGAGGTGGATGATGAAAATAGTAGTGTTGTATTGAGTTTTCCTTTTTTCTTTTTTCTTTTTTTCTTTTTATTTCTTCCTTTCTTTCATTCCTTTTCTTTTACTTCTCCTTTTTATTAACGCCATTATTTTGATTCAACATTTGATTAGAAGTATACTTTGTAAAACTTTAGTAATTAATTTGTTTATCAATTCTCTTCTTAATTTTTTTTTTCTTTTCTAATGTTATTATTTAATCTCACCTTCACTTGTTAATATTTGCAATTCTTGTGATACATACAACATATATTTATTTATAAAAACTAACTATCTTTTTATCATTACTTGGATATAGAGTAACAAATTTCTGTCATAATTAAAGGAAAAATTTAACCACTAATTATTATTGTTTTAAGTTTAAATTTTCGGGATATTACAATCTTTATTAGTTGTTGCTTAGCTTTAGGAGTCATATAGTAATATATATATTATTTTTTCGTTCTATATTGAATAGATTACAGATTTTTATGTTTAAACACTTGTGTTAGAGAGTTGAGCATTATTGTTTGCTTTGCTTGTTATTCATCCGAAATTCTTGTGAATTTTCCAAGTTAATTCAAAGAGTTTGTGAGTGTTGTGAGTTAATCCAAGACTAACAAATTAAACCCTTAGTTTATGATCCAAGAAACACTTTCTTGAACCCTATCTAAATCGACCTAGAGAGTTAGTGTTCTACTCTAAATCAATATGTTTGTTTCTCGTAAAATGTGTGAGTGTGTTTACACATCATTTAGAGCAAAGGCGTAATTTTGGAGGTGGTGACGTGTCAAAAATGTTATTCAAGAAAAGTCTCGCACAACCATCTTCTCTGACAAGTTGCATGCTTGCTGTTGTTTTGGAGGTTCTTGGCGATTCTTGGTGGTTCTTGGAGGTTGTTGTCCATAAATATAGGGGAAACAATCAAGAAAGAGTTAATGAGTTGCTTCAGCAACAATTGGCCACAATGTAACAAGTATTATCCACGCTTCTTTGAGTATGTTAGGGAAGGAGAAAAAGAACTAAGGTGGTGCGAGTGATAGGGAGACACCGGACGAAAAACAATTCCAAATTGCTTAATTGAAGCTAACAAAACACACAGTTATTTGGTTATAGGGGATTCAAGATCAAAGAAGGAGGGATCATAAGGGAAAAATTCAATCTTGGCCAAAGCTAAAGACTCACCTTAGGAGGAGATTTGTCCCAGGCAACTTTTTTTTTTTGGCAATTCAAAGTTGTTATTGAGAACTAAAAAAATTAGAAAGTTTACAAAGAGGCCACAAGCTACACACTAACCAAACAAAAACACAACCAGTAACCAGACAACAGAGTTACTGGATCAACAATAATCGTTCCTTATCTTTACAATTACAAGACACTCTAAATATAATCTCCCTAATTAGCATTTGTGGAGTAACACAAGTGTTAGAGAAGGTCTTGTCATTTCTTTGTCTCCAAATAGCATAGATAGCCTCTATGAACAGCATAACATACACCTTAGCCTTGATACTCTTACTGTGAGCCTTACTCATTGCAATCCTGCATTCATCTGTAAACTGCATAGCAGTAGCATTTCCACCAACTCGATGTTTCAAATCAACCCAAAGCTCAGCAGCATATAGCTACACTTGAAAAAAAGATGCTGAACTGATTCCTCATTCCTATCACAAAGGCAGTAGGTAGTACTTTGCGGTTAAACGACCATTTGCTAAATCTATATGTGGTAGCTAGTCTGTTTCGTAGCACCATCAATAGAATGAACTTGATCTTAGGACTAGCCCTATTATTGCATATCAATCTTCTCCATTCCACTTTATGAGCTTCACCATAAAGAATGGTATAAGCTTTCCTTATACTAAATTTTCCATTAACAATCACATTATCCCAGCCTCTAATGATATTCAACAACTCTCTAGAAGAAATTATTTTCCTCAAACCCCAGGAGATGTTGCTTGTAACAGCAACATTAAGCACTGTATGTCTTTTAAGATAGTAGGCATTGATCCACTACACCCAGAGTTTATCAGTTTTGAAAGTGATAGCCCACAAAAGCTTCAAGATAGCAGCTTTATCCCAAATCTCCATATTAATGAGCCCTCAACCCCCTGTGACTTTAGAATTATAAAAAGACTGCCAAACCCCAGTCAACTTTAAGCAAAGCCTTTACGTAAAGTGGGGTACTTTGAAGCAAGGCTTTGACTCAATGGAGGAGTACATTAGGGAGTTTTAAAGCCTAGCCATAATGTGCGAGATTGAAGAGAGTGATGAGTAAAAACTAGGGAGGTCTTGTTGGGTTGAACAATGACATCTATAAGAGGGTGGAGGTGCTTCCTTACCTTACTTATGATGAGGAGGCGTGCAAGCTAGCCATGAAATTTGACCAACAAGGCTAGTACATCCTATGAGAAAAGAGGCGGTTCAAAATTCAAGAGTTCCCTTGTGGGTGGAAAGAAGACAGGTTCTAGCTCTAAAACACCAACAACATGAAGTGTGGAGTTAGACAAAGGGAAGAAGGTGATGAGTGGAGTTAGTGATTTGTCCCAATAATCAAATGCTTTAAGTGTTAGGGCCACAAACACAACAAGCGAGATTGTCCTAATCCTAGGGCACTCACAATCACCGACATCCAAGCCATAGGCATCCAACTAATCACGAAGGAGGAAGATGATTAGGAGGATGTAGCTATGAATGAGGAGTAGGCCAGAATATGAGAGAAGTCTTATCATTAGGAGGGCTATGCACATGCAATAAGTAGTGGATGGGGAACAAAGGGTGAGTTGTGTGACTTGATCATAGATGGAGGGAGTATGATTAATGCGGTGTCCAATGAGCTTGTGGAGAAGTTAAGTTTGAAAATTATAAGGCACCCCAAGCCATACAAGTTGAGATGGTTAGAAGAATAAGGGACGTCTATGAGGAAGCGAGCACTAGTAGGATCTAAAATTGGATCCTATAGTGACGAGATCCTGTATGGTGTCTTGAATATGGATGCTTGCCATATTCTTCTAGGGAGACCATGGCAATATGATCGAGAGTCGAAGCACAATGGGGTCACCAATGTGTACACCATTAGGAAAAATGGAGTGAAAAAGGAGTTGATACCATTACCCCCAGTGAAATCAGTCCCTCACCCCCACTAAACCAAAACCAAAGGAGACACTTTTGATGGAAAGAAAGTAATGGAGCGGGAAATTGAGCTAGGATTCCGGTGCTATTTATTGTTAGCAAGGATGTAGTGGAGGAATTAATGGGGAAAAGTCCTAGATTGGCGCATTTATTTGCCACCTATTCGTGGTATTGAGCACCAAATAGATTTAATATAATAATCCTTGGAGCACCATCCCTAATAAACCACCATATAGGGCGAATCCAGATGAGACCAAGGAGTTTTAAACCAAATAGGGGACTTAATGGAGAAAGGGTACGTGAAGGAGAGCATGAGTCCTTGCGCTGTACCTACCTTATTATTGCATAAGAAGGATGGAACATTGAGAATCTGTATTGATAGTAGGGCAGTGAATGACATTACTATCAAATATAGGTTCTCAATTCCTAGATGACATGTTGGATGAGTTATGTGGTGCAAAGTTTTTTCTCATGGTGGACCTTCGAAGTTGATATCATCAGATTAGGATGAGAGAAGGGGATGTGTGGAAGACGATATTTAAAATCAAGCATGGTATCTATGAACGTCTTGTCATACCATTTGGACTCACGAATGCTCCTAGTACTTTTATGAGCGTCATGAATGAAGTACTTAGGCTTTTTTCGGTAAGTTTATTGTGGTGTATTTAGATGATATACTTGTGTATATCGTAAATGAAGCATCACACTTGCACCATTTGAGGAAGTTGTTTGAGGTAATAAGGAAGCATAAGTTACATAGGAAGATGGAGAAGTGCTCGTTCATGCAACAAGAGATTACCTTTCCTGGGTACATAGTCACATATCAAGGGATCAAGGTGGATCCTTTCAAGGTGGAAGCAATCCAGTCTTGGCCAATTCTGAAGACAGTGACAGAGGTAAGATCCTTCCATGGGGTAGCTTCATTTTATAGGTGGTTTCTTAAAAACTTTAGCACTCTTTTGGCACCTTTAACTAAATGCACGAAGAAGGGAAATTTTGAGTAGACAATACAAGCTCAAGAGGCGTTTGAGATGGTAATGAGGAAAATGTGTAGTGCTCCCATTTTGGCACTTTCAGATTTTCTAAGCCTTTTGAGGTAGAGTGTGACGCGAGTGGTAAGGGTATTGGGGCTGTTTTAATTCAAGAGGTGATAGACTGTCGTACACCTGTCAAAAATATAATCCTCACAAAACCTCCTAACAATGTAGTAGGGTAAGTAGGGTCGAATCCACAGAGAGAGGATTGTTTTAATCTAGCTTTTAAATTGTGGAAAAACAAAACAAAGTCACAAATATGGGATGAAGGGTTTTAAACTAATAAATAAGAAAAACTAATATAAAAAGATCTAAGGCAATGGTTCATCAATGAATGCATGTCAGGGTTGAAAACATGAATAAGACAACAATCAACTGAACAAAATATCTAGGGCAAACAAGTTCTATCGAATCAAAGTCTCACTTAGAACACCAATCTCAAATTTATACCTCTCAGCGCATAATTTAACATTGCCTAACTTAATGAATCAAGTTTGGCAAAACCAAATTGACAAGTAATAAAAACAAACAATAAGAAATAGTAAAATCAAGTAATAATTAAAACATCATAAATCAATCCGTTCATATACTCATGAATCCCCTTAAATCCTAGAAAGAAAACTACTCTATCATCAAATAGAGATTTAAAACTAGATGTATAAAGGAAAGCATAATTAAATAAAATAAATAAAAGAAAGAAAAATAAATAAAAATGTCTCAATGAATTAAACTAATGGAGTTCATGAATTAACAAGGAACACGAAAAACTATGATAGCTAGAGAGAATAAAGAAGATGAATAAAACTAAAAACTCCTAAACTAAACTAAAGGAAGGGAGAGAGATAGAGTGTGAAACCTAATATATAAAGGACTAAGTATCCTAATAAGAGTAGGAAAGTATTTATAAAGTAAGAAAAGTCGAATAAATCATTAATTGGTCGAATTTAGTGATCCGCTAGAACTATAACAGATTCCAGCAGAAACAGTCCAAACTTCCGAAATGCATAACTCCTTGACTAGAAGTCTCCTCGGGGCGTACCACCTATAGCTGAAAAGCTCTTTAAGTATAGTTTTCAAATACACTGGAATTATTCAAAGCTCGAAAACAAATCAAAAGTTATTGTTAGAAGAGTAGAAGCGACTCCTTTTCCATATGTCTTCTAATGATTTTCCGCTTTGTTTTCGCTCAACTTCGTACGAATTATACTCCAAATGATTCCTTATGCAATGCACCTTCATTACAATTGCTCCTATTTCCCAAGCTTAGGTTATTATACTCCAAATACGTTATCAATACCTGAAATTCATCAAAAATACGAAAACATACCGAAAAGGTTTATAATAGCATAACTTAAGAATATGATGCAATAATTAACCTACATATGAATCTAAATGCTCTAAAATGAAAACTAAATGCACATAAAAATTATATATAAATATGACATATCAAACTCTCCCAAGCTAAACCATTGCTTATCCTCAAGCAATAAGACATAGACATTGGGAAAGAATGACAACCTACAATAACATAGGACTACAACAATAGGGCCAAACACTCAACTGAAAACATGAGAGATATAATAACTACACAAACCAAATGAAACAATCTCGAATAAAGTCGATTAGCATGTCATGTATCGCAATCGACTCTCTAATCATACCACAAACCATCTCCTCCAAGATGGATTTAACCAAACTTGATATATGTCACTATGGTCATGTGCACTCAAATCTCTCATGTGTTTAAGGGTTAAATAATGACACTCAACCTAAATCAATTCAACTCGGATGAAGCACAAATATTTTTTAACTTTGACTTTTTGACACACTTTTTACTCAACAACACAATACATAATGATTAAGAGGACTTTAAAGGGTTGTAATATGGCTGAGGTTAAGGGTATGGAAAATAAGTTGGGAATTATGGTGGAAAAATCAAGAAAGAGGAGCATCATATAACTGAAAACATGACCAAGACAGGTCAAAATAACTTCACGCCACAACCAACAATCTCCAAATATAAAATCAACACTTTTTTCATTCAATAAGTTCAATAATAACCCTTTTTCTTTCACTTTATTCAAAACTCTTTTTTCACTTTTTGTTGGTCATTTCATTTTTCTCTTTTTTTTTTCGAACTTTCAATTCATTTTCTAAGCTCACTAGCTAACATACTATTCCGTCCATCTAAACCACAAAAGAGCACTAATATAAACCGAACTAAAACTAATATTCGCTCCCTCAAGCTAGGCTTGGGACAAGAATCAAATAAGGCTAAGGGTTTGTAATGTGGGTACCAATAAAAAACAGTCAGAAAGGTTCGGTGGGGCTAGAGAAAGGATAATATGAAAACAAGAATAACTCTGGGGTTAAGATCATCAAATAAAATGTCTCACTCATATGAAAATGTTTGCACTATCAAGTATCAAAGAGTACCAAGTCAAAATCAAGATCAATGCAACAACGAAGAACTAATTACACATGAAATAGAAAAACAGACACAGACTCGTCAATTTATAGACACAAAAGCTCACTTAGGTTAAGGTGTCTGCATGGTAAAGTTAAATCGAGCAAGAGAGAAATCAATTAATCTAACCACAAACAACCAATTACGAAATAATCATGCTATGAAGAATCATGAACAAGATGAATGACGCTTAAGAGATTGTAGTGAAATATCAATAAGGTTCTCGAAGAGTGCTAGCAGTTGTCCTATAGATGCAACAAACATGAGATGAAGTCTAATATGAGATGAAATATGCTAATGTAACTAAGAAAGCAGTGCAATTTTTTTGTTCCACGTAAAATCCCACTCCTAGTGAGCATTACACACCGTGCAACATTTTATGAAAGAAATTAGAATCTACACTAGAAAGCAAATAAAGGATAGGATGCTCCTTTCTCAATCTAGAAACTGCAGTGTCTTTACTGCAAGCAACAACATCAGAGAAGGAACTAAATCGAACCCTAACAATTATTTAAGATAAGTGATTTTATTTGCCTACGCAAGATGAGCGCGTATTTGACTACCTCATTGTAAAGGTTTTATTGAAAAATGGTTTGAAATAGAGAGAAGTCGCCAACAAGTCTTTAAAGGAAGACTCATAAACCTAATTGGATATTGGGAAACCTTGAAACAACTTAGGGACTTATCCAATGTAGATTTCCCCGTCATGACTCCATTAATGGTCAATGAACCATAGATTGAGTTCGGGGGTGAGGGTAATAAGAACACGGTCATGAACCACATTCGCCCATTGCTGGCCTCTATTTAACACGATTCATATCAAAGTTTATACCAAAGAACAACCAAATAATATTTTCAAACACCCTGAAAAAATTAGTCTAAGTTGGTTGACTAAACACATCAAAAAGACTATTTTTTAGTGACACATTATTAAGCAATCAAAATTACAGGGTTCCTAATAGGTTGTCCAAATTATATGATTAATGTTAGAACAATTTCTTAGGTCTTGATTAGCAATAATAACATGTTGGTGATGAAAGCATAAAAAGGACAATCATAGAAAATATATAAGAAAAATAAGAAAGAAAGAATAGAGTTTAGAATATACAAAAGAACGGATTTTTATTAAAGATCTACATCATGAAAGAAATCGTTAGTAACTTCAATAAATAAACAAGAGAGATTTATTCAAGGACCATCAAGAATATACCGGTATTGCTTGGGGTTTCAGGGAATAACAACATTTAGGAGGAGCAATAGTGAACCTTTCAACGAACACTTGTGAAGATCGATCAAAGTATGTGTTTATGTGTTTGTCAATATGTGTTTATGTGTTTGTAAATATGAAAGTATAAGAGTATGAGAGTTTGAGAGATTGCAAGTATTCG
Organism: Beta corolliflora; assembly: GCA_947648045.1. Lineage (NCBI taxonomy): Eukaryota > Viridiplantae > Streptophyta > Magnoliopsida > Caryophyllales > Amaranthaceae > Beta > Beta corolliflora. Next base: position 654,038 of record CANSZD010001887.1, on the reverse strand, counting down.
CGTGTCAAAAATATTCCTTTTATTGATTCGTAAAATCAATGGCTTATTTGTTTAAAAACATTAAAAAAAAAGTGCAGTGCACTCACCGCATAAGAGTGGCGCTGGACGCACCGCCACTGTAATGCTACGTATTTTTAGTTATAATTTTTAAAAGATTTTATTTACTAAAAAGGTTTATTATTAATTATAAAGGTTTTTAAATAGGCTTTTATAATAGATTATGGGTTTTTCAAATAAATTCTAGCCCAAATTAAATGTTGGGCCTAAATTCACAAATTCTAATCCAAGTAGTTGGTTTAATAAAATAAAAAAATATTTTAAAGGAAAAATTCAAAAAGATTTACAAAAGATTTAAAAAAAAAAAGAAAAAAAAAACTTTGACCTCCGGCGCAAACTCACGCCAGTGAGTGTATAGTTATCAAAAGTTTGGCTAAATTTTATTTCTTTAATCTCTTTAATTAATTTAAGCTTCTAGATCATAATTCTTAGGGGATAATTTATATTTTTCCCCAATCCTAGTTAGATGATCGTAGTTGGATATTAGCTAAATTTATTTATCTTTTCTCTTAAACCCATATTTAAGTTTCCGAGTCCTAGTACGACTCTACCTGTCCAACTAGTATAAATAGGGGCCTTCACCCCTCATATTGTTCACACCAAATTTGAGAAATACATCTCTTTTCTCAAGTTTAAACTCTCTCCCCCTCTTAGCGTACCCTTTCTCTTCTCCCTTAGTAGTTAATAATTTTCAAGGTGTGTGTATGTGTAGATCTTTAATATTGGTTTGCATACGTAGTATCATATTGCTAGGGTTGTTATCTTGGATTGTCATGCATATTTTTGTATGAGTTTAGTATAAACACTATGCGTTTCATGATAAACTTATATACCACGAGAATGTTGTTAGCTAAATTTTGGCTTTTCGTAAGTATTTAACCTTGAGATAATTGTTAAGTATGTTATTGTTATTAGTTTACATCATTTACCCTTTTTTTATAATCTTGCAGTACATTTACTTTATGTTCATGTTACTTAGTGGCAACTCTCATGCTTTAGCATAATAGCACTATATTAGTGTGGAGATTTTTCTTTACGAGCTAAAACAACATTATGATTTTAGATTTGTTATACTAGCATGATCTTTTAGTCATTACTTTAGCTATACTAATGCTGGTACTACTTCTAAGAATGTTTACGAATAAATATATTATTTATGCCCTTTTCTTATACGGCTAAAGTTTTATATAAGAATTATTATTCTTTTAAAGGAGGATTATTTCCAAAGGATTTTTATTAGTTATATGATCTTTTATGATCACAATTAAAGAGACAACCGCTTGTTATTTATTTGCAAGAACGATAACTATTATATTATTTACCCAAGTACTTTTTATATAAGTCATGTGGACAAGGTAGTTCCCCTCTCATAATAGACTCAATAAGGAATACTAAACTTAGGGGGTGTGCACACTTTAAGAAAGGTACCTAGGCAAGGAAAGTAGTTTTATTAAAATTATATACTTTATATTATATAGGTATTACAAGTATTCAAGGAAGGTTTATGAAAATATTTTGAATGTTTAATAAAGTGTTTAAATTTCCGCATATACATGTACTCGGTATTTTTAATAACACGCTTTTATTTGTTTTGTTTTATGGCTTTGTCCTTGTGATGACCCTATTTCAGCGAGCAGAATTTACAGCTTGATTTGATGCATACTTTGCATGGGGGAGCTAGTGAGGATTAATACATAGTTTAATAGTTGCTATTTTATTTCCTATTTTCCATTGTCATAGTTGAACAATAAAGTTATATAAGAGAAGATATTTCTATTAGCTCTGCTGCATTGTTAAATTAGTAGTTAGTAGTTAATATTTTAGCCTTTAACGTAATTACGTGGTGATAATACTATCAAATTTCTCAAGGGTTTTATGTTAAAATATATTCTTCAATAAGAGAGAAATTTGGGGGTGTTACAAAGTGGTATTAGAGCCAGTTTATGATCCTGGGACCTGTTATTTTAATAGTATGTTAGCAGCTTTAATAATTAGTAGTTTCGGATTTAGACTACTACTCTTTAAGAATGTTAGCATTCCTTTTTAAGGATGATTAATAAATAAAATTTTAGTTTCTTTTTCATGTTATCTACTTGATGTCAATCATATTATGAATCATGATTGTTGTATGATTTACAAATTTAGTAGGATGACTTAATAAGTAGCACTTATTTTTCTTACCGAGGAAAAAATGGCAAGTAGACCCGGAAGTAGATCTAAAACTCGAGCAACTCTTAAGGAGTTGACTTCTTTGACCAAGAATTTAGCTAAGGCTATGACTACTCAGCTAAACCGTCAACAAGAACCTGACCTAGCTGGTGATGTATTTAATAGCCTCTAGGAATCCACCTGTCTATGATGGAAAAGAGGACCCAGCAAGCCTTGAGAACTGGATTAGGGAGTTTGTTAAGTTGTTTACTGCTGTTTAGTACACTGATGAGTTAGAGATCAACAATGCTACATACGACCTAAGAGAGGAAGCTGATTTATGGTGGTCTCAAAGGAAGGAGTCTCTAACGACTCAAGAAGATTTTGGATGGGAACAATTTAAGGAAGCCATGAGAACCAAGTTTTACCCACCTCACTTAAGGAAAAAGAAGTGCCTAGAGTTTACAAACCTTAGGATGGGTACCATGACTGTCAATGAATACTACTCTAAGTTCATAAAGTTAATGAGGTTTGCACCTGAAGTGGTTCCAACTGAAGTTCTGAAACCTCAACGATTTGAGCAAGGGTTGACCTTGTCCATTCAAGGAAAATTGGGAGGGGCTAACTTTGATAGCCTAGATGAAGTGTATAGGAGAGCTGGCCATCTATTCAGGATCAAGGGAAGAGAGCTAGAAGGGAATCCTGGAGACAAAAGGAAGGGGTCTAGTAATGGGTTTCAAGGTCGAGACAAGCGACAAAAGACTAATGGGGCATTCAAGCAAGAAAAAGATGACAAAAGCAATGGGAATAACAACATTCGTCGTTCGTCTGAAAATGGAAAGTCTAAAAGAGTCTACTACTATAAAAGATGCCCAAGCAACCACCTAGGGAATGACTGTGAAGGTAATATGGTAACTTGTAGAATCTTCAACAAGTTAGGCCAAAGAGAATATGAATGCTTCCAGAAAGACTCAACATCAGCAAATCCTAAGCCAACCTAGAATCAGGGAGGTAATGGAAGCAAAGGACCCTTGCAGCAGTCAGTGACCAATAATCGTGTTCCTCCTAAGAATGAGAATGGAGGAGACAATGAGGCTAAGGCGAATAATCAAGGTCGAGTGTTTGTCATGAGCAATCGTGAGGCTGAAACGACTGTAAGCGTAGTGACTAGTACTTTCTTCATCTCTTCTATTCCAGTTGAGATTTTATTTGATTCAGGAGCTTCTCACTCTTTTATTTTCAAAACCTTGGTGGAAAAACTTAAGTTGGGAAAACCTGAACCTATAAGCATGGATATAGTCATACCTTCTAGAGATGTCATTGATGTTTCTAAATTATATAGAGATGTTTTAGTGACTATAGTAGGGGCAGATTTTCCTTTAGACTTAATTGAATTTGAATTACACTAGTGGAAAAAAGTCCATCCGATCCAGTCAAAATTGGGCTTACCGATCCGATTTTGGTCCGGATCGGGTGGGCTAGCAGCAGTTTATAAATAATAACTAATCCGGTCATAAACTGGATCAGTTGACACTTAACTGATCCGGTTGCATCACAAAATCAGATCAATTAGGTGAGTGAACTGATTCGGTTTCGTGATGCAACCGGATCATTAAAGGTTGATTCATAAATATAAAAAAATCAGCCTATTGTCTGGTACAGCTAAGACCCCACCGAAAGCTTGACTTCACATATCACAAGCAACTCACATTACACTATACACCAACAGATTTATGTATATATACAAGTTAAAAAAACAGAATATTTTACAATAATTTTACATATATAATATTCAATTATATATATATGTATAATATTTTCATCAATTTTACATAATACAGAATACAACAAATATAAAGTATACATAAAATTTAAAAACCAAACTTATACAAAAAAAAATATAACAATCTTATACAGAAAGTTTAAAAACATAAGAAATTATAATACAAGAATATAAAGAAAATTATACATCAAATTAAAACGGAAAAAAGAACGAAAATGAAAATTAAAGAACAAAACTCACACTCAAACCTAGATCTAAAAAAAACTCAAAAATTACAATCTACATCCAAAAACTCAAATTGTTCGTTTATGGCTGAACTCGAGTTGTTGATGGCTGGACTGGTGTTTGACGTTTGGTGGTGTCGTGCGTTGTTGGTTGGCGTCGAGGCGAAAAGGACGTGGGTGACGGTGGTTGTTGACGACGAGCGAAAAGGACGTGGGTGGTGGTGGTTGTTGACAAGGACGAAGCCAGTGGTTGTTGACAAGGACGAAGCCAGTGGTTGTTGACGAGAGCGAATTGAAGAAGCTAGTTGTTGACGAGGACGAATTGAAGTCGGTGGTTGGTGGTGAGGGACGAGGCCTGAAACGAGGGTGAGAGAGAAGGTTATAATGGCTGATAAATGCCTAAACTTGGAGTTTGTCGTTGAGGAGGTTTGGAGGCATGACAGAGGGTGAGAGAGAAGGAGAGGGGTTAGGGCTTTGTTGAGGAGAGAGATCAAGAGGGGGCTAGGGTTGATAGAAAGAGAGGTGCATCAAATATAAGGTCAGAATGTTTGGGCTGGTACTGGTCACAACTTTTGGACCGACTAACCGCTGCGGTTATGTGAACTGGAGCAGTTAATAGAAAACCGGATCAGTTTTCTATTAACTAATCTAGTTCCCTCAAGGACCGGAGCAGATATTCTGCCCAGTTTTCCATCCTAAATTCCGAGGATTTACAGATTTGATTTTGTTAAAGCCGGATCAATTGTGTTGTGACATATAACGTTTTTTCCACTAGTGTTAGATGACCTAGATGTTGTCTTGGGAATGGATTGGTTGGGAAAATTCAAATCCCAAATAGATTGTAGAGCCCAAAAAGTGACCTTGAAAGGCCCAAAAGGAGTCAAAGTAACCTACAACAAAAATCAGTTAGAAGCCCAGTCCGAGAATGATTTCTACTATGCAACTCAAGAACTGTATAAGAAAGGGGTATCCATTGTATTTGTGTAGCATACAAAAGTTGGAGGTAGAAGAAGAAAAGATGGAGAATATTCCTATAGTTAATGAATTTCAGGATGTCTTTTTGGAAGAAATCCCTAGAATGCCTCCAATAAGAGAAGTGGAGTTCACCATATAGACTTAGTGCCTCGAACTGGCCTAATATCTAAAGCACCGTATCGTATGGCTCTAGCTGAAATGAATGAGCTTAAGACCCAACTAGAAGAGTTATTAGAAAAGAGATACATAAGACCTAGTGTATCCCCATGGGGTGCACCTGTCGTGTTTGTGAAGAAGAAGGATGGTAGCGTACGGTTGTGTATCAACTACCAATTAAACCAAGTGACCATCAAGAATAAGTATCCTTTTCCAAGGATTGATGATTTGTTTGAGCAACTGAAGGGAGTCTGAATTTTCTCTAAGGTTGACTTAAGGTCAGGATAGCATCAGTTAAGAATTGCTAATAAAGACATTGCTAAGACTGCTTTTAGGACGCGTTATGGTCATTATGAGTTTACAGTAATGCCTTTGGATTGACTAACGCGCCAACAATATTTATGGATCTCATGCATTGAATTTTCAAGCCATACTTAGACCAATTTATGGTGGTATTTATAGATGATATATTGGTTTACTCTCATAATAGAGAAGAGCATGAGAAACACCTCCGAATAATTTTGTTAACCTTCCAACATAAGCAATTATATGCAAAGTTTTCGAAGTGTGAGTTTTGGTTAGAAAAAGTGGCATTTCTGGGCCACGTCATCTCTAAGGAGGGTGTTCTTTGTTGATCCAAAGAAAGATTGAAGTCGTCAGTGAATGGCCTACTCTAAGTAATGTGACTGATATAAGGAGTTTCCTAGGCCTGGCTAGTTACTACTGACGTTTTGTTAAGGATTTCTCCAAAATAGTCCGACCCATGACCAACCTTATGAAGAAAGAGTCCAAGTTTGTTTGGAGCCCAGAATGTGAGAAAGCCTTCACCATCCTAAAAGAAAGACTAACCACAGCCCCCGTGATATCCTTACCTGATGGGAGTTATACTTATGGAGTATGTAGTGATACATCTAAACATGGTCTAGGGTGTGTTCTAATGCAAAATAGGAGAGCCATTGCTTATGCGTCGAGGCAACTGAAACCATATGAAGTCAACTACCCTACTCATGACCTAGAATTGGCCGCAATAGTCTTTGCTTTAAAGATTTGGCGTCATTATTTGTATGGGGTGACATGTAAAATATATACAGATCACAAAAGTTGGAAATACATTTTCACCCAAAAGGACTTGAATATGAGGCAAAGGAGATGGTTATAATTCATAAAAGACTACGATTTGGATATCCAATACCATGAAGGGAAAGCTAATGTAGTGGCAGATGCCTTGAGTAGGAAGACAAGTCATACCTTATGTACTATGGTGGTGGCATATCAACTGTGTTTAGACTTTCAGAAGATGAATCTTGAAGTAATTCAATATGGGGAAGTAGAGAATATGTTTAGTGCGTTGACCATTCAGCCCTCTATGTTTGATCAAATTAAAGAAGCTCAATTGAAAGATGAAAAGATGGAAAAGATGAAAGAGAAGGTGAGGGAGGGTCATGCTGGAGATTTTGAAATCCATGAAGATGAAAGTTTAAGAACGGAAGGAAGGTGGTGTATAGCCGAAGCTTTCGAAGATTTGAAATTCAAAATCATGGAAGAAGGCCATAATTCTCCACATTCGATGCACCCAAGGGTGATAAGTTGTACAAGGATTTAAAGAAGAATTTCTGGTGGGCTCGTATGAAGTTGGACATAGCTGAATTTGTTTCCAAATGCTTAACATGTCAAAAGGTGAAGAGTGAACATAAAAGACCTGGCGGGGAGCGGATGTGTCGTTGTGCACCGCACCCGGCCAAAGATAAAATTTCTCCTACTCTCTTTTACACTAAGCTAGTATAATGGAAGTAGGGGTCGTATCCACAGGGAAACAGAGACGAGTTTAATACTTAGCGGGATTCAAAACCTAGATTAAGCTAAGGGCCGAGAAACCTAATAATAAGGGAGGTTTCAAATAGATTTACGAATAAACTACAACTAACTAGCATATAAACAAAATGAGAAATCGATATGGAAAGATCTTGAATCCGATTAACATCCACTTCAATTCATTATCGATCATTGAACATCCACTCTACTTATTTCCATAATTATCTATTGTCGAGAACTAATCTCGCATTCTCCTTATTCTTAGTTGAATAGCACGATCAGCGTGACTATAAAACCCTAACTAAAGGATAACCTAGTCCGATCTGCGTCTAAGTTCAATCCAATAGCAGCAATAAACACAGAGAACCAATAGACCTGCTAATGTCATACACGCGATAAACATTCAACAGTTGATTCAATTTCCCTAAGAAATAACCAAGACGATCAGCATCTAAGTTACTCCCTAGTTTGCTACAAATTGATAAAAGAATAAAACAATCCGATTCTATTCTTAAATCTAGCATTAGATTAATTACACAATCAAACTAGTAACGTTCCTAGCATAATTATGCAATAATCATAAATCACAAGCATAGAAATTGAACCATAATCAAGGAAAATAGATAGAGAGGAAAGATCTCACAATAACGGTTGAAGCTTCATGTTAATTTCTCCAAGAACAGTTCAAACTACAATCCGATAGCAAAAACCAAATCCATAGTTGAAATCCCTAAAAACTAAACTAAGAAATGAAAACTAAAACTAGGAAATGAAGAACAAAGACTAAGAAATGAAGAACAAAGAGAAATGAAGAAGGAAAGATGAAAAGAGAATCATGAAGAAGGAAGGATGAGGAGAGGAGTATCCTCTCTCTCTCCTCAAGCTTGCTACTCCAAGGCCTACATTTCAGCTCTCCTCTTCGTACTCTTCGTCTCCCTTTCAAAATAGGTTTTTGGGAGCTTTTAAACCCCGCACAAAACGTAGCCGCTGAACCGACTAAAGCGTCGCGAGTCGCGACACTGATCGCGAGCCGCGACGAGGACTCTGCCTTCCCGCACAAAATGGCCGGGCAATGGTCGCGAGTCGCGACAGACCTCGCGAGTCGCGATGGCTGGGTACTCGCGAGGTGTGAGGATGCTCGCGAGTCGCGAGCGCTGGGCTGTGCGAGCTGGGCGATGAGCGCTGGGCTGTGCGAGCTGAGCGATGCTTGTGCTGGCTTGGCGATGCTGCTGTGATGGGCGATGCTGCTGGGCCTCGCTGGGCTGGCATGGTTTGCGAGGCAAGCATGCGGTAGTTGGTGGAGCTTGGTTATGCGATGATGCTAGGATAACACATTGTCGTCAACTCATAACTTACTTTCGTGCCACCAAGCCATGGTGTTGAACTTTCTTGAACACTCAAGGATAACTTCAATTAAACATCGTTTAATTCCGTTTCTCCTTAAAAGCTCGGAATCTAGAGCATTAACACTAATTAACTCACAAAACCCCGAACTTCCGCTAAGGTTGATTTATATGCAAACGTTAACAATTACGAACAAATCCCTTAGCAAAGTGCACCTCAAATATCACAAAAACATCGTATAACTTGAGCGTATCAAATACCCCCACACTTGAACTTTACTCGACCTCGAGTAAACTCAAAAGTGAGAATCACCCAATAAATCATCACCCAAGTTATCAACACCAACCTCTCTCTCCACCAACTACATCATCATCATCACATCCAAACGAAATACGCTCAAAACCTAAACGTAAAGGATAATGACTCTCCCACACTTAGCTTCAAGCTACTATCAGAAATACAGACGCGACAACAATTATCACCAAACGACAACCAAAATGTGAGCTCAAATCCTGAAGGATCTCAAAGGAGTTGAACTCACTCCAACGCCACAATCAAAATGACAACTCGCCTAAAACCTCAAAAGATAAACTACTACTACTATTACAACCAACCTAGATAAGCAAGCCATGGAACAAAGACAAAAAGGGATAAATTCCATGCTTACTCCCAAAAACAATCAACCAAAAGAATGTGAAAGCCAAAACAAATCTCCGGCAAATGAGTTTTCAAAATACATAATTCTCTCTTAATCTCTCATTTTACCTAGGAGCCCTTTCGGGTTTTCATCCTAGCTTCTCACATTTCTTTTTTTCATCTCTCTTCTTTTTCCGGCTCACAAAACTCACCCGCTCAACTAGCTCTTTTTTGCATAGGCCGCCCTTTCGGGTTTTCGACCTATCCGAGCCCCCAATTTTGCCCGAGTCGCCCGCCCTTACGGGTTTTCAACTCAGCGGGATTCACTTCATCACTTTTTTTTTTTAATATTATTTTTTTTCATTTTTCATTTTTTTTTTCATTTTCATTTTTCAATTTGAAAGTAATAAATACAACATAGATACATGAGAATGAGAATACCCTCCCCCCTACTTAAACTACACATTGTCCTCAATGTGATGACAATGAGAAGAAAAAGGAAACTGAAAATGGGGGGGGGATAGAAAATCGAGTAAATCGAAGATCGAATGCTCAAGACTCATGACCAAACAATCCGTCAATCTCAAATTTCTTAACAACACCATCTCAAATCTCCGAAATCAACTCACAACACTCTCCCTCAAATCACTCAAACAAATGGCAAATTCAAAAGTTTTAAATTTTTGAGATTGACACCTAGCTCAAGAGATCGAAAAGATACAACAATCTCACCGTTCCACTTTCACCAACTCCTAGCTGTTGAACTCCTCCCAACGGGTTTTCTTTTGTGGACTTTGGCTCAAAGTGGATTAAGATTTGTTGTGGTTCTTTTGAGTGGGTGGGCGGTGGGTGAAAGAAAATTTGTTGTGGTGGTGGAAATTTGATGAGAAATAAAGGAAAAGAAAGAAAATAAAAAGGGTCTCGGGTTGCCTCCCGAGAAGCGCTGTTGTTTAAAGTCGTTAGCTCGACTTAGTACCTTAGGCTCAATCATTGGGATTGTGCTCCATGTGTGATAATGGTGGTTCCATGTCAATCTCCACTTCAAGTACCTGCAAAATTGATTGAGAGAAACTCTTGCAATGCATCGTTAATACCTAGCTTACTACAACATGGTTGAGCATATAACATCAGATTATATCCAAAACCTAGCATTAAGTCAACAACAAACATCAACTAGTAGTACTCCTAGCTAATCCAAGTCATGACCATTAATATCAATATTTAAAGCTAGACAATAACCAAGATATAGAGTAAATCTTACAATAAACCGTCAAAAACTTCAATCAACCATTCCTAAGAGAGTGGCCAACCAAAAACAAAGAGCACAAGCAATACCATCCAAAAATCACGCTAAATACAAACAAGTAACACCGTTTCCCCGGCAACGACGCCAAAATTTGGCGGGGCGCGGATGTGTCGTTGTGCACCGCACCCGGCCAAAGATAAAATTTCTCCTACTCTCTTTTACACTAAGCTAGTATAATGGAAGTAGGGGTCGTATCCACAGGGAAACAGGGACGAGTTTAATACTTAGCGGGATTCAAAACCTAGATTAAGCTAAGGGCCGAGAAACCTAATAATAAGGGGGGTTTCAAATAGATTTACGAATAAACTACAACTAACTAGCATATAAACAAAATGAGAAATCAATATGGAAAGATCTTGAATCCGATTAACATCCACTTCAATTCATTATCGATCATTGAACATCCACTCTAATTATTTCCATAATTATCTATTGTCGAAAACTAATCTCGCATTCTCCTTATTCTTAGTTGAATAGCACGATCAGCGTGACTATAAAACCCTAACTAAAGGATAACCTAGTCCGATCTGCGTCTAAGTTCAATCCAATAGCGAAGAATAAACACAGAGAACCAATAGACCCGCTAATGTCATACACGCGATAAACATTCAACAAGCTTGATTCAATTTCCCTAAGAAATAACCAAGACGATCAGCATCTAAGTTACTCCCTAGTTTGCTACAAATTGATAAAAGAATAAAACAATCCGATTCTATTCTTAAATCTAGCATTAGATTAATTACACAATCAAACTAGTAACGTTCCTAGCATAATTATGCAATAATCATAAATCACAAGCATAGAAATTGAACCATAATCAAGGAAAATAGATAGAGAGGAAAGATCTCACAATAACGGTTGAAGCTTCATGTTAATTTCTCCAAGAACAGTTCAAGCTACAATCCGATAGCAAAAACCAAATCCATAGTTGAAATCCCTAAAAACTAAACTAAGAAATGAAAACTAAAACTAGGAAATGAAGAACAAAGACTATAGAAATGAAGAACAAAGAGAAATGAAGAAGGAAAGATGAAAAGAGAATCATGAAGAAGGAAGGATGAGGAGAGGAGTATCCTCTCTCTCTCCTCAAGCTTGCTACTCCAAGGCCTACATTTCAGCTCTCCTCTTCGTACTCTTCGTCTCCCTTTGAAAATAGGTTTTTGGGAGCTTTTAAACCCCGCACAAAACGTAGCCGCTGAACCGACTAAAGCGTCCGCGAGTCGCGACACCGATCGCGAGCCGCGACGAGGACTCTGCCTTCCCGCACAAAATGGCCGGGCAATGGTCGCGAGTCGCGACAGACCTCGCGAGTCGCGATGGCTGGGTACTCGCGAGGTGTGAGGATGCTCGCGAGTCGCGAGCGCTGGGCTGTGCGAGCTGGGCGATGAGCGCTGGGCTGTGCGAGCTGGGCGATGCTCTGGCCGGCTTGGGCGATGCCGCTTGTGATGGGCGATGCCGCTTGGGTCTCGCCGGGCCGGCATGGTTCGCGAGGCAAGCATGCGGTAGTTGGTGGAGCTTGGTTATGCGATGATGCTAGGATAGCACATTGTCGTCAACTCATAACTTGCTTTCGTGCCACCAAGCCATGGTGTTGAACTTTCTTGAACACTCAAGGATAACTTCAATTAAACATCGTTTAATTCCGTTTCTCCTTAAAAGCTCGGAATCTAGAGCATTAACACTAATTAACACACAAAACCCCGAACTTACGCTAAGGTTGATTTATATGCAAACGTTAACAATTACGAACAAATCCCTTAGCAAAGTGCACCTCAAATATCACAAAAACATCGTATAACTTGAGCGTATCAAGACCCCAAGAGAAAGTCCAACCCTTAGATGTGCCAGGATGGAAGTGTGATTCTATTTCGATGGATTTCGTTGTTTCTTTACCTAAGAGTAAATCTGGGAATGATACGATATGGGTAATTATCGATAGATTGACCAAGTCTGCAGTGTTCATACCCATGAAGGCAACATGGTCTATGGATTAGTTAGCTAAGGCCTACATCAAGCATGTGTTGAGACTACATGGAGTACTGAAAGATATTATTGTGTCTAATCGAGATTCTAGATTTTTGTCTAACTTCTGGCAGAAGCTAGAACAAGCCTTTGCTTTGAAGCTATTAATGAGTACTGCTTTTCACTCAACCACCGATGGTCAGACTGAAAGAACCATACAAACCTTAGAAGGTATGTTAAGAGCTTGTGTCATGGAATATCAGGGTTCGTGGGAAGATCATCTAGATCTGATAAAGTTCTCCTACAACAACAACTAACTATCATTCAAGTATAGGCATGGCACCATTCGAGGCTTTGTATGGTAGGAAATGTAGAAGTCCATTATGTTGGAACGATATAAGTGAAACAGTTATACTTGGGCCTCATCAGTTGATTGAAGAAACAATGCAACAAGTTAAGATGATCCAAGGAAAAATTAAGGCATCCCAAGATCGTCAGAAAAGCTATGCTAATTTGAAGCGTAGGGAAGAAGAATATGAAGTGGGAGAAAAAGTGCTTTAGAAAGTCTCGCCAATGAAGGTGTGATGAAGTTTGGAAAAAAGGGAAGCTTAGCCCTAAGTTTATAGGTCCATATGAGATAGATAGAGTTGGAAAGGTGGCATATAGACTAGCCCTACCCTCTGAATTAAGTTGTGTTCATAATGTATTCCATATATCTCGGTTGAGACAGTATATCCCAGATAAATCGCATGTGTTGCAACCTCAAACAGTTCAAATTGATGAGAACTTGTCTTACTAGGAAAGGCCTATTAAGATTTTAGACAGTAACACTAGGAATAAAGATGTTAAAATTGTTAAGGTGTTATGGTCTAATCAGAAATATGAAGAAGTAACGTGGGAAGCAGAGGCTGAGATGCGAAAGAAATATCCAGAGTTATTTGCAGAGGCTAGTAGTAGAGTTACGGGGGCGTAACTCCTTTTAATGAGGGTAGAATGTGATAGAGTTTCGCGCGTTTGACTTAGAACCCTATTTTTGAGCTAATTTTGACTTATTTTATGAGTTACTATGTGAGCCAACATACAATATAGAAAGTGAATTACTTGCTTTGTTTCCTACTTGTTTGCTTTAAGTTTCGAGGATGAAACTTCTTTTAAGGGGGGTAGTCGGTAATACTCAGTATTTTTAGTGATAATTTTTAAAATGTTTTATTCACTAAAAAGGTTTATTATTAATTATAAAGGTTTTTAAATAGGCTTTTATAATAGATTATGGGTTTTTCAAATAAATTCTAGCCCAAATTAAATGTTGGACCTAAATTCACAAATTCTAATCCAAGTAGTTGGTTTAATAAAAAAAAATATTTTAAAGGAAACATTCAAAAAGATTACAAAAGATTTTTTAAAAAAAAAGAAAAAAAAACTTTCACCTCCGGCGCAAACTCACGCCAGTGAGTATATAGTTATCAAAATTTTAGCTAAGTTTTATTTCTTTAATCTTCTTTAATTAATTTAAGCTTTTAGATCATAATTCTTACGGGATAATTTATATTTCCCCCAATCCTAATTAGATGATCGTAAAAAGTAGTTGGATATTAGCTAAATTTATTTATCTTTTCTCTTAAACTCATCTTTTAGTTTCCGAGTCCTAGTACGACCCTACCTGTCCAACTAGTATAAATAGGGGCCTTCACCCCTCATATTGTACACACCAAATTTGAGAAATACATCTCTTTTCTCAAGTTTAAACTCTCTCTCCCTCTTAGCCTACTGCCTAGTGTCTACCCTTTCTCTTCTCCTTTAGTAGTTATTAATTTTCAAGGTGCCTTCTGCATACATGGTATCATGTTTCTAGGGTTGTTATCTTGGATTTTCATGCATATTTTTGTATGAGTTTAGTATAAACACTATGCGTTTCATGATAAACTTATATACCACGAGCATGTTGTTAACTAAATTTTGGCTTTTCGTCAGTATTTAGCCTTGAGATAATTGTTCAACATGTTATTATTGTTATTAGTTTACATCACTTACTCGGTTTTTAGGATCTAGCAGTACATTTACTTTATGTTCATGTTACTTAGTGGCAACTCTCATGCTTTGGCATAATAGCCCTATATTAGTATGGCGATTTTTCTTTCCGAGCAGTTGGTTTTAGATTTGTTATACTAGCATGATCTTTTAGTCGTTACTTTTAAATACTAATGGTGGTACTACTTCTAAGAATATTTACGAACAAATATATTTTTATGCCTTTTTCTTTTATGGCTAAAGTTGTATATAAGAATTATTATTCTTTTAAAGGGGGATTGTTTCCCAAGGATTTTCATTAGTTATATGATCTTTTATGATCGCAATTAAAGAGGCAACGACTTGTTATTTATTAGCAAGAATGGTAGCTATTATATTATTTACCCATGTACTTTTTGTAAAGTCGCGTGGACAAGGTAGCTTCCCTCGTAATAGACACAATAAGGAATACTAAACTTGGGGGGTGTGCACACTTTAAGAAATGTACCTAGGCAAGGAAAGGAGTTTTATTAAAGTTATATACTTTATATTATATAAGTATTACAAGTATCCAAGGAAGGTTTATGAAAATATTTTGAATGTTTAATAAAGTGTTTAAATTTCCGCATATACATGTACTCGGTATTTTTACTAACACGCTTTTATTTGTTTTGTTTTATGACTTTGTCCCTGTGATGACCCTATTTTGGCAAGCATAATTTACAGCTTGATTTGATGCATACTTTGCATGGGGGAGCTAGTGAGGATTAATACATAGTTTAATAGTTGCTATTTTATTTCCTATTTTACATTGTCATAGTTGAACAATAAAGTTATATAAGAGAAGTTATTTCTATTATTTCCGCTGCATTCTTAAATTAGTAGTTAGTAGTTAATATTTTAGTCTTTAACATTATCACGTGGCGGTAATACTCTCAAATTTCTCAAGAGTTTTATATTAAAATATATTCTTCAAAAGAGAGAAAGTTGGGGTGTTACAGCCACGTGTCAAGCGCACAGTGGTGCGCTGTGCGCAATCCAGCATATGCGCCAAGCGCACAGCCTGAGCTTGACGCACCACTAATCTAGCTAGCCTTTTTTAACGCAGTTTTCTAAAAATTGTTTTTATCTTTTTTCTTTAAATTCGGAAACCAGCTATTTTACGAGATAAAATGTAAAACCCGAGAAATTGCAGTAGAGTTTTCTAGTGTATTTTCCTGTAAACTATGTTTTCTAGTTAAACTGAAAATTTTTTATTCCTAAAAAATTATATTATTGTTATTATTTAAAGCTTTAAGGTTATTTACCCTTTTTTATTATTTAAATTATTCCTATTTAATTTTGGAGTTTTATTTTAGGACCTGCTTTTAGATGGTTCTTGAGAAAATTGGGTTACATATAGTAAATCCGCGTATTACGTCTTTTATAATTTTTTGGTGTGGTTTAAATACTCATATAAAGTAATTTGTTATAACTTAGCATTTGAATATTATTGTGTTTATTAAATATTTATTACGAGTTTTATAATTTTAAAACTTACTTGACTTGTTTGAGTGGATATAGGTCATAAAAGGTGATTCCTTTACTTGAATGCCAGTTTTATAAGTTTTGTATATACTTACAAATTTTATACTTATTTTCATTATTTAGCTTATTGGAATTGATACGAGTCATCATAGGTGATTCCTTGACTTTATTATCGATTTGATAATTTTGTACTATTTATAAAATTTAGATATATTTTAATATTAAATCTTATTAATTTGATATATTAAAGTTGTAATGGGTGATTCCATTAACTCTTTTGTCAATTTGATGAATTTGATGTTGTTAACATATTCTTATACTTCAATACTTCTAAAATCTATTTTAATGTCTTTGTTATCGTTTGTTATTTATTTATTTGTGTTTATGATTTAAATAAATTATTTTCACGAGCTTTTACTTTAAACCGTATAAAATACCTTGGTATCTTATTTTGATGTAATATTATTTGTTATTAAATTTAAATATAGTATATTTTTATTTTATAGTTTATGTTTATGTTGTAATAGTTGTTTTCACATTTATTTGCCTTTAAATAATATTTTTCAGTTAAAATTATATAATTTTTTATTATTATTTTGGACCGTGTTATTATAATGTGTGTAGTATATTTTAATGTTTATATTTTATAACTTTAATTTACGTTATTTGTTTAGATATATGTTTATTTTTATTTTGCGCGTTTAGGATGCGATTTTTCTATGTCGTTATAACTCGCTTTGGACCTTTTCGGGTGACGAAGTGTTGGTGCGCCATAGCGCATGTGTGGGGTGTGTGATAAGCGTGTGTGAGGAGTGAGGAAGCCGGCCATAAAGAAGAGAGAATGAAGAGTTTGGAGTTTCATTTATGAGGCTCTAGAGTTTGTAACCATTATACTTATTGCACCTTTATTCCTAATCACCTAAACCTATCTTTTGAGCTTCCAAGCCTCTCTAAATTTCTGATTTATTACTCATAAAAATCAGTAGCATTTCATCATCATCTCTCGCCGTTTTCAAAGAAAAAGATACAGAGGAAAAGAAGAGAAATGTTCAGCCCGGTTTTTCCTGTCACACCTTCACGAAAATGATGATATTCGGTGATCTAACCATCGGATGGTTATGAAATTTTGACATGACGTTGAGGACATCTGGGTCTTCACTTTGACCAGTGCGAATTTGATTATATTGTGCAAGCTAGTGTGTGCCGTGTGTTTCAAGAACTGTTGAGTATTGTTTGGTTGTTGTTATTTGCTTATTTGTTTAGTAGAAATGTTAATCTTGTTGTTAGAATTGTTGCTAATGATTTCCTATGAATAGTTTATATTAGGTTGTTATTTCTTATGATTTTATGATTTTTCGTATGATTGTATTCTTGTTAATTATGTTTTACAACTTTATTTATGAGTGGTAGAATTGTTGGAATTGTTTGGTATTGAAGTTCATGATTCCGTTATTGCTGAAGTTTAGTGGATTTGATGCTTAGTGTTCCTTTTTGTGAGTTAATTGGTTTTTGTGAACATTCGATTTAATCTGGGACTTTTCGTCCAGAAGCATCGGACGCACCGAGATGCTTCAGACATGGCCCCTGTGCGTTAGACGCACAAGAGCTGCGCCGAGCGCACGCTCCTGCGCTGAACGCACGCATGGTCGAGGCAGACCTGCTGGTCTGTTTTCTTGCTGCATGATTTTTGTGTAATTTCCGTTACGTTTTCGAATGTATTCATGTCGTTTATGTTGGACAGATTTTTGGTGGATAAAGTTGCGTGGAAATTGTTAAGTTTGTGATGTTGTTTATTTCTTTTTATGATTTGGAATGATTAAGAGGTTATTCTTTTATGTTATGATTTATTTGTGTTGATGTGAGATTGTTGATATCATGATTTAGTATGTTGTGAGCGTGGTTGTTTATTTTTTTGAAAACTATTGAGTTTGTATTGTTGTTTTGATTAGAAGATAGAAATGAGATGATTTTGGAATTGGAATTACTTAGGGTTGCGATCTTAGTTTTTTTGCTGAATTTTGGGTGTAAGGTCATTGGGCATCCCTATTGATGTTGATGGAATTACATAACTAAAGAAGTATTGCTATAGCTCTAATGACTAGTTCCTATAAACTCTGAAAAAAAATTCAGTAACTTTAAACAAGCATTGCTATAACTCTAAAGAAGTATTGCTATAAATTTAAGGAAAAATTGATAGGAACAGTCCTAACTATGGGCGTTCCGCCATTTTCAGTCCCAACTAAAGATTATTTCTGAGCGGTCCCAACTATATATCATTTTTGCCGAAATTGGTCCCAGCAGGTAAATGACCTGCTACGGCAGGTAAAACACGTTTTTTTGTTTTTATTTTTTCGTCACAACCTTTTTCTCTCTCCTTCCTCCCCTCCCACCCCCTCCCCCTCCCAGCCACCCCCTCCCCATCTCTTTATCCATAAAATTTTTAAAATTAGTAGGTAGTTACAAAAAAAATGCTTGAGATTTAAGAAAAATAGTTAAAAGTTTAAGTTGTCTGACCAAATAAGTTAGATCGTCTAACACAAAACTAGCTCATGTCAGTTTGTATTTCTTCTTAATCACATTGACAAATGACAATGTTGCAGTTTACCGGAAACGGAGGTATAAGTATCTTGAATACTCTTGTATGAAACCAAAAAAATTAGATAGCCCCTAGGCCCCCTACAACAGCTGGCTAGACACAAGTAAAATTAGAAGACAAGAAAAAATTTAGGAGTTTGGGGTTGACCAGATTTACTAACTTATCTAATACTATTACTGTAATACCTACTCAATATAATATTAGTACTAATTAGTCAACAAGGTACCCAGAACAAAAACACCATTAGTAACATGGTTTAGCTTATGATATTTCAGAGAGATCATAATTTAACTTCTAATAATTCAGAGATACATCGTGGACTTTGAGTCTTCTTTTTTTAAGTACAACAATTACACCGTGTACTCCTTTTAGATTTGATTCTATAAATTATCTTCGGTAAACTTATAACTCTTAACCATAAAAATAAAGAACAAGATAAATCAAAGTCTGAGATATTGGAAGCATGGAAAATCCAAATCAGGCAGTAGAAATGGAGAAGGAACTCTATGCTGCCTCCATGAAAGGCAATGTAGAGATTCTTCAAGCTGAAGCTCAAAGCGATGGATATTTACGTAAGAAAACCCATTGGAAAAACAATATCTATCACATAGCAATTCGCCACGAGCAACATGATTTCATAGAAGCATCTCTAAGGAGATTTCCCGTTAATGATGAGCTATTTTGTGAAAGGAATTGCAAAGGAAACACCCCTCTTCATGTTGCTGCTGATGTCGGAAACTTAAGCATTGGGATTCCGGGGGTGGCTGGGAGGGGGTGGGGGTGGGAGGGGGTGGGGGTGGCAGGGGAGGGGGGTGGCAAGGGATGGGGATGGGGATGGGGATGGGGAGGGGGGGAGGGGTGGCAGGGGAAGGAATGAGATAGGAGAGAGAAAAAGGAAGAAGGTAACTGATTTAAGAATTTGTAAAAAAAAAAAATTTAACCTGTTAAACAGGTAATAAGTCACCCGGGACCAATTTTGACAAAAATGATATATAATTGGGACTGCTCAGAAATAATCTTTAGTTGGGACTGAAAATGGCGGAACGCCCATAGTTGGGACTGTTCCTATCAATTTTTCCTAAATTTAATTAGTTCAAATGAGCATAAAATTACTTCAACAGAGCATCAAATATGCAGTAATGAGCAAAAAATTCACACATCTAGAACAAAATGTTTAAACCTATACTGAAACACCAATATTACACAATAAAACCAAATTATTCTGTGCAAAAAATTCACAGACATCTGAAACAAAAGGTTAAATGTAGATTAAAACATCAAAAATACACATCACAAATAATTTTTGAAGCAAAACACAGACATAATCAAGAGAAATTTCAAATTGCAATACATTGGAGCACAAAATTGAAGCAAAATCCAAAAATTAAAAACAGATTTAAACCTGATATTTGAAGAAATTGACGAACAAGTTATGTGAATGGCGGTCCAAATTGCAAGCTCCTTCACCATTGTATCGAAACTCAGAGAAAGATGGAGGTGAGAGAGTAGGAGTTTGCCTTTGCTTTATCTTTCCCTGCTTCCTCTTGTTTCTTGGTCTGTGAATTGAGATGATGTCAAAAAGACTCTGAATTTACTTCGTAAATGATCCAGATCCACTTGAAAATCACACTATAATAATTCGAAACATTGAATTTCTCAAAGATATGATGATTTTGACAAATATATTCGACGAATAATGAAGATGAGATGAGAGAGAAACGAGATGACATATCTAGCGCAACTTCAATGCGCACGGCAAGATATGTAAATATTTTGGGGATTTTTGTTTAAGTTTTACCTTTTAATTTGGGTCATTAACTAAGTTATAATCAAAGGGTGAGATTTATTCTCATTCTCAAGGAAAACACTATTCTCACCTGAACTCATATATATATATATATATATATATATATATATATATGTTGCATCATTTTCTTGTATTGATTATCATATCATGATAAGCAATAAAATATAGTTTGGGACACTTTAGCTATCTATATATAATTAATATGATTTTTCAAATATGTTGATAATTCATCTTAATTAATAATTAAGGTGATTATCTTCACCTTCCTTTTAATCACTAATTAGACTTGATTATCTTAAACCTTAATGATCGTTAATTAGGACGATTATTTTTTCACTAATTAGAGTGATTATCTTAAACCTTAATGATCGTTAATTAGAACGATTATGTTTCTCATTTAATCACTAATTAGAGTGATTATCTTAAACCTTAATGATCGTTAATTAGAACGATTATTTTTAATCACTAATTAAGGTGGTTATCTTCATCCTTCATTTTAATCACTAATTAGGGTGATTATTTGAATCTCATTTCAATAATTAATTGGAGTGATTACCTTATTCCTAATAGATTTGTCCAATTCTAAAAGGTGAGTTATTCATAATCTATTTGCCTCCCCTTTTCTTCCCCAATGGAATTGGCCATTTAGGGTGAGACATATGATAGAACTACGATGGTTTTGATCCATGAGTGGATTCCAATCCCGCAATGATTGGTACGTAGTGCAACTTCAGTGCTTAAGCCTACCTTGTACAAATGATATATTGGTCCTAAATAAAAATGGTTAATGTGTACATGTGCAAATTATGTGATTTTCTTTCTTTTGAATAGCCATGATTACTTTAAAATGGAAAATAACGCATTTAGTAAGAGCCCCGTTCGTAGAACGGAAGAGGAGACGAGTTCCGGACGTTCGCGCACTCTTAACCTAAACCTCGAACCCTATCTCATGGTATGAAAGACCAATTTTCAAAAAAAGCCTTATCCATATGAAGTCATCATAGTTTTAAATGATATTTCTTGAAATTGATTTTAAAATGATTTATTAAATAAATTTGGCCCTATTCAGATATTAATAGGGTGGCGACTTCCAAGTTTTTCTAAAATTCATAGTCCAATGAGAGACTTTCGTGGGATTTAGACCATTAATTAAGACAGTCAAAAATCGGATACCACACCTGATAGTCGTCGTTCCACTACTGGTTATGCAGTTTTCCCGGGTAAAAACTTGATATCCTGGCGTTCCAAAAAGCAATCTACTGTTTTCAAGTCTTCTACCGAGGCCGAGTATCGTGCGGTTGCCTACACACCGCGCCGAAATGATCTCCATTCGCCAACTTCTTTGGTTATTTCCTTCGTCATCCCGTTCTTTTGTATTGTGATAATGTCTCTGCTACTTATCTTACAGCTATAATCTAGTTCAACATAATCGTAGCAAACACATAGATTTTGATTATCATTTTGTACGAGAGATGGTAACTAAAGGTGGTCGTCGTGTTCGGCATATTCCGACTCAGTTGCAGGTTGCTGATATTTTTACTAAAGGCCTTTCTAATGAATTGTTTTCTAGACATCGTACCAATCTGTATGTGCTTCCTCCCCATAAAGATTGAGGGGGTGTATTAGAGTAATATAGTATACTTTTTAAAAAAAAAAATTAGTAAGATAAATTACATTAATGCCCTCTCACAGGGCAGTAATATAGTATACTTAAGGACAATTAGGTCTTTGTATTCATTTAGGTCTGGAAAATACTTATGTATATATACTGCCAGGGCCACCTATTCTAGGTGAGTCACAATTATTATTCAATCCTCACACACACACCATAAGTTCGTTTCAGAGAAAGAAAAAAACCATAAGTTCGTTTCAGAGAAAGGAAAAAACCTTCATACACTGAAAAGTTGCTTGCTTTAGTTCTAGTAAAAACATTTTCCTGATTAATCCCAAAATAATGTCCATATGTCTACTCTCACCTGTAATCTAACAGACTAACAGCAGGAAGTCATGAAACAAGGAATCCCGTACATTAGAGAAGACAAATTGAGCGCTTGTGCGTGAATCTAACACCATTGGATTGCCACCTGATAGCAACGAATCGGTATTAGTGGCCCTGATCAATGAAGATGGGTTAGACTCATGCTCAAACACGCAATGTGCCTCCACTGGAGTTCTCTCATGTTTGTGTTTCTGGTATTTTGAGCAGATGATTCAATCACTGCTCTTAAGAATGATTTATATAGGTGTTGGCGCAAAATCAGTTGGTTGACTTTGCGAACAAGTCAATGCACACCCAGTAGTTTGATACTGAATGTCATGGGAGACTTAGCCCCTGGGGGTTACCGATTTTAATTAGATAAAACCTTGCTAACGTACTTTGTTGCACTTTAATTTAGGATTAAACCGCAACGCCTAATAAATTCAGGCGAAATGCAATAAATAGAGCAAACAATAATTAATCTATTAATTAAAGCACACCATTCCCATACATGTCACAAACTTTTAGGAAAGAATTTTACAACACATAGGGGGATAAGCCAGGCTGGACAACTAAAGGGAAGACACGAGGGGGATTACCTCCATGGTTCCTTGCTTCAATCGGAGGATTACAGGACTCGTTGCCAGAACATATTCTATGTCTAAGGACTAAACTGTAACCCCAGAAGGGGGTTGGCTAGGCTAGGGCTAGGCTACGCTAAGAAAAGAGTAATTTGCAAGTTGTGTTTGTGTGCTGTCTTTTGCTTGATGATTGCTCCTTTATTTATAGAGAAGCATGAGGTGTAACTTCCGTGCTTACTTGGAGGGAAAACATTTGAATCATCTTTGATTCAAATCTTCAACCGTCTTCTGGCACTGAACAACTGTAGCCTTACACGTTCTTCCTTATATGGATTCGTTTAATAATTGTTCTTTAACTTCTCATACGCTTATCATTCTTGACTTTTCTTGACTTTCATCCCCTGATGGTCTTCGTAATCTCCTCCTATTGACTTTGACTTGTGTTGACTTTGTCCACCGGGCTTCATGCTCTTTTTGGGCTTTCATGTTAAGATCAAATTAAACCTTTTGAGGTCTAATACAATGTAACGTAATAAATGTTATTGGGCATCTAAAAATGGTAGTAACAAATTGCCCCCCTGATTTGTGGAGTGATGTACTCAACACCCACAAATTATGAGCAGAGAAGGACTCTCAATGGTTATAGCCAATGTCATCCAGTAGTATTCTGAATGTGACTTCTTCCATTGTTCTTAAATGATCGATAAACTTCCTTTTAGGATGACTGAATTTGGTTGAGAAGAATAACCTTTCGTGTATTCCTTCCCCTTTCTTTCTAGCCATTATTGTGAAATCCATTAAGAAATTTTCTTCCAGATGTGAACTTGTAGGATTATTTGGAGATAACCAACAAGGATTTACATCATAGATCATGAGGTCATACCAAATTTGACATGCGCATTTGTATTGTACCAAATCTCTTGATGATGACCCATCCATCAATCTATAGACTTTTACTTTCTTTGTTGTTCCCTTGACAATGAGTCTCTTTAGATATCTCCAACGCATGTTAGGTTTCCACATTTCTTCCGTAATGACCTTGCCCCATGATTTGCAAACCAGAAGAGGTGTAACCTGATCATTCCTTTCAAGTTTAGGAAATATCCATTCTTTCACGAGATCTAAATTGGACCCTATTTGGAAGGCCTTAGATCCTTTTTTATTTTTCAAATCCTGTTGTATGACAGGATTATCCCCGAAATATTTTTGGATAGAAGAAACCAATTTGGTGGACTCATTCTTAATAAATTCATCTTTATTTCCAGATATGACATTCAATGCTTTGTGATGATTTGGGCATTTCGATGGATATGGCATATATTCTGGAGCAGCTTGGTGAAAGACGTGGTTATATGTGCAATCCATTTTAAATAAAATTTTTGAGTTTTTTAGAGGTTACGCATATATATATATATAAAGCATTTTGATGCCTTAACTGTTCAATAATCCTCACTAACCACTTAACTTTATTAGAGCAGTTTTTTAAGGAATACGAGTCTTAATTGGACACGTGTTTGTTTCTATTTCACTTTGGTGAACCACAAACTGATATCAAAACCATTAAGTCATTGCAAATATATGAAAATACATTTAACAAGATTACCATTTGAGGCAATTCCATAATATTGATATAATGACTTATCTTTATGGAGATAAAATCATTAATTACATTTTAATTAAAAATGCTTGGGTCTAGAGACAGCATTTGGAAGTGATTTTTACATACTATGTTTATCATAGCATTACACTCGTTGATTTCCAACTCGCGCCCTGCACTAATCCTAATAACTGTAAAGTAGTAATCTTCTTCAGGGGAGTTGTTGAACCTTGCCTTGAAGATAATCCTATGGTAGCTGTTGTCCCAAGCGTATCTTCTGTCGATCAGTGCGATATACATCCAAGGAAGGAAGTATTCTTGGGCCAACAGCTCCCATAGTTGGCAGATGCACTTAAAAAGTACTATCCTCCCTTGATTTTCACCTTGGCCCTCTTCTGTCCTCACCACTTTGAGTGAGGTATGCGTGCAGGAAAGAGTTAAACTCTTGGCGTAGACCCAATTCAGCCTTTGAGGCCTTGGGAAGTTTAAGATAGTGGAAACTTCCTTCCCCCACTTCTTACAAACTGTTAGCAGCTTGTCTTGTGATTCCCCATCTAATTTGGGCCATATGTGGGTGGACAAAATATCGATATCTACACCGATTTTTGTAGCGCTTGACTCCACCAGCCTAGGGTCTTCTGGCCCCATTACAGGTGCATCGCCAAATATGCGTGTCATTTGCTCTGCCCATCTAGCCTTCTCATTTGTGATGAAAGCTTCTTTGTCTTCCTTTATGATGTTGAGGGTGAAGCGATGATTGAAACAATCATCATCAAACTCGGCTGCCAAGTTTGCATATGCTTCGTAATCCATTTTAATTTTTTGAAATGAAAATGTGATAGTGGGGCGCTATGGCCAAATCTCATTAAATAACCGAGTCATTTTATTTAACGGTTATTTTCATAATAACTTCTAGGGTCAGCAAGTAATTGAGTACTTTAACCTCTTTTTTCGAGAAGTTTATGGATTTTTAATTGATTATTATTTATTTTAAGATTGCCAATTTGTTGATAAGTCTTTAAATTAATATGTCACTTTTTAGGCATTTGGACCTATGCTTACTTCCTTAGATTCATTATTCATTTTATGAATAACAACCAAATCTGCAATTGATACATGATATGAAAGTGTATTATACAAAAACAAGATTTATTTTATGAATGCAGTAAATCATAAAAATTATCCATAATATTAATACTAAATACATAGTTTATTAAAGAAAATTTAAACTACATACGATCATTAGGATTACTAATTATACGCTATGCTACTTGATCGATCAAGGGCGGAGATGAGCGAAACTGATGGTGATTTGTGACTCCTCATGCTCATCAACATCAGGATCATCATCATCGGAGTAATCCTCATTCAATAGCATAGGGATGCCCCTTTCTGACAAGTACTCTTGCCATAAGAGACATGTACACTTGTATTGTATGAGTTTTTTGAAACTCGTATTTTCATCCATTTGGACTACCCTATACTTTCTAGTAAACACACCCAAACTGCTTTCACAGACTATGGACCTGTGATACTTTAGTGTGAGTTCAGGCAGAAAATGTTGTTTTGCAATGCCCTTTCCCAATGCCTTGCAAATGCTTAGGAGTTTTAATAAATCTTCCTTTTCTATTTTCGGCCATAGATTCAATGCTAGGAAGTCCATATCCCTTCCCATTATGGTTGCACTAGGCTTTTGCTCTTCGAAATCTCCAGATTGGACCTTTGGGTCCTCTCCAAAGAGTTTTATGATTATGAGTTCCCATTTTTTCATCTCCTCTTCTTTAAACTCTTCCCAATCATCTTGTGTGATGTCTTTATTGAACCGGTGTCTCCAACATTCACCGGGAAATGGTAGAGGAACAACCTGTTGGTTAGCCATACTCACAGATGTTTTTGGATTTGTTGATGGTAGAGTAGGAATATTACGAGTGAAGAATGCTAAGGGTTATGGTAGCATATTTATAATATGATAACTATAACCGTTACCCCTATTTGTTAGGGGTTAATGGGGGCGATTGGTATTATCTGTCTAGATAAATGTATCACGTTATATCTTTATAACTAATCTTAACTAAATCATGGCCCTGGTGGATAGGAATGGGCTTGCCCATTAACTTCTTAATATGTCATGTCATTGCTAGGGATTGGCCATTGGTGACGTGTGAAGTTAGATGGTAATTATTACTTTTTGAAGTAACTTATTACCAACAAGTCATTTCCCGGACTATCATCCCAAGAATCAATTTATCTCTTTCTTTTATTTAATTTTAACCATGAATTTTGCATTATTTGATTTGACAGTTATTTTTGAATATATACTACTATAAAATAGGGCTATAACAATGGCCTAAATGTGTTGGCAAAGATCCACTAAATGTTGCCATAGACCTATAGCAACAGTTTATATGGCGTTGTCAATAGGTGGCGCTGCTATAACTCTATGGCAACAATTATGATGCATTAGGCAACAACTTTATAAAACTGTTGCCATAGTTATCATTAGCAACGCTTTTCTTAGGCAACGATTTTTAACTTTTGCCAACAGTTTTATTATATCTAAGGCGACAGTTATTAAGGTTTAGTAACAATTATTTAGGATTTTAAGCAACATTTTTAGTGTTTAGGCTAACATATTTATTATCTATAGTAGCACTATCAACAGTCTATGATAACGTTTATTGCTCTAATATGGCAACACTTTTGTAGTTTATAGCAACATTATTTCTTGATATATCTATTACGAATAGCAACATTTCTTAACACAACTATTGCGACACTTTTATGTGAGTCTATAGCAACGTTTCTTGATACAACTATTGCGGCACTTTAATGTGACCTTACATCAATAGTTTCATACACGTTTATTTAGTAGCTCATTAAAATGAATATATTATACCAAACTATCCAACTACTACAAAAGGAAAACATTTATTTCAAATTAAGTTTTACTTATTATTAAAATAAGATATCCATAACAATCATTCTAATAACAAAACCCATTGTTATAATATAAATAAATCAATTCATAAATCTAATGAATCTCCAAAAAGAACTAATAGTTCAAGTAATCTAGAAATCTACTCCCTCCGTCCTAGAATACTCTTTACACTTTTCTTTTTCATCTGTTCCAGAATACTCTTTACACTTCTATATTTGGATATGACCCACTATTATTTTAATCCTTCTACCTTTTAAGCATTGGCCCACAGGCCACATTCTCTCTCCTTCAAATAAAATAATACCACTCTTACTACCCACCAACTCTATCCATGGCCCACACTCTCTCTCCTTAAAATAAAATAATACTACTTTTACTAACTACTAACTCCTATCACATCTACTTTTCAATAAAATAACAATTGATTACCAAACAATAATTTATCATCTAAAACTACGTGCCTTGATAAGTGTAAAGAGTATTCTGGGACGGAGGGAGTAGTATTTAATTTATTTGTCCAAAAGAACTTGAATCTATTCCCTTCCTGCCATCTTTTTATCTACCAATCTCCTTCTATCTACCATACATCCTGTAAACAGAAAAATAGTAGTCAATATAATAAGAAAATTAATGCATGTAATTATAATGAAATAATATTATCAATCCTGCAAAACGACAGCAGAAAACCACACAACACAGTTGCAAAGGAAAAAACACAAACGAGCAGCACAACTGCACATGAAAGGCAGAAACCTACCCCCTGCCTGAACAAAACAAAACCATTCCAGGGAGCAAAAGAATTGTTGCAGTCCTGCAAATCAGCAGCTTAAAGCCACACAGATTGGAAGAATGTGGTAAAATTTTGAAAAGTTCCTTCAAAATAACAAAAGTTGCAGCTAATGATAAACGTCGGAACTAGATGCATTACAATCATACATTTTTTTTTTTCAAGTTAAGATGAAGGGGACTCATTTGAGGGGGGATATGGGGAAATCCTCAAATGAGTCTCATGAGGTTTGATCGACCTGAGGGATATGAGGTGGAAAGCGATGCCACTACTCCACCACCTCAACCTCAATCATACGTACATATACCTCTTTGGTTTTGTTTGTGATTCCAAACAGGTACATGAATGTTTTTAACAAAAAGGTCAAGGCTGCCCAACAGATCAAAATCAAGTTCAGTTTGTATTAACTAACTTTAGGTCCTATTCCTTGTTATAAGTACTTCAGTTTAACACAATTCGAGTCAAACTCATGTCTAATCATATAGTCAATACATATTCGGGTTTAAATCAGGTTATCGAAATTCGAGCACCAATGAAATTAATTAGGCTAATCGATCATATAAGTATTTGTGTAAGTTTCTAATGATGTCTACTCAAATGCATCCCCCGTTCCTATTGCTACATCTTAAAGCACCTACTCATACTAGCCATTCATAAGTTGCACAGGAAGAAACCAAAACGAGCAGTAAGCTTCCATCGCAGGATTGTAGCAGACTGACAACCTAAACAAACAATAGCAGTTGATCAGACCCTTGCAGAATTGAACTGAACAAACCTACCGCTATCTCCTGCCTAGATCTAGATGAGCAATATAAGCCAAAGTATTGAGGAGAAAGAGGTATGAGACCGAGATATAGTGGAGGATCGACTCAAGAAATTGTCAGAAATGAAGTTGTAAACTTCAGTCTGAAGAATGAAATAGCATAGCAGTATAAACCAGAGCAACAGTAGTATAGCAATATAGAACATAGCAGTATATCAGTATAGACTAGAGCAGCAAAGTAGACCAGAGCAGCAGCATAGAAGTATAGCAGCAGTATAGAAACAAGAAACAAAACGAGAAAGAAAGCCACAACAGTATAGCAACACTATAGACCAGAGCAGCGAATTAAAACTTAACATCATCACCAAACAACCTTGTAATAAAATTATAGGAGAAAGTAAGAGACTTAAACAACAAGCGCAGATCTGAGAGGAAGAAAAGGGTGAAAAAAAAACCCGCACATTGTCCTGTCTTTTTGCGTTAATTGATTGCATTATCCATCATTTGTAGCAGTAGAAACAATAACTTTTGCAATCATCTATGATCCTCTAGGAAATTTCATCCAATTATGATCCATCAAAGAAACTATTCTGAAACGACAAACCATAATGATACAACCAGAAATAAGATAAAATAATGAACACAGAGATATGTAAACACCAGAAGAACAATTGACACAAGAGTATGGCTCTTAGTTGTTTCCATTCTATACAACTATATACATTTTCTTCATACAACTAAAGGATCTAACAAGCAGAACATGTATCGTGCAAAAAAAAAAAACAATAACATTACTCATCAGATAAAAGGAATGCAAGCAAATATAAAGCAAGTGTATAGCATGAGCAGATTCAGTTCAGTTGCACAACAAAGCAAGTGCATCTCTGATCCTCTAAGATTGCAGTAGTATAGCAATATAGAACATAGCAGTATATTAGTATGATTCATGTAACTAATTAACCCAGAATTCATATCTGAAAAGGTCGTGTGATGTGATCAAATGAAAACGGAGACCCTGCAAATAAAATAACTCAACTTGTAGTTTCCATATTGAAAGTTGGGAAGGTATTGCGTACAGTTGGCAACTTTAAAAAACAGCATGCTGGAAGAAAAGTAACAAAAAACTACATGAAGGTATAGGTATACATGTGAACTACATAAACATATAAAGGTTGATAGTGCCTACAGCACAACCTCAAGAACTCTAGTTTATTATACGGTTCTAAGACCTTTACAAAAGAGTCTAAAGCCTTGATGAAGAGAATATAGACATATTAATTGAAAAATGGTAGAAAGATTAGCTAAAATCTAAAATTCTCTTTTTTTTATTCCCTTTTTTTGCAACTCTCTTAAGATAATGTTCATTACTTTAAAATGTACATACACATGATAATCACAGAGGAATGGAGGAAACCGGGGGAAAAAAAACAAAAAGGAAACCTAGGAAAATTAGTAACAGTTGCAGACTAAGAGAAATGACAGTTTCAAGGAGATTTCTGCAAGGGGAACCATGTTTTGCTTCTTCTTAATACTCTAGAGAAAAAGAAAATTATTTTGCAGCCTCTAATTCAAATTGTTCTGGTGTTTTACTAAAGAAGAGATCACTAAAAAAATTACCCATTTCAATATTTCATAAAAACATCACCACGAAACTAAAATTAAACAATGAACCCAGTTAGAGGCATGAAAATTTCATAAAACCTGAGATGAACCCAATAACACATAAGAATAATTAGATCAATTTTTGTAAGAAGGAACACATAGGAATAATTAGATCAATCTTTATTTCCGCATTTTTATACCAGTGAAAATTTCGCATTAGATCAATCTTATGTGTTACTGGGTTCATAAAAACTGAAATGATCTAATTATGGAAACTGATTTTTAATAATAACACTCAGATGAAAATTTCATAAAAACTGAGATGAACCCCAGTAAATGAAAATTTTAATTTTTAATAATTAGAAGAACCTAGTAACACATAAGAAGAATTAGATCAATCTTTATTTCCGCATTTTTATCAAAGCAATTACATATCAATTTTCTTGAAATTTCCTATGAAAGCACTGCATATCAATTTTCTTAAATCCGTTCAAACAACATATCCGCACGAATTATTCTCTGAATTACGCACAATTAAAGAAAAATTACTAACCTTGTTCGAGTTAATCCCACACGAATTCTATTTCTGAAGAGCCCAACACCAATGAGAAGTAATTTGAATCGCCAAACTCAATGAATTTGACTCGCCGAACTCTTTGAATTTGACTCGTCGTTGAAAGTTGAAGCCGAATCTACAGGTTGAGGAAGAAAGGACGGTGAGTAATTTTCCTATTTAGAATCTGAATGAGTTAAGAGAGATCTGGCAGGGATGGAAGTGAAAAAATATTGCCAAAAAGGTTTAAAATATTGCTCTTGAAAAAAAAGTTTATAACACAAAGTATAAGTGTTGCTAAAACTTAGGGTCCTTTCTATTCAACTTATTTTAACTTGTATAAGATCTTATAAGATAAGATAAGATAAGATAAAATAAGATAAGATAAGATAAGATAAGATAAGATCAGATCAGATCTGAACTGATAAGATAAGATAAAATAATATGTTAGACACACACAATAAACTATCTTATAAGATAAGATAAGATCAAATAAGATAAGATATGATCAGATAATATTTTATAAGATCTTATAAGATAAGATAAGATAAGACAAAATAAGTTGAACAGAACGGACCCTTAGCTTTAATATACAACCCCATAATGCGCTGCAATAGTTTTATTATGGCAACACTTTTCCAAACTAAAAGCCAGAATAAAAGAACAAGTAAAAAACTGCTACCATAGCATGTTTTTAGCAACACTTAAAATAGTGTTGCTTTAGGTGCGTTGCTATATCCCTATTTTGTTGTAATGATAACACAATATAATTTAATTCGCACAATTTTGATTAGGCAAAATAAATAATGCAAACCAAGTATAAGATAAAAGAAACTTGGACTGAGTTGGTAAATTATATTAATTAAAAAAAGGGAAACTTACAACCTAGATTAAAAAATTTTGTATCTTAGGATAAAAATTTACAACATTCGTTTAGAATTTTAGAATTCTAAACTCTATGCTTATGTCTAATCCCTTGGAGATCGTGGCTTGTCGCCATCGGTGTCTTCATCCTCCTTATCATCTCCAGCAGCCAATAGGATAGAAGAAGCGTTCTTCTCTGGCGAAGGGTTCTTCAAGGAGATCTTCCTCGTCGACCCTCATCCGCTTGGCGGCGGGTTCGTCATCATCTTCATCTTCATCCTCTTCATCATCATCATCAGATTTGTCTGATGATGGAGGGGTGCCCTCCTCATCTTCTTCTTCTTCCTCTTCTTCCTCCTCTTCGTCTTCTCTTTCTTACAGTATTTTTGGAGGAGGAACGAAAGGTTGGTCAACCTCTTGGGGGTTGACCTCGTGAGTCCCTGTGATGCAGGACTCTGCAGAAGGCTGAGGCACATCCATGTTTTGGAGATGGAAGTTTTTTTGGGAAGATTAGGAGATGAAAGGGTTTTTTGGAGATAAATGCTTTCAAGAGATGAGTAGTGTGAAGATTTCCCTACACTTACCCCTTTTTATAAAGAGATTTACCGTCTCTTATAAAAAGGAAAGTTACGCCCTTTGGAAATGGGCTTTAGAGTAACTGTTCTTAGGATATGGGCCTTTAAATCACGCGCCCTTTGAAAATAGGGTTTTAGATGATTCCAGGACCTTATGTTTTAATTTTGTTAAAACTGGGTTTTGACTTGACCCAATTACACACGATCCAAAATAGGACTTTGGGCCACAGGCTTAAATCCTTCTTTGATAGGTAATTTATGCTCTATTATTTTCTTATCAATTTCAGGCATTTCATGATGTTCCCAAGCAAAACAGTCCTTAAATTCTTTTAGAATTTTTATGATTTCTTGCTTTTCTTGGTTAGTGAGGAGCTTACTTATGTAAGTAACTTGTGGATTTTCATTATCCACTAAATTTATTTCCTCTAGTGGATCATGAACCTCTTGTTTAATATCCTCACTTTTAGCCCATACTTTCTCATCCTCCTCTTCTAAGGATTCAGTTTCGTGTAAAGTAGAGCAACATGCGTTAGAATTTATAAGAAAATCCTCTTGGTATTTTCTAAAAACTAAATCTTTCATTACATGATCAACAATTGGGGTAAACCCATTACATCATTTTTCCTGGTTTATAATCATAATAAACTTTTATAAGGAAAATACATCCTAAACTCTACAAACTGATGAGAGCTAAGGGTTGATCATAGTCTGGCGCATGTTGAATATATTCACATTTTGATTGAATGTCTTCAACTTCTGGGGCATCATTGACTTCTTCAATGAGAATTGCACCTGAGTTTTCTACTTCTTGGTGAGTTTGTGACTCAAGTTGTAGAGCAACCTCAATTTTGATGGTAGGAACTGACTTTAGAGAGTCCCTAATAAAGACAGAATCAGGAGATGAAATTAGACAAACTTCCTCATCTGCTTGAACCATCTCATAAGTATCACCATTCCACAAAATTAAAATTTAATGGAGTGATAGATGATGGAATAGCATAATTATGATGTAATAGTATAGCATTATAATGAGTACCATTCTCGACAATGAAGAAACTGGTATAAGTAGTTTTAGTTCCTACTCTTATCTTTAAGATAGCCATTCCTTCCACTTTTTCAGATAAACCAGAAAAACTAGTTATGTTGATTTGTATGTTATGCAAATCTTTTCTCGTTTTCCCTAGTTTTCTAAATACAGAGAGTGGCATAATATTAACAGTAGCTCCTGTGTCTACCAATACTTTGCCTAATCGGACTCCCTCAAAGTCAACATTTAGGAATAAGGCTTTAGTGTGCTTATTATTGACATCAACTGACCTAAAGATTTTATCTATGATTAACTTCTCTAGGTTAGCTTTTAGAGATGTTTTGTTAGGTACTTTCTTATGAGGTGCATTCAAATAAGATGACAAGCTTTGAGAAGAAGTAATTTTAAAACTACTTGCCATTTCTTCCTTATCAACTTCATCTGCCCATGACATAGTGTTGGTCTGGATTTCTGGTTGGTCTTCTGATTTCTTGAACTCTGTTGGTAGCATGACCACATTGCACTGCGCGTCTTGCTCCTCCCCCATTTTTGTTTGAGGTTCGCTCATCAATGGATCTTCATCCAGAATTAAGCCACTATCAGAAACCAATAAGTCCAAATCCTCAGATCCAAACTCTGAATCATAATCCTCGACAAAGCCGTTTCCCTGATTCTCTTTCATTAGAGAGTCAATTCCCTGAGGCTGCTGGTCACCACTCTTTATAGGTGGTGGATCATGTTGCTCCTTTTCCAAAGGTAACAACTTAGTGATTCCAGCTTGTAACGCCTTTTCGTCAATTCTGATGTTTGCTATAAGGGATTCTTGCACATTTTGAGTGCTGATTTGCGCCCTTGCTGCAGCGGCTTTCATACTCAACTCCTTCATCTTTACTGTCCTACTTTTAGGACAGTTTTGGATGTCCGATAACGGCCATGGCTTAACTGCTGACTTGATCTTCGGCTTCACTTGGTCCCCATGGGAATTCACCCTTCTTTTAAGAATTTTAGGCACAGGAGTTTGACTTGACTCCCTTTCCTTCTCTTTTAAGAAAGGGCCTGACCTGGGGCTATCCTGTTTCCTAGGTCCTTGAATTCTGGACCTTTTCTGGAATGGACGCTGGTATGCAGGCACATAGGTAGGATCATTTGGGATGATCTGAGTTCTAACCATTTCGAAGGTTAGCCTATCTGCACATGATGAGCACATACCATTTCTTAAGGCCTTCAACCCTTCTATTGCCCTAGTTTGCAATGGGAACTTCTGAGCAGCCTCTTTGTAGGTTTTAGCTCTTTCCTCAAGCATTATTGGAGCCAGGTTGGCAGTACCAAGCTTCTTAGCTTTGGCTAAATTGGCCTTGTAGGCTTCTAAACCCATGGCATGATGTTCCATTTATGAGACAACCAGTCTTTTAAGACTTAACTGCCTAGTTAGGAATCCTCTGAAAACTTGGCATTGATCTATGGTATGCGATCCATTCATATGCCACCTGCACATATCCTCCAATCCCTCTTCATTGGCTATCTTTGGTATAACCAAGATTCCTTCGTCAAGCAATCTATTGAAGAGTTGGTTACCTATTTCGGTAGCTTGAGACGTCTGCAAAGTAACAGTAAAAACATGATTAGTCTCTACCATTCCACATAATAGTTCAAATGGTTCATCCATCCCAACTATATTAACATCTTCTTCATCTGGAAACATGATATTTTTCTTATCAATTTCATCCTGGATTTTATTCCTAAAAACAATGCATTCAGAAGTGTCATGAGTTACTGCATCATGCCATTTACAGTATTTTTTACCCTTAACTTCCTCAGCAGTTCTTACTTTATGCCTTCCTATCAGTTTTATCTTTTTGTTAGAAAATAACCAGTCGAAAATAGCATTAGATTTCTTAGCATCAAAAGTATATTTCCTCTTTTGTTCAGATTTCATATCTTTTGGCGCCATAAATTCTTTTTTCTCTAGAGGAGTACACTTATAAGGTACTCCATGAATGATTTCTGCCACGTCCACTTCCTGTGCAGTTTCAAAGTGGAATGGCTCGTTATTCTGAGCAAAGAAGTTATGGTGTCTTGCTGCGCTTTCAGCCTGTAGGTTCCTTTCATACCTCACAACTAATTCTGCTAATTCAACAAAATCTCCAAAAGCATGACGGTTGAACCTTTTTCGAAACTGAATTAACATTCCCTCTTGAGCCATGTGTACAAATTCTCTTTCAGGGATGCTTACATGACACCTGATCTTAGCCATTTTGAATCTAGATAGGTAGTCTTCTATGGACTCTCCTAACTTTTGTTGGATTCTAGCCAAATCACTTAAAGTCACCCCGGGCTCAGTGCGTGCAAAATGATTTGTAAATTGCACCTGCATGTCTTGCCATGAGTGAATGGAATTTGGCGGTAAATTAGTATACCACCAAAAAGCAGTCTCAGTGAGAGACATGGAGAACATTCTAAGTTTTAAGAAATCATTGTCAGCTGCCTCCCTGCATTGACAATTGAACCTAACTAAATGCTCTTCGGCAGAAACTCTATCATTGCCTGAGAACAAGGTAAAGTCAGGTATCTTAAACATTCTAGGAAATGGATTGGCTTTATCAATCCATTCAGGGTAAGGTTTTTGACCAATTTGCCTCTGGTTTTTCCTAGAAGAATCCTCTACTAGTCTTTGGACTAGTGCCTCAACTTGTGCTGCCAATTGATCCTGATGCATTTGTATTCCTGGATATCCCATGTTCCCATTTCCCATGTTTCCCGTGTGATCATATACAGGATTGGGGTTAAGATTGAAAGGTTGATTTTGATAACCTCCCATAGGAGTCTCCTGGTATTGCATAAAAACAGGATTGGTTGCACCTTGCGCCATTTGCGGTGGGAATGTTTGCCCATTGGTGGGCATTCTCTGTTGACGAGCGCCAGTTGATTGGGCAAATGGAGCTTGGGGTTGATTATACCCCGGGGTATTCCCATAATGCGACGTACCAGCCATATTTGGTTGGTTCTGAGGCATGTAACTATAGGGTAAAGAAGGACTTCCAGCCACATTTGGCTGGTTGAAAGGTGCATATGCATACGGTATGCTATTGTTATTTGTAACAAAAGCATCCTGCCTTTGTCCTCCCTGTGATGGTCCAGATTGATGTGTGTTGTCACCAATTTGCCCACCACCCATGGAAAACGAAGGTTGGTGATGTCCTGACGCCTGGTGCCAGCCTGGCTCCACGCCCGCTGCCATTTCACCACTTCTTCTAACGTTCCCATGATTACTCTCTCCATGACTCAAGGGTATGGCCCTTGTTTGGTGTGCATGAGAGGAAGTCTGTGGATCGCCTGAAATAAGTATATCTCTATTTTCAGGGTGGGAGAAATGTACTCTCGGAGGGTAACCTAGTGGAGGAACATCTGGCTCTATACTAGGATTTCCCCTTGCTCTATTCAATGGGACCTCTTCTAAGGCCTTAACTAGCTTCTCATTTAACTGATAGTGTTTTTCGACTAGTGGTTCTAGACGAGTAACTAATTCAGTGGCAAGAGATGTTGACATTGTCGTGAAAGTTGCACTCATAGTGTCATTGATATCTACAAGTATTCTGTCGATCTGCCTAGAGTTGATCTCTCTATTCTCCTCACTTATCCTTTGGAGGATATCTGTGAACACTACTACATTTTTAATCAAAGGCAATGGTTAAAATCAGCTAATGCAACGGTTGTTTTTTATACCGTTACAGTAGGAGAATCTATTGCAACGACCCATTTCAGTTTAGGTTAATGGATTAAGCTATTGCAACGACTTTATAGTGACCGTTGCATTAGGTATATCTATAGCAACGACTTGGTGATGGTCATTGCATTTGATGAAATAATAACAATGTTATAAGATAAGGTCGTTGCGTTAGACATTATATGTGACAACGTGATTGTTCGCGCAATTATATTTCACTTCCCACTATTTTTTCACGAAATTTTAAAACCTTTTACAAGAAAGACTTGTATTTTCAATACCCTTATTTTCGTAAAACAACGAAAAACAAAGGCCCATTCACTCAGGTAACTGATCGAAAGCACGACTAAAAAACCCTATGAATATCTGCCAAAAAATTTCAATCTCCCAATTAAATCTTTCAACTGCTTAAGGTAACTGATCGAATTATATACTATCTACAAACATGAAGAATTCACGAATTGTGATTATATACTAAGAGGAAGAGGGAGAATTCACGAGATTTCCTTCAATATTATTCCAAATTTCTTCCCGAATTCATGTATATCTGCAAAATTCAAGTCTTCAACGCAGCAAGGAGGCGAAATTAATCAAGAAAACCCAAGCAAAGAGGCGAAATTTAAGAAAACCCAGCAAAGAGGTGAAATTCGTACTATCAGTCGAGCTTCAAAAGGTATGTTCTTCAATTTCAATTGTTATGGGAGTTTTAGTGCCGGTGACTTCTTCAATTTTATAGTCTTGGGATTTATGCATAGCAGAGGCAAAATTTGGATTACTTTTGTTTGTATCATATCACTTTCACTTCAAGTTATGCTTTTTAATTTGTACTTCCCCAGAAGAGTTTCTCACCATAATCGGAACAGGAATGTATCATTGCGCAGTCCTAAAAATATTGATGTTAGGATAATAGAATAATTCTCGTGTTCCTTTTATTTTCAGCAGTTCATAGCCAATTAGCCACTGTCCAATATGATCGTGCTATATATCTCTTCACATATCTGATCGCTACCATAGTTAAAAATGTTGATAGGAATGTTAAGCTTGAACATGGCCTATGCTGTATTCAGGAAAAGGTGACTTATTATGAGTTTCTGCTTCTATAATAGATCATCTTCTGTTGATGGCTTTTGCTTTTCTATCTTTATAGGCTCCTGTTGTTTCTTATTTCGATCACAGGAATTGATTTTGCAATCCTCTTGGGCATCTGCAATAGTATATGCAGACTAAATGACTTATATTGGCAAAATTATACACACTAATGTAGAAAGTTTCTGTTTTTTATCACATGGAAGGAAGATAATGGTTAATGAGTTGTATTCTTTTTTAACTCATATATAAGTTAGATGGCTTATTTGTTTCCCTCTTTAAGCAGGAGCATCAACATTTGTTTCTTGCAAATGAGGTGCAAATGTGTGTTTCAATAATGTAATAGCTCGTCCGTTCATGATTCTTCACTTCATATAATCAGATTATGAAAAGAGAGTAGCCCAAACAATTAGAGTATTTGAGATTTCTGCTGCATATCACCTACTATTTCATTTCGTTTTCTTCCAAAATGTTGTGTAGTATGGTCTATATTTTGCATCTAATTGTCTGATCTCCACCAGAACCCTCCAAAGATTTCCCATACTCTTTTACAGGCTTTTTTCTAGGTGAATTTGTGGTGCTCACATCACATTTCAAACCATCCATAGAACTATAATTCATCCATGATGATTGATGTATGTTTTCAGATTCAGCATGATCCCTCCTAGAATTTAAGTGATTCATCTTTGGCCCTCCAAGACTGTCTGCTAAGCGCTGTTTTCATGTGGCTTAGCCGAAATAATCCATAACAAAGATCAAAATTATACAATCAGTCAGGACAAGTATGAGAAATCTACAGTGAATAAGCATTGATTGTTAGTTAGAAATAATCTATAGCAGCATCAAAATTATACATTCAGTCAGGACAAATATGAGAAAGCTACAGTATAAACTATTGAGTTTTTAGTTAGAAAATGAATATTCACCAACTCTCTTTGCATATAGGTGCAACTCCTTTAGTGTCTTAGCAAGGCCGTCTATTAGAATTTTTAGAGCAGCTTCGTGTTACTTTTTATGAGCATGATGGAGATGGAGATAGAGAACATCAACTGTGGAATGAATACAAATTCTGTAAGGAACTTTTCTTGCTTTCAAGGAGTATATCAAGCTGTGAGATTAAGTTCTTTGGTAATATGGTCACTGCTTCAAGTAATGACTTCAGAAATGGTGTATTAACTTGTCAAATTTTAGAGTAATACTGCATTGTTTTCTTTTGTATGGCAAAGCTAAGGTCAGGTACAAATTTTTTTACTATTGTGGAAATTTGATCTCTTCAGCAAATATTAGCTATTTTATCTCCTCTAGGACATCTTTTGGTGTATGCATATGGTTTGATTTAGCCCCTTGTGATTAATTTTGTCTTTAATTCTTAATTTCAGACTTAGGTCTTATTTATCCATCAACATATTTATGAACTAAACCTATGAATTTTTTTTTTTTGGAAATTTTGAATCTTTAATGTTTATTCTTTGAATTTGTTTTGAAGAACAGAGTGGGTGAAATGGAAATTTCTGGGGTTGAGCTCACAGAATCTGAAGTTGTTCCTGCTAATCTTCAGGTAATTTTTTTTTTATTTTTCCTTGTATTTTTTTTCTATTTAAGATATGGGTTTGGGGAAATCAACATTTTGAACCATGCACAACCTGTAAATGCTCTGTCCATTTATTATTTTATTATTGCTAAGACTCACAAAACCTGTAAACAAAGACAAGGGATTGCAGGTTTTTTAATGTGGCACTAGATATTTTATTATTGCTAACAATCCTTTGACTTGGATTTATTTTGTCGTTTGTACTTCTTTTTCTTACGCAAAGTTCATATGAATATCATAATTGATTCATTGTGCAGTCAGTTTTTGGATATGGGTATGAATTGTGACCGTTGGACTTTGTTGATGGTGTACGTTTACTAACTATTACAATGTTTGAATTTTTAGGTGAATAATGAACCAACTGGAGGAGATCAAACGTAGACGTCTCACTAGACACACTATTGGCCAAATTTAGCTAGCTATATTATAGTGATGTGGTACTTGGTGGTTAGAAGGAAAGTGATCTATATGTACGTATTTGTGGTACTAAAACAAATATTTATTATTAGACATTAGTTGGGTTTGATTAAGTACATTTTTGTTTTTGTTAATTAGGATTTGTCATGTATACTCTTAATTTAATTAGTTTTGGAAATTCTAATACAGATATGACAATTATTTTTGGCATTTCAAGAGTATTTTCGCATTTGTTGCATCGTTACTAATATATATACAGGGCTGTAATAATATTATATGTTTTCAGCAGGTTACAGTAATAACCCTGCAATATCCCCACAAAAAAGAAAAAAACAATCCGTTGCACTAGCTTAAATCCGTTGCACTAGCTTAAATGGTAGGCGTTGCACTAGCCAAGAATGTTGCATAACCAACCACAAACAAAGCCGTTGCAACAGATAGCTGATCTAAGGCAACGACACGTTTAGTCGTTGCAATAGCCCTAATAGTCGTTGCATTAGGCCTATTGCAACGCCAACAAATGCGACGGTACAAATCCGTTGCAGTAGGCCTATTGCAACGACTTTTAGCCCTATTGCAACGATTTTGGTGTGTTGCCTTTGCCTTTTAATGTAGTAGTGGAAGACCCTGGCAGATTCGTGGGCTAGAGTCCTATAATTGGAGTCAAATTGTTGTCTCTGACTCTCTCTGTCTTCTAACAGTAAATTCTTTACTATTTCTGTAAACTTTCCATACATTTGTTGTACAAGTCCACGACCAGTATTACCTGGAGATGAACTTTCCCTTTGTGGGGTCTCTCCATTTGACTCTTCATGAGTATGGTGAACTGATTCACCATTGTTACCCTGCGCCCTATTTTCCGGAGGAGTTGAATAACTTATTTCCATGTTTTGGAAACTTGTTCCCTCCTGAGCAACTTTCTTATTCTTTTTAGAACGTGTATCCGGCATTTTCTTAAAAGCAACCGTTTTTTTTATTTTACAGTTGATTTTTCGAAAGTATGAAGAAGAAAGTTCACAATGTGTTTATGAATATTCTTCTCCCACTGTGGTCGCCAAAAAACTTGTTGGCACAAAATCAGTTGGTTGACTTTGCGAAGAAGTCAATGCACACCCAGTAGTTTGATACTGAATATCACGGGAGACTTAGCCCCTGGGGGTTACCAATTTTAATTAGATAAAACCTTACTAACGTACTTTGTTGCAATTTAATTTAGCATTAAACCGCAACGCCTAATAAATTCTGGCGAAATGCAATAAATAGAGCAAACAATAATTAATCTATTAATTAAAGCACAACATTCCCATACATGCCACAAACTTTTAGGAAAGAATTTTACAACACATAGGGGGATAAACCAGGCTGGACAACTAAAGGGAAGACACGAGGGGGATTACCTCCATGGTTCCTTGCTTCAATCGGAGGATTACAGGACTCGTCACCAGAACATATTCTATGTCTAAGGACTAAACTATAACCCAGAAGGGGGTTGTCTAGGCTAGGGCTAGGCTACGCTAAGAAAAGAGTAATTTGCAAGTTGTGTTTGTGTGTTGTCTTTTGCTTGATGATCGCTCCTTTATTTATAGAGAAGCATGAGGTGTAACTTCTGTGCTTACTTGGAGGGAAAACATTTGAATAATCTTTGATTCAAATCTTCAACCGTCTTCTGGCGCTGAACAACTGTAGCCTTACACGTTCTTCCTTATATGAATTCGTCTAATAATTGCTCTTTAACTTCTCATACGCTTATCATTCTTGACTTTTCTTGACTTTCATCCCCTGATGGTCTTGGTAATCTCCTCCTATTGACTTTGACTTGTGTTGACTTTGTCCACCGGGCTTCATGCTCTTTTTGGGCTTTCATGTTAAGACCAAATTAAACCTTTTGAGGTCTTATAGAATGTACCGTAATAAATGTTATTGGGCATCTAAAAATGGTAGTAACAATAGGATAAGCTAGTCTAATGTTCATGCACCATATATCAATATATTCATTCCCATAATTAAGTGTACGCGTGCAATGCACGAAGCGATTTGTTAAAGCATCCATGTTCATTCACAATATTCTACGGAAAGAATTACGAGGAATCTTTCCTTTTCTGTTTTGTTCAATTCCACGTATGGAGAAATTGAATTCCACAAATTTTTGGAAAATACGGTCTCACTTTAGGCTTAACACGAGACCTGTCCATGTCCAAGAGATATATGTTTTTCAAAATCGGACCGCATCTCACAAATTCTCACGATAATATATTTGGCGAATTAGTTAATTAATATTTTTGGCAAATTAGTTAAGTATTTTAGCACAATAGTTTAGAACTGGTAATCTATATGTAGACTTACATTATTTTTTAGTTAACTTATCCAGTACATTAGTTAGTGTTGTTCTATAATTAGTTAAGATCTATTGATTATTATTTAGTTTAATTTCCAATATAAAAGAAGAAATAACTTTTTTATAAATCTAAAATGTCAAATACAAAAGACACCCTGAAAAAAGAGCCTAGCATTTGGAGTAATTGTACCAATTTCAGTTTGGTTCGTTCTTGGAATTTGTTTTTTAGTCTTCTCAAAATGACTTTTCTTCCTTGCACTTCTTCCTTTTTTTTTTTGCACAATTCGGGTCTAAAATAACCAATGTAGTTGTACTTGATGAGCATTGTTCTTCTACAATTGGTTTTGTAGTTAAGACTATACTTGCAGGCTGCAGCAGTATTCTCGTAGACTTCTTGTAGTACTTTTGAGAATGAGATTGTAGAACTTTCTTGCGGTTTCATATCATCATGGGTTACATTGTTTATAACTACTCCTGAGATTTCTCTATCGATTTCTCTTTTCTACACTTCGCTCTTTGCAAATCTAGTCCACCTTTTGACATGTACATATGTGGTATTGTTGTGATTGAACGCATGTGCATGATTCTCAAGGCATGAAAATATAACAATCCTGACAGTATAACTTTTACATCATGTTATTTAACTATTACGAATAAATTATTAACTAATAGCATTTAGGTATTAATTATATTTTTCATATAAAAAGTTAAACTTTCAAATGCAAAAGGTAAGTTTTTGGTACTAAAAGTGATCTGACTTGTTTCTTCAAAGTTTTTGCAAGTGCACGTTATCGTCTGATCATAGGCAATATATATTACCCTTTGTGATGGATCTATGTCAAACTATTTTTTCACTTCAAACATGATAGACATCTTGTCAGTTGAAACAACAACAAAGTAAGTGTTTGGGGACATTGTCATTGCAAACTCGTGCTCATATATGTTACTTACATTCAAATTAAACAACGAATTCAAGTTGTAGACAGAGAATGGAGGAAAACAGTGTAGGTTTTAGGGTGTCTCGATGGATTAGACAAGAAATAGAGAATGATTTATTCATGATACTGAAATTAGAGCCAATAAAATGACTTATAATCTGGTTTCTATGACATAACTAATATATTTCATCGCTTAACTAATATAACTTCAGCATTTAACAAATATATACTTCATCGCTTAACTAATTCATCCATAAGCAATTTAAGGCTAGCATAACTAAAAGGTCCAAATGCTTAACTAATTCCGCTGCTAGTTTTATGCACGCGCGTGATGTCAGCTAGGGATGTCCATAAATATCCGATCTGGTAGATCCGATCCGTTATCCGGTCGATCCGATCTAGTTATTCGGATATCCGATTCAATTTTTTAGTTTTCGGATATTTCGGATCAGATGTCCGAAAATTTTCGGATCGGATACGGATAGAAAATTTCCGTTTTCTAATATTCGAAACATGAAAAAATTTCGGATATTTTCGGATATCCGATCTGAAATATCCGTTTTCAAGGCCAGATATCCGAAATATCCGATGAACCGATCCAATCCGATCCGAAACTTATTTTATGAACTTTTCCTTTGAAAATTCCAATTTTTTTAGTTGTCGGATATCTATCCGATCCGATCCAAAATTTCGGATACCCGATCCAATTCGAAATTTTTTGGATCGGATTTAGATCACATTTTTCCCGATCCGAAATTTTCGGATATCCGAAATTTCAAATCGGATCGGATATCCGAAATGAACACCCCTAATGTCAGCATGACATTAGCTGGTCTCAAGTTAACACTA
This sequence comes from Beta corolliflora, assembly GCA_947648045.1. Taxonomy (NCBI): domain Eukaryota; kingdom Viridiplantae; phylum Streptophyta; class Magnoliopsida; order Caryophyllales; family Amaranthaceae; genus Beta; species Beta corolliflora. The sequence goes on along the minus strand of CANSZD010001887.1, from coordinate 609,493 downwards.
ACATGAGACAGTCTCTTCAAAAACGGACTCATTGAATTCACATATATGGATCATGGAGTCATGGAGTGTGGTTACTCAAGCGCGTGTAATGTATTACATATGTATTTTAATACTTCTAGTACTATCATATACGTATTTTAGTAGAACGTAGGAACATTTCTCGTATGAGGAACACGTACAATGGTAGTCTTAATACATGTTTTGCATCGAAAACCCTTAACTAGATCTTGCCATTAGGTTATTCTTATAGTAGAATTTAGCATAGTGCTTAGCGAGTATCTGAATGCATAGCCAATCATGTAGCATAGCTAATAAAAGAGCAATAGTTAAGGGGAAAAAAAGATATGTTGAGCAACTCGTGATTTGATCATGATTTTCCAACTTTATACTCCATTCAAATATGGTTTTTGGAGTTACTTTGATCGCTCAAAGCTTAGATGGTGCACATGCTAGTACATAGAGTATGGTGCAAATGTACATGGATAACAAACCAAATGTACATCGATAACAAGCCAATTGAATATATGTACATGGATAACAAGCCAAATAAACATATGTACATCTCTAGTTGGTAAATTCTAATTGGTATTGGTCTCTGTGTACATAATCTAGTCCTTCATGTTCATCGTGAGAATGGTTCTCTTCCTACGGACGTGTGTACGTACTAATTTGGGTCGATCGATCAATGTGTGTCTCCAACTTCCAAATAAGTAAATTATGCGTGAATTCTTCATTTAAAAAAACAAAGAAAGAAACGATTATCTAAGCAATTTTCGAAGTTGAAATCCTGCAATAATTGCTACAAACTATTGTTCAATTATAAGCATTTTACTGCTTCAAACTGAGAAACCATATGAATTTATCACCGATAAGAGAGGGAGTGATACAAACTGTTGCTCAATGCCTCAATTATAAGCACTTTACAACCTTAAACCGAGAAACCATATAAATTTATCACCAATAAGGAAGGAAGTGATACAAACTACTGTTCGATTATAAGCACTTTAATGCTTCAAACCGAGAAACCATATAAATTGATCACTAATAACGGAGGGAGTGATACTAGGTCTTAGAAGTGGAAGTCCATTTGCATGAGTCTAAAACTCTGAATGGAACATAATGTATATCTAGTATGAATGCATGATGGCTTTTTTTTTTTTGACATCGAGAAAACGTGCATTGATTAAATAACGAAGTACAACCTATTACTAATACAACCACATAGAAAACAAAGAAAAACGTAAAGGAGCTTTATGAGCTCTTACATGCCCTAAAAAACAAAAATAAGCAAAGCCGATAAAGAGTAGCCCATTAAGTAGCACGCCGCTGGTCGATGAATGTGCTTGTGGAGTCAAAACTCTGATGACTGATGGATGTGGTAGGAGAAGCAAATGTCGATCACGATCCGGACAACGAACCAAAGGCAAGATTCGCATCTCGCCGCATGAGCAATCCCAACGAACTTCAGACACGTGGGATTCTTGGCTCATGATCTGTGGAAGAGTCACATTCCTAGGTGACTCATGACCCTCTCTCGAGAGTATTTCATGTTTCTCTGTAAAGTAGGAGAAACGGGGCATGCTGAAATCCACCAGATGAAACTGGGATGCCGCCTGCAGATTTGAATTTTTCAAGGCAAAGACCATTAAGATCATTGCCAAGCGAAAAGGAGAGCTAAACATGGTGAGCTCTCGAACACACCTCCGGTTTATGAAACCGGAAAACACAAAGTCCAACCATGAATAACGAACATCGCCTCGACCATACTCACACTTCTCATCCATTTGATGTACATGTTCCTTCAACAAACATTTCAAAGAAACTACATATTTTATTACTACAACCTTACACCACCATCCCTTATTCAACTGACAAACATTTTTTAAAAGCCAGAACCAACAACAGACTATATCCTTAACAACTCGGACGAACCAACTTACACCAACTATTGGACAACTAACCATACATACTGAGAAAAAAACCACCAAACTTATAACTAACATAGCAAGGGGGGAAGGGGAAAGGGAAGCCCAACGACTGGGCGGAAGGGAAGGGGATGCCCGAACATAACCAACCAACAACATGGGGAGGGGGATTCGACTGAAAACTCGAACAAGGGATGGGGTTAGGACTCACCTGAACCACTCGAACATGGGAGGGGGAAGGGGAGGGGAAGCCCAACTAACTAAAACAGGGGAGGGGGAAGGGAAGCCCGACGAAGGAACATGGAAGGGGGAAGGGACACACGACAAACCGCCGGGAGGGGGGAATAAAACTAAAACGAAAACCACCTAAGGACGCTACGGCACGCAAAGGATTGTGTGGTGGACGATGCAACAGCGGGGAAGGGGGAGGGGCTACGCGACTACAGGGAAGGGGGAGGGGAAAAACGACGACTTAAAACAAGGGAGGAGGAGGGGAAAACGACGACTAAAAGCAGGGGAGGGGAAAACGACGACTACAAACAGGGGAGGGGGAGGGGTAAGAAAGGGGAGACGCGACGGGGTGAAAGGAGGGGGGCGACGCACGACTTGGGAGGGGGAACATGGGAGGGGATAGGGCGACGACTACTGACCTCTACTTACTACAAGATAGGCTCGCCGGCGACCGGTGGAACCACGCCAACCACTGGCGAGCCTTCAAAGGCGGCAGGTTGATGGTTTGCTTATGGTTGGTGTTTTAGGGTTTAGGGAGGAATTTTAGAGAGAGAGAAACGCAATTTCAACATGGGAATAACTTATAATATAACTAAGTTAAAATTGCATTTTCTTTAAGAGCAGTGATAATTCAATGATCCAGAATAGGGTGTCGTATATTTTCGGCCCACGAAGCCACCAAATTTCTAAACTTTCTTATTTTCCAATAAAAGATTGGCTTCGAATTAGCAAGGTTAGTCATATATAAGGCCACAGGGTAGAACCAGAAAATTATTTTACAACCAAAAATATTTTATTTTACTTTGAAGAAGACCAAATTAAGTAGCAACCTACTTCACAAAATTCTCACAATTTTCACAAATTTTATAGAAGTTTCAAGTTACCTTTTTTGGGTATAGAGAGAGGATGCCCGCCCATTCCCTATTTTCTTAATTCTTTTTTCCAATTCTATTGACTCCGTTCTATTACCTGACTCCGAGGAAGGTAATAGAGTAAGGGGCCCTATTTCCAATTCCTTTCTTGTAGCAGAAGAAAAGATAAAAGTGAAACTGAATTTTCGCCGATTTTTCGGAACGCCCTAATTTAATTTCCTTGCGGAAATTGAACGGGCGAGGGCTGGGGGTAAAATTCCCCCTGTGACCCCCCTTTGCTTCCCCCGGAAAGAAAGAAGAATACACCAAAACGCAGGTGCTGCACCAAACGCTGGTGGTTGTTTCGGGGTAGGCTCGGAACCACCTGTGTGATGCAAGCCGAGACCAACTTGTTTTTCGGGGCTCCTGCTGGGCCAGTTTGTGATAGGCTGGTGGGCCTGGGAGCATAACGCTTTCACTTGGCAAACCAAAGGTCGGCGGGGAACTGGCCCATCGGTCATCTCTACACTTCGATTTCAGCCATTATTACTTCAATAAAGTACACTACTCTAAGCAACTTCAAGTCAAGTAACACTTTTCTAAACAATATAATAAGCAAAAATAGACTGATTTTATGCCACGTAACGCCAGCTTATCTGAGAGACCGCATATTTTGTTGCTGGTAGTTCATGCATCAAATATGGTACTTCTGTTAGAACAAGTTCCTGTAACTATATAAGATGGCAAGCAGATCCCAGAAAGCATAGAACTTTTTGCAATAAGTTCATGTCTCAAATATTTGTAACAACAGTTTAGAGTACATTCAAATAACACAATCTAAAGCGATTCCTGGAAACCGACCCTAACCACGAACAAGAAAACATCCAATTCCCAAAAGCTAAGCACCGGAAAACATATCAATGTAGGCTACATCAGAAGCACTAGAGATTGAAAGTACAGTACTCATAGGCGACCAATGACAGTCTCCACTTCAGAGGGAGAATACAAGTGGTAGGTTGGGGAAACCTTAGCAATGTCGACATTGTTTGGTGTCACCTGGTAACAGAAAAAAATAATTAGACCAACAAACGCTTTCTCACAACTGTAACAAAAATGTAGAAAAAATATTACCTTTTCCTCCATAACCTGCTTCAAGATGGAAAGAGCTATGGTCTCAGCTTCATGAAGAGTTAAATCCTGTGGTGGAAAAAACAAAGACCTTGGTGAACACTGCAATCTTACAAATACAACCATTACGTTACTCGGACTCGCATATTCGTATTGGACACAAAAACTTGTCCAAGTGTATGACTAGGCTATTTTATTAACAGTTTCCATGATTTTGATATGAAATAAAGTGTCGAAGAGTCCATATTCATGTCAAAATGTCGAGAATCTAACAAAGAAATTCAAGGTAAACATAAAATACCCGAGTAGACTACCATGGAAAAAAAATTCAAGCACTTGAATGTTGGTCCTATGTAATCGAGGATCACATAGCATCCAGTGGACATACCTTTCTAAATTGCTCCTGCAAGGAGCTGTCTGCACCTTCAGAACCAGAACCAATAGCCTTAGCACTGCACCGCCAAAATGTACCAGATGGATCTGTATAATATCTGTATGACAGAGAGTTCAAACTTATTTAGAAAATCCGAAGAAAAGTAAGCAGAAAATGTACCATAAAAACTAAGAGCACGATATATCCTTTCCATAGGAAGAATGCAAATTACAGAAGTGAAGCTTCGGATCAAGGTGGAAATAGACTTACAAGTTGGGTCCATTTTCATCATGACCTGCAATGAGAAGAGATACACCAAAAGGGCGGGACTGCAAACAAATAAAATTTTGCATTAGAGATTCGGATGCGGAACAGAAAGATCCCTCAGTAAAGGAAAAGTTCACTCGCTCTTATGCAAGTATATAACTCCATGTCACTTGTAAGTAAATCCTATTAAGAAACTCAAAACACTCAACATATAATATACAAAAGAAAACCACAAAGTTAATCATATTAAGAACATCACGAAATGACAAAATGGTAGCAAGATTCTGGGTGCCTGGTAACATCTCCACAGGAAGCAATACTTCATTGCAAAAAACAGGAGTCCCAGACTGTAATCTTTGCAGTATTTGCGCTAGAGTATACTCATCCGTTCTCGTACACCAAGAGTAAAAAAGAAGACGAAAAAAGTGTCCCAACTCAATCCGGTGAAATGTGCAGCAAGCCAGCAACAAACTTAAAATGACACGTTCTAGGTGGCATGTAATTAACAGCAACATCATTAGATCTCAGTTCTCAGAAGTTGATTAAGACATGTTCCCCTTATTCTACATTTCTGGGGAAAGAATGAGTAAGAACACCACTCCTTTTTTTGCATCATTTTTCTAATTTTGTCCATTGGGAGGTATGGAGATGTGATCATCATTTGCACAGAATTGCCCAAATATCCCCATACTGGTTGTTCAGAGGTTTTTAACATAATTGCACTATATATTTTTAGCAATGAGAAACGAAGCCACAAACACAAGGAAGCCACAGTAAAAATTGAAGAAAAAAAAAAAAACTTCACCATTGACTCTTCATCTCCTTCCCCAAAACGCAGTGCCAGATCGCACAAAGCTTGTGTAGTGGACTCGACATTCATTGGCTCACCATATGAGAATCGATGGTTCTGTTTGCAAAGATATAAAATGATCATCCAACCATATTGCACTAATATAAAAGACGTTCCAATAAATAGAAGATTAAAGTTAGAGCACCTGGGTCTCCACTCTTGCATGCTCAACAAGTGTGCGAGCATCAGCAATCAATCCACTCATAGCACATCCTATATGCTCATCGATTTCCATGATTTTTGCAACACTGCTAGGCTCCTGAAAGAAATTATTAGATATTAAAGCTCTGACCAATCTTTTACACAATAGAAGTACTAAATCATCATGATTCACAATAAATGCGAGCATGACAGAAATACTTATTTCTGCCTCAAAGTTAATAAATCCTTGCATATTACTCCCTCTGTCCCATAATACTCTTTACACTTTCCTTTTTCATCTGTCCCAGAATACTCTTTACACTTCAATTTTTGGATATGACCCACTATTATTTCAATCCTTCTACCTTTTAACCATTGGCCCACACTCTCTCTCCTCCAAATAAAATAATATCACTCTTACTACCTACCAACTCTAACCATTAGCCCACACTCTCTCTCCACCAAATAAAATAATACTTCCTCCGTTCTAAAATAAATGAAACACTTACTATTTTAGGCCTTTCAAAATAAGTGAAACGTTACCTTATTTGGCATTCACTTCTCTCTATCTCTCTCCTCATCACATGGGTCCCTTCTTTTCTTCTCTCTATCTCTCTCCTCTTCTAAATCCCCGTGCCAAGGCCCTACGTTTCATTTAAAACAGAACGGAGGAAGTATTACTTTTACTACCTACCAACACCTATCACATCTACTTTTTCAATAAAATAACAATTGATAACCAAACAACAACTTATCATCTAAAACTACGTGCCCTGATAAGTGTCAAGAGTATTCTGGGACGGAGGGAGTAACTATTATTCCACGCCAAGAATAACCATTGCCATAGAGTATGTAGAAAGTGTAAGAAAAGTTAGAAAACTACCTTCTTTGTTCTTACAATTACACTACCTTTTATGGTTACACAAAAAAAAAAAAAAAAAAAAAACCAACACTACCTTTGACTTTTACAAACTACCTTTGAATTTTTATTTTTTTAAGATAACTACCTTATAAGACAATCTATTCCAACCAACACAACAATTTGATGGATTTAATGAGATTTGAACATTTGGGTATAGCCCACAAAACAAGTTCCCTCACTTTTTCCCATAATTCTATGCTAATTGGCATAGTTTAGCCATTATACTTGACGTCAAAAAACTCATGAAATTGAATAGTAGTAATCAATAGAAAAGTTGTCTTATACAATAGTTTTTACGGAATTTTTCACCAAAAAGTCTTGGGTAACTTTTTTGTTCACCAAAAACCTTCAAACCTTTTAAAATTCACCAAAATGCACCATACGCCCATAATGACTAACGACCGTCAACATTTTTAGTCGATAACCCTTGATTCTATTACTAAACCCTAGTTAACCCCTACTTGAGTCATTTTCCTTAATTGACCACCATTAAACACCACATGTGGCCAAAAAAGAGGAAAGAGAGTTATGGAGGAAGGAAGAGAAAAAAGGTCATAGCAAGTGTTTCAATTGCGTTCAATTAAGGTAAATGGGTCAAATAGGGGTTAAGTAAGGTTTAGAAACATAATTAAAGATCAATAACTGAAAAAGCTAATAATAGTTAGTTATCAAGGGCTTATGATGAACTTACAAGAAATTGAGGGGTTATATGGCAAATTTTAAAGAAATTGAGGGGTGCATGGTGAATTTTGAAACTTCGGAGGGTATTTGATGGAAAAAAATTACTCGGGGATATTTGATGAAAAATCTGTTGTTTTTATTAAAAAAAAATGAAATATGGTTATTTGTAAAAGGTGGTATATAGAGGCAGTAACCACAATTAATCCTTGACCAATTGGAATTTAATATGCATTCCCTTAAAAAACGTATGCATAAATCTAAAGAAAGGACAGAAGTTTAAGCAAACTAGCCTACCAAGCCATATAAATATGGTTAGCCTATCTGGAGATCAATGCTACTCCAATAAAGCTTGGAACTCAAGAATGAATCACAAAAAGGATGATCCCTTGCGACAGTACAGAGTAAAAAGGTTTTACTTTGGGGAAGAGACTTTTCTAAAAGGCAGCCTATATGCTAAAAAGATGCTCTTTCTTTTGGGACATACAACAGACAGCATTGTTGGATTTTCCAAAAATATATAAGCAACAGTTTAAAGCAGCTCTAAGTATGAGAAATCAGATACTACAAGTTAGTTTGTTCAAAAGTACACTAACAGGTTGCAAGCTATGCATAAAATCAAAGGATTAAAATGAAAGAAGGGTTAAAGCTGAGTAATTAATAGGCTTATTTGGAATAAAGTAATAATTAAAGTTATAGATACCAGCAATGGAGAGGTAATACGCTTTTCCACAGCAAGCACAACACCCTCATTGGTCCTTATTCCAATAGCAGTTGAACCCAGCTGTATTTCGATATAAATGAGCATGTTAACACTAAAATCTCACTTCCAACTAACCATTTCCACTAGTCTAACACATAGAGAAGTAATCAAAAGTTCAAAACAGAAAATAGCATTATTACCTTGATAGCCTCGATAGCATACTCAACCTGAAACAGCCGGCCTTCAGGAGAGAAAGTGTTGACTCCTCTGTCATACTCAGTCCTTCATTGGCAACATGAAATAAAAGAATTTAGTCAATTCACAAAGCCATAACTCGGTATGGAAATAATTCAGGAAATCTAATATAAAAGGATTTACAATATAAGTACCAGATTAGTGGTTTAAAGCTCAATTACCTGGTAAGAAACATCCTTGACTATAGCAGAAAAACCAACTATCTGAAACAAGCAAAAGAGAGGCCCCCAAGACATTAGACCAAAGAAGCCAAAAACACTACTTTGTTCCAAATAGCAGTACAATTAAAAATCTACTCCTAAATGTTCAATCATTCTCTCTCGAACCAAAACACCCACAAAATGAACAAAAGCACAAAATGGCACAGTTTGTCTGCCCTTACTCCTATCTGAAGCAAAGTTTTGAATGTATAATGATGGAAGTAGAACTAATCTACGTCACCCCCGCAGCATTAAACATCTTAAGTCATTGAAGTAGAAAAGGTAATGTATCCAAACTCCCAAACCCCCATCCAAATCCACCAAACCCTGTTAATCTAATAGAAAGAGAAGTTCCAAGTGGAATCTAGATACACAAACATGGAAGATTAGTTTGGGAGTTTGCCATTTGAATTAGAATCAACAGACACAAGAAGTAAACTGGTTTCCTTTTTGCTTGCAAACAACTCTCATATGTGCAAAAAAAGATGGAGTAGTCTTTGAACTTTCCTTTCTGGAGGATCAATTTGTCATTTTCTTTTTCTATTTCTTGCTATGCTTCAGCTTCTATTACTTTCACTGTTTAGTCTTTCTATTTCTTTTTAACTCAGGCCAAGGCACCTCATAATCATAAAAAGGTTACACATAACTACAATCAACTAACCTGAGCAGAGGCTTTAACAAATTGAAGTCTTATAATAAGAATGATGTGTTGCTTTAGCTCGAATGTGGTTGTAATTTGTGAACAATTGAGTACAGGAAACATGGACCTCTCGGTAGTGTGGAGGTACCTATTTCACATAAATCCGAGTCTCTGAGAGTGAAGAGACCATTTCTTTTAATATCAAATTCCCTAGGTGTATTGTATGCATAACAGCATAAAGGAAGCTTCGTGAGCTCTTGTCACTTGATTGTCAGTGCTAGGCATGTCACTTTGAATTTCTTATATCCTATTGATGGACAAATTCACTAAACTACTATCAGCTTTAGCTTTCTAATCCAAAACTATTCCTATTAAAGGAGTAATTTTCTCAAAGACGGCCTCACTAGCAAACACGAGCACTTAGAAAAGTTCAAATTGGTCGATCTCCAATGCCCGTCTCTTACATCCCTGGAGAGCTTGCATAACACAAGCTTTTTCACTACCACTATCAAAAGATCCAGAAAGATCACCAAGAAGCAAAAAATCACATGGTGACAATCTACTTCAACGATTTCTCCTAGCACGACCGCTCTACTTTCTTACTATGTGTATGAAATTCAAATCCAGGATTTGGGTTCCACAAAATAGCAACTTATACCAGAAATTGGGCAGACTTCAAACATTATGCCCAAAACAAAATATGCAATCCCAATAAACAGTCAATTCTGCAATGAAGCAAAATTCCGACTCCTTAAATTCCCATTTTACAATATGATTCTCTCTCTCTATGTCACCTCAAATTCCTTTACTTCTCATTGATGCATTACTATTCATTATCAGGCATGTTTATTTAAATGTTCAACTTTTGCAAATGAAATTATAATTACAACCCAGATATAAGAATCAATCATTGACACAGAAAAATAATTAGGGTTGGGGTTTTTGATGCTGAGAGAAAAAAAGAGGGGGGGATTCAGAAACAGTTATAAATCAATCGAGATTTCAGAAATTGAATTAAACATTTGATGCGGAAACAAGATTGCAGTAAAAAAGAAGAATGTAATATTAAAGAGGACGAACCGATCGATTAAGTTGCGAGTAGCGAAATTCCTTGAATTGTAGTCTTCAGTTTCTAATTTTCGGTTGGCAACTGATAGTGGCTCCAAGCTCTATTGTATATAACTCTGGGAATTGATGGTGAATATCATATCTTGTCATGCAAGAAATATATTTTGAATATATTAGTTATATTATAGTAGCATTAGAAAAGTAAAAACTGGGTAAGAAAAAGATAAGTAAAGTGAGCAAGCTACTGCTAGTGTTTCCAACTTTAGTGTTGGGTAATGTACTTTACAAGGGAGGTTAGAATGAGCACTTTAGTAAGTTTGTATGAATCGTGATATTGATAAGGGTACTCTCTTTATATTTTAGTTGTTTCAATTTAATTTTGCACAGAGTCTTGAGGGTTGTTGCTTAATTGTTTTAAAATTGCAATGACTTAGGTCATTATCGGAGGTAGGAGATCGAAATGACTAAGATACATTTGCGAGTAAGCATCTTCATGTGGATTAATGTTGGGATTTGCTATTTGACGCCCTAATATTTCATACTAACGCCCTAAATACAGTATCTTTATACTGTAAATTTATACCTTCATTTATTTTCTCTCTTCCCTTCCCCTTCCCCTTCCCCTTTCCCTTCCACCATCACCATTGGAGCCGCCACCACCACCACCACCACCACCGCCCGCCACAAACAATACCGCCGCCACCACCACCACCGCCGGCAACATGGGAAAATTGGTGATCATTGTGCTAAGTTTATGATAAATGAGACAAAGAGATTACGGTTTTTTCACCATATACCTCGACTAATTTTTTTTTGCACCGTATACCCTCGCAAGTTTCCAAATTCACCATATACCCCCACGTTTCAAAAAATACATCAACATGCCCTTATGACTAACGGTGTTAGACTTCCGTTAGTCATTATGCCCTAATCCCCCCTAAACCTAATTAACAAACCCTAAACCTAAGCTAAACCCTAACCCTAACCCCCTAATCTAATAACCCTAACCCCCTAATCTAATAACCCTAACCCTAACCATCCTAACCACCACCCCCCCCACCCCCCTTACCCCTAGCCACCCACTGCCCCACCACCCAGCCCCCTCCCCTTCCACGGCCGGTCGCGCCGCCCCCCCCTCCCTCCCTTCCCCGCCTCGCCGCGCCTCCCTTCCCCTTCCCCTGCAGTCGCGCAACACCCCTCCCCTCCCCTTCCCCACGCATGCAGCCACCCCCCTCCCCTCCTCTTCCCCAAGATCGCCGCCAACCCCCCTCCCCTCCCCCCCTTCCCCGCAAATCGCGCGCATAGCGCAGATGGTTCCGGGCGTTTCGAATTTTTCGAATTCTAGGCGTTTTTAAATTTTTTTTTTTTTATTTCGGGGGAGGGGGGGGGGTTCGGCGGTGCGAAGGGAGGGGAGGGGTTGCGCGGCGGTTGCGAGGAAAGGGAGAGGAGGGGGTATGCGCGGGCGGGGGGAAAGGGAGAGGGAGGGGGTCAGCGGCGATTGGGGGGAAGGGGAGGAAAGGGGGGGTTGCTTGGCGATTCTGGGGGGAAGGGGAGGGGAGGGGGGTTGGGCGACTGGGGGAGGGGAGGGGGAGGGGGGGGGGCTGCGGGGGAGGGGGGTGGGGGGGGGAGGGATGGTGGGTGGGTTGTGGGGGGAAGGGGGGGGGGTGGTGGGGGAAATGGGTGGGGAGGAGGAGTGGTGGGTGGGTGGCTAAGGTTAGGGTTAGGGTATTAGATTAGAGTTAGGGTTAGAGTTAGGTTTAGTTTAGGTTAGTTAATTAGGGTTAGAGGAGGGATTAGGGCTTAATGACTAACGGTGTTAGACTTCCGTTAGTCATAAGGGCATGTTGATGTATTTTTTGGAACGTGGGGGGTATATGGTGAATTTGGAAACTTGCGAGGGTATACGGTGCAAAAAAAAATTAGTGAGGGGTATATGGTGAAAAAACCGAAGAGATTAAGTTTCATTTTGTCTACATAAATGATCAATTACTGCCACTTGTTAGCAACAATGTCAGCAAGATCAACAACTCTTGAGAGTAACTGTTAGAATATATTTAGCATATATTCCATAATTATTATACATATCCTTGTTTAGCTAGTCAATATTTGCTTTCCATGATTCTAGCAATCAGTAAGCTAATTTTTTTTTTGAAATTAAAAATTAATTCATTGATTCAAAGTCATACGACATCTACAATAGAAGTCAAAACTAAACAAATACATATCAAAATGAAATAAATACAATTCTAATATGACAAAACCACGATCGTTGAGTAGATCTAACACTTCTGAAACCCCTCGTCTTTCACATCGTTGTCTAATGCAGCCTTCTGCAAGGGGGTCTATCGATCTTTTGTAGTTTTGAAGTAGAACTGAATTCAATTCAAGTGATTGTAAACGAAGTACTGACATCTGTTGTAACCCCGCACGAATTTCAATCAACAAATCAACCTCTTGAATTACATAAAAACCCAAAAACATAGTCTCCAAACTCTCACATGGAGAGAGATAAAACCCAATATATGGGTAGATATAACCCAATAAATGGGTAGAAAAACTCTCCATTAGAGAGAGACTGAAGTTTATTGGAAACATTAACATAAAAAACTAGTAACAAAAGGAGAAAAGGGGCTTACCACCGCCCAAAAGGGTGGCGGTAGCCCCTAAGATGAAAATTAGGGTTTTGTGGAAGAGGAGAGAGAAGAGAGAAGAGAGAAGAGAGAAAAATATTAGTAAGCTAATTTAGTTAGTAATTATTCGTTACCTTTTGTATAGCAATCAACCCCACTCATTATCATACTAAGCAATAACTTTCACCATATCATCTCCCATAACCATAGTCAAGGAAGAATCAATAGTAGAGGAAATTAAACATCAGTGCATCTGAAATCCACATAAACAACTGAATTTTTTTAAAAAAAAAAACATGGTGAGGCGTCCACCATGGACGCCCCACCACCGGTGGAGGCGTCCATGACAGCGCCACCCCGTGGTGGGAGCTGCCATGGACGCCTCCACGGTGGTGGGCGTCCACGGTCCATGGTGGACGCCTCTTTTTTTTAAATCGAAGAAAATATAGGAGAGAAGAAGGGGGAGAAGAAAGGTGGGGTGTGTGTGATAATGGTGGTGGGCCGGGTGGCGCTATGGCAACAAAGCGACGGCGGCGGTGGTGGTGTGGCGGTGGTGGTGTGGCGGTGGTGGTGTAGCCGTGGTGGTGTGGCGGTGGTGTGGTGATGTGGAAGAAGATGGGGAGGGAAAGTGAAGAAGGAAGGGGAGAAAATGAGAAAAGTAATGGAAAGTATAAAAATACGAGTATTTTATACGTATTTAGGGCGTTAGTAGGAAATTCCAGGGCGTTATTTAAGAACCTGCGGCGTTAATGTAGCACAACTGCACAAGTGTGAAATTTGTGAAGCTAACTTTAAAAAGCTTTGAAATTTTCTTCAAATTTTTGAAATTTTGGTGCCAACTTTCAAATACCCTACATCGGATTCGAAAATGCCTATAAAAATGAGCAGCATCACTATTACACATAGTTGAGAGAAGGACTTTTATTGCTATTTGTTACTAAGAGCAAGACCCGAGAAATCACTAGGCAAGGAAGATCTTTGCCTTTTCAACTCATAAGAGATGGAGAGAGAGAAGATACTTACTCAGTTCATTAAATGGTTGTTCAATGGCTACAACAGAATTGCAGTCAATATAACTATTAAATTCTTTGCCCTTTATACCAAGGATGTCTTGGCCTAGTGGTTAAGATTGAGGTCTGCGAACGAGGTCAAATCCCCCCTCCCCTTCTTGTCTATTACCGCTATGGATCAAAAAAAAAAAAAAAAAATTCTTTGCCCTTTATTTTTGTAGACTAATCTTGTCTATTGATTTAATTGAACCTTTAAATAAAGAAAAATAGAGAAAAGGCAACTTCGAATAAGAAAATGAAAATAAAAAATGTCGTTAAACGTCAATTACATAATCATCTTTTTCCTTTAGAAAGCATTGTTTCTATTTTCTTTAGACTTTTTAATCTCCTTTATAACACCCGGCCCAATGAGCTCCCTAAAAAGAAATATGCATTTTGTTGGAATGAGTAGTTTGCTAAATCCCTTTAAAGCAATCATGACGAGTATTATATTTACATCCTTTAACAAAGATTTGCGGAATAAAAAGCCAATTAATATATACCAATCATGATCTACAAATTTATTATGTATACATTTTAAGATTAAAGTCAACTTAATAAATGGTATGGATCTAAGATTAGAAATGAGTAGTCAAAAATACACATGTTATGGCTGCTATAATTTTATTGTAGCCATTGTAAAATTAACTTTGTTCTTTATTAAGTGCCAAATTTATCTTAAATGGAAGTTTAGTATTAATCACTACATATCTAAATTTAATAACTATTCTATCTCACAAGTCTACTTTTTTGACAGGATGTTGAGGGTCATTTGTCTCTCACATGTCTTTCCTCTCCTTCTTTCATTGCTTTAATATATGCTCCTAAAGACAAAGGAAGTAAAATAGTAGTCAACGGCAAAAAGATGGATAGTTTTGATATTCTGGCATATACTCTATTTCTGGAGAAGTTCATGCGACTTAAACGAGATGATGCACCATGGTATTTTCTAAAGATGAAGAAAATTCAATTATAGAAGATACAAAATGATGGTGTAATCCATGTTGACGAACTTCTTCTAATTAAAAAGCAGCCTTTTAGAGAGAATATTTTAGTGTAATTGGCTTTATTTGATTATGATTTAGAACCTGAAAATTATGAAAACACATCTTAAAGATTCTCTAATTATTGTGCATTATTTGTATGATTCACAACAAGAAAGAAAAGCCAAGGAGGTCCTCGTGGGAGTCCAATGGTTGGTGCTCCCACCTCCCAACCGCGAGGTCGGGTGTTCGACTCTCATCACTCCCCAATTTGGGGAGTTTGTATATTAATGTTTGCTTGTGGGTATAAATCCCCTCTACCCAATAACGAGTTGTGGTGTGCTTATGCAAGTAGCTGCATAGGTTGGCCTTCTGACCAATTATCTTTCCCCGAACAAAAAAAAAAAAAAAAAAAAGAAAAGCCAAGTAGTAGTGGAGTGAAAAAAAAATTCTCTCACTAAAACAATTTCTCTCGGTTCTCTTGAGAAACCAAGCGTCTATCTCACTTTGAGGGAGTCAACCGCCTTCTCTGTGACATAGGCAATCATAACCTAGAAGCTTAGTGTCGTCTTCATCAGCCTTTATGCAACCCAATTCCAACTACAGCAGACATGTCATGCATGCATCTCTTGCCGGTAAATTCTGTTCCTTTTACATTTCCTCCAACTAAAGTTCTCTAGGTTTTTTTATTGCTTCTCCTAGTCTTTTGTTTAACCAAACCCGAAGTCCCTTCTGTTTCGGTGTTGAAACGATGGCGGACACAGAGATGTCCGTCAATGATAAAGGGGGCGTCCGAGACTGGAAACCTGCAAGGAAGACAAACGTAAACTACCCTCGGGGGGATGCGAGGAAACCCCCTCCGACGCTCAAGTCAGTATGTGTCCGAGACGGATTTTAGAGAGAGAGAGAGATTAGAGAGAGAAAGTAAAGTTTGTAATGTGAGAGAATGTACCTGTAGAATAGTACCATTTGGCTATTTATAGCAGTACTATTCATCTGACAGGGTGCGTAATCCTTCGACACGTGTACGACTGTGATGAATCTAATTAGAGGGAAGATTGTTCTCAAAAATGTGGCCGTGAGTTCCATCTCGGGCTGATTATTAGAAACGGTCTGTACTCTACGGATGAGGTCGCGTTTTAAGTCTGTTGATGTCGGCCACAAAGGATGTGTCCGACAGCGAACTTAGACATACCCATACAACTAGCCCCCCCAGCATCATTGGAGGTCGTGACCGTCATTGATGTTATACTGAGGACGCGAGTGAATTTTTTATGCTCCATATTTTTCTCAGCTGCCACGTGTTGCCCTGGGGAGACTTTGTATTTCGAAAAGTGCAATCATGACTTTTTTTGTGAAATCCCGCTCGTTTTTCTTTATTCTTTAATAAGCTGGGCTCAGCAAGTGACATTTGGCACTTATCCAAGAAAGAAGTTGATGGGTCCGTTCATCTTGGCCATTCAATCCCGCTTTTGTAGAGAAGCGTTAGTTTCTCTTTCTCATTTTCTACACTTCGTCTTCAACCTTCCACATTTCTCTGGTTTTTGCGATTTTCTGAGAACTTTAATTCCCCCTTTTTTTTTTATCAAGATCCTGCCTTTGAGTTACCAAATTTCCTCAAAAGTGTTCTGAATTACTTTTCGCCCTTTACTTCTGAGAAATTTTAGTGTTTTTTACCCTTTTTTCGCTTGAGCGCAATCGAGGGTTTACTTTCGAAGCTTTCAATTTTTTCCGGTGAAATTACGTTCTCCGGTGCTCCTTTTACTGGGTTTCTTCTTTCCGTTCGTGCATCCAAGATCTTGTTGTGCTTTGTTGGGAACCTGCCTGACTTTCCGGTCATTTTCCGTCGACTTTTCTCAGGTACCTTTTTCCAACCTCTTCAACTTCTCTTTCTGTTTCTTTCTTCGGAATTATGTCGGACCACTCAGATAGTCAAAATTCCTTGAGTGATAAGTTTATGTCTGAAAGTGAGCCTTCGTCTCCTACTTCCCTTCATGACGGACATAGTTCGTCTACTTCCAGCCCTAGGGAGGAGAGAACTCGTTTATTAGCTGACCTGCCCCTTACTGCTGATAGAGATAGGGAACTTAGATCTAAGTTTCTTAATGACCGCTCTACCCCTGATCAAGAAAATTTAACTTCCCAATATTTGTCCGCGAGGGTGAGTGGTGACAGACAAACACTCCGGGAATTAAGACATCAAATTTTAGCTCGCCGTACTGCTAGAAACCCTCCCCCTGATGCTGTTCCCGGACTTGATGTTCCGCCTTTGAGGGAACATGCCTGGTTAGATAACTTAGCGAATGCTGGGGTTGTAGTGGCGGATGACTTTTATGATCGCCTTGCTCATGAAACCAGCCCTTCTCATCCACCTGTTATTGATTTAGGTTCCGACAACGACTCAATTGCTACAATGGACGAGACTGATGGTCCTTCTACTTCTGGCCGGGATGAGAATACTCGTCAAACCGAGATAGTTTTGGGGGAAAGTTCCAGCATGCCTCCTAATTCTCGGCCCGAGCCGATTCCTGACCGCGATGACGTCGAGCACTCTGGGATATGGTTACCAATAGATTATAGCAGTGGTCCGAAATCCACAGTCATCTGTAAATCCTGGCGACAATGCGCCATAGATCTCAACTACTGCGATGTTGCGGAGAAGTTGTATGCTTTCCCATCGGACTATAAGTTGATAGTCCCCGACAAGGGATGAAAAGTGACTGATTGCCCGGCAGGGCACATAGCTGTTTACGCGCACCATTTTGAGTTTGGGTTGCGTTTTCCTCTAGATTTAACTTTGGTACGGATTTTGAAAGCTTTTAACGTTTGCCTTGCTCAGCTGACACCCTTGGCCGTTAGGAACCTGATCGCTTATATTTGGACCTGTCGTTATTTAGGGTTTCCCGAGGAACTCAACCTCTTCCGTCGCCTTCATTGGCTGCGACGGAACGGTTCCACTGAGAAAGGATGGTGGAGCTTAATGACGGCCAAGAATAAACTTACTGTCTACCCTAAGTTGACTGGGTTAAAAGGTTGGCAACCCGCTTTTTATTGGGTTAAAGTGCCGAATAATTTCCCTATTCGTCGTCACTTTACTAAGCCGGTTACTCGGATGGAAGACGTCCCCTCTTATGGTCTTTCGGCAGCCGAGCAGAAGGCCTTTGATTATTTTGAGTCCGAGGTCGGGACTATTGCTGCTGTCGGTGAAGATACCGAGGGGAGGATCCCTTGCACATGGCTTCCCCATGCAAAGTACATACTGGGAAATGAACCTTTGTCGGCCTTATTTCTCTGCCAGACCCACCAAGAAGGTTCGCCTCTTGACTTATGGTCCGACGTGGGACTTGTGCCTCTGCTTTCTGTTAGTTAATATGATATTAATCCTTCCGCTTTGCTGTTGCAGGTCCTGTCAGCTTAGATCTTGAGGAGTTGGGTCTCAACGAAGATTCAACGCCAATGTCTCGAACACCCGAGGAGCCTGTCTTTGATTACGACACTGTTCATGGCCTCACTGGGGGTCTCAGAGGTGCAGATCGTGGCCGTGGTGGTCGCAACTTAGGTCGGGTAGGTGTACGACGTGTCGGCCGCACTCCCGGTCGCGCTCCCGGTCGGTCTGCTGGACGTGGGGATCAGGAGTCTCTTCGTCCTGTCGTACACGTTCCTGTCCGCCGTGGCGGGGGTGGTGTGACTATAGGTCAGAGGCGGCCTCGTGAGCTCTCTGACGATAGTCCCAGCAAAAGGCAAGCCTTGGATGTTGCCGCTGCTTCTGAGACCCAACCAATGGAAGTTGCCACTAGTCTTCCGGACAATAGTCCCGTCCAGGTATTATCCGCCACCAGGCTTTCTCCTTTGAACGCTGCTATTGACAGCATTGGGACGACACTGGGATCCGGCTCTTCCATGCGCCAGAAAATTTATGACATCCTAAGTTCTCCGAGCTTTTTGACAAATCTTGGTCCGGGAATATTTTCTCGGATACATGAATGGATCGAGCACAAAGAGATCGTCCTTGGTGCCGCTGTGAAGGCTGCATTTTTTCGTCCCCCTTCTGTCCCCGGGAAAATTTATCAACCCAACTGGGACGTGAGGGAGGATGAATCTTTATATGCTGATATTCCAGCCAATGGCGGTACTCTTGGATACCGTCTCCTTAAGGGCCTCCAGCTGCCCATTGATTGCCCAGCCGACAAGCTGGTAGCACCGGCCGCCCAACTTGCTCACGACCTTGCTGTGGTAAGGTTCATGATCTGATATTCATCATTAATTCCGCCATTTTTTTTTTAATCTTGTCTTTCTGATGCAGACTAACAATTCCGCCATTGAGCTTATTGACCAATTTGTCCACTATCAATCTGAGTCTGATAAGCAGAAGCACTCCTTGGATGAGCTTCAGGCCCAGTTAGATGCTGCCCGAGTTCACTCTGACAATGTACAGCAGCAGCTTGATGCCGAGAAGGCATCGCGGGCAGTCGTTGATGTTGAGCTGGCGGATTTACGAACCAAGGCTGCCAAGGTTGAGAGGGCTGAGAAAAGATCAGCGGAGCTTGAAGCTGCACTGGCGTCCATTAAGGACGAGATGGCCACCGCCATTTCTAAGGCCAAGGATGATGCCGGCGCTCAGGCTGTGTCAGATTTTAGAAGATCTGAAGAGTTTGTTGGTATGTTGGGAGAGAGATATGACGGCGGTTGGGTAGCTGCTAAAAGATGTGTTTGCCATTCTCACCCCAACTTCAACTGGGAGAAGATGGAAACCGTTTTTGCAGAAGGTGTTCACACACGCCCTCTTGAGGGTGAGCCCTTTATCTGCGAGGAGCATGTGATTGCCAATGTTCTTCCCGTCGCTCAGGATGAAGAGGTGCCTCTCCCTTGATGTTTTTGGCGGTCATCTCCAGGCTCTTCAGTTGACTCTAATAGCTACTAGTTTTCTACTTTCCAATATTTTTGTAAACTTTGAATTCGGCCCATTATGGCATGTACTTTGAATAAGCT
The DNA here is from genome assembly GCA_947648045.1 of Beta corolliflora. Taxonomy (NCBI): domain Eukaryota; kingdom Viridiplantae; phylum Streptophyta; class Magnoliopsida; order Caryophyllales; family Amaranthaceae; genus Beta; species Beta corolliflora. The sequence goes on along the minus strand of CANSZD010001887.1, from coordinate 589,610 downwards.
CTACAACAACAATTACTGCTATGAATTTTTGATGCCTTTTTGATGACTGCCCACATTTTTTCCTGTAGTTGGCCGCCATGCCAGTAATTAGTGATGAAGCTTAATTTTTGTAAACTTGTTCTCTTTTGCTTTCGCTGTATCAACGTAGTGTCGTATCGCGGACAAATATATATTATACTTGCTATGTACATTGTCCATTGTATGGCTGTTTTCATATTTGATATGTCATATGGTCGTTACTGTATTTGGCCTGTTATGTAGCCGTTCTTGTACATGGCCTGTTATGTGGCCGTTTTCATTTTTGACCTGTCATATGGTCGTTTTTGTACTTAGACCTGTTATATGGTCGTTCTTGTACATGGCCTGTTATGTGGCCGCTTTCATTTTTGACCTGTCATATGGTCGTTTTTGTACTTAGACCTGTTATATGGTCGTTCTTGTACATGGCCTGTTATGTGGCCGCTTTCATTTTTGACCTGTCATATGGTCGTTTTTGTACTTAGACCATTTATATGGTCGTTTTGGATTAGTGGAGCGTGGCGTACATAAGATAAGCATAATCAGATAATTAATGGAATGCTCATGGGATGTTATATTATTAAAAAGAGAAAGTAATGGCTCTTGGCCTTTTCCATGAGATATCTACACATAGTACTTCTTTAAAACACTTGTGTTCCAGCAATTCTTTAGTTCAATGCCATCCATCGTTTTTAGCACAAAGGAGCCGGGACCAACTTCTTTAGATATTTGATATGGTCCTTCCCAGTTAGCTGTTAACTTTCCTTCAGTGTGAGCTTTTCCGGTGGCTGCCGTCCTTCGTAGTACTAGATCCCCTTTTGCTAATGGGCTTTCAAGGACTCTCTTGTTGTAAGCTTTACTGATACGATCTTTGTATGCAGCAGCTTTGAGTTCCGCTACCAACCTTGTTTCTGCTAGAAAATCTAGATTTTCTCTTAAAGCTTGATCATTGTTCTCTAAATCTTTGTATTTGATCCGATAGGATGGTAAACCAACCTCTACTGGCAGGACTGCTTCCGTTCCAAAAGCTAGCTTGAATGGACTCTCTCCCGTTGCCTCTTTTTCTGTTGTTCTGTTAGCCCATAATACTGCTGGAATCATATCGGCCCAAGCTCCCTTGAGTTCATCCAACTTTTTCTTCAAGGCTGCGAGAATCTGTTTATTTGCGGCTTCAGCTTGCCCATTGCTCTGTGGGTGACATATGGCTGAAAATGCGAATTTTACCCTAAACTCGGACAGAAAATTCTTGATTGGTCGACAGTCAAATTGTGCGCCGTGATCAAAGACCATTGCAGCCGGTATACCAAACCTTGTCATTATGTTTTGCCAAATGAACTTTTTGACTTGATTTGACTTTATCTTCGTTGTCGGCTCTGCTTCGATCCACTTTGTGAAATAGTCGATACCCACAATCAAAAATCTACGACCGGCAGTGGCTGTTGTAAAAGGTCCGAGGATATCCAAACCCCACTGCGCGAATGGTATCGGACATATTATAGGCTGGAGGTCGTTCGCGGGCCTATTGATGATGGGAGCAAACTTTTGGCATTTGTCACATTTCCTGACATAACTTTGTGCGTCTGCCAACATGCTCGGCCAGTAATATCCGGCTCTCAATGCTTTTAATGCTAATGCTTTGCCTCCAATGTGATTTCCACAAATTCCCTCGTGTATTTCTTCCAAAATCTTTTCCGACTCCCATGCCGTTGCACATTTTAACAACGGTAAGCTAAACGATTTCTTGTATAGCTCATTCTGGTAAATGACATACCAACTTGCCTGCCTTTTCAACTTCCTAGCTTCCATTGCATTCGAAGGGAGTGAGCCTGTGAGTTTATAAGCCACTATTTGACTAAACCATTCACCTTGCTGATTGACAGTATTTACAATCACAATTTTTTCGGTGATGCTTTTCTCCTTCAAAACCTCCACCATAACAGATCTCTCAATGTTCAAAGAATCAGAGCTTGCCAGTTTGGAGAGTGCGTCCGCTTTAGTGTTGTCGGCCCTAGGAATGGCTTGAACGTCAAAGTGAGTCAACTGGGCTATCAATTCCATGGTCTTCTCCACATATTTTTGCATATTTGCTTCTCGGACCTCGAACTCTCCTTTTAACTGACCATTAACTAGCTGCGAGTCCGTTTTCAAAGATACGCTTTTGGCCCCAGCAGATATGCACATCCTCAGTCCCGCGATAGCTGCCTCGTACTCTGCCTCGTTGTTTGAAGCTGGGAAAGTGAATTTGATGGCGTATTCAAAAATATTTCCCTCTGGGCTGGTCATTACAATGCCGGCCCCTGAGCCACTTGCTGCTGACGAGCCATCTACTTCTAACATCCAAGTGCCTTCTTCCACCTGCTCTTCTTCGTAAGCTGCCTCCACGATAAAATCCGCCAATGCCTGGGCTTTTATCGCGGTCCTAGGTTTGTACTGGATATCATACTCGGACAACTCAACTGCCCATTTCAAAAGACGTCCTGAGCTGTCCATCCTCTGCAAAGCTTTCTCCAGCGGTTGATTAGTTAAGACTTGAATGGGATGACAGTCGAAATATGGCCTGAGCTTTCTGGCGGCAATTATCACGGCCAACGCCATCTTCTCGACCGATTGATAGCGGCTTTCGGGGCCGTTCAAGATGTGACCGACAAAGTATATCGGTTCTTTGCCTTTTTTCCTTTTCAACCAATAGAAACGACGACGGTTTTGGAGAGGCCGAGATATATAATTGTAGTGTATCCCCGTTTACGGCCCTGGTGATAGTGGGTAGAGTCTTCAGATGCTCTTTGACCGCGATGAAAGCTTGGCTTTGCTCCTCGCCCCACTCAAATTTCTTGTTTCCTCTCAATAGTGCGAAGAAAGGTAGGGCCTTGTCGGCCGATTTTTAGATGAAACGAGTTAACGCATCCATTCTTCCAGTTAATCTTTGTACATCTTTATTCCTTTCGGCTCTGGCAAATCCATAATAGCACGCACTTTGTCTGGGTTAGCATCAATTCCCCTCTTGCTGACCATAAAACCTAAAAATTTTCCTGCTCTCACCCCAAATACACATTTTTTTTTGGGTTGAGTTTCATCTTGTATCTTCTCAGAGTATTGAAGGTTTCTTTTAAATCATCAATGTGCTCGCGGTCCGTTTTACTCTTGACGATTGAATCGTCCACATAAACTTCGATGTTCCTTCCCTTCTGTTCAGTAAATACTTTGTCGACCAATTTCTGGTACGTGGCTCCCGCGTTTCTCAGGCCGAAAGGCATTGCCTTATAATTAAACACTCCACAGTCTGTGATGAAAGCTGCTTTCTTCCTATCATCTTCCAGAAGACTAATCTGGTGGTAACCTGAAAACGCGTCCATGAAGCTCAAAAGCGCGTGCCCGCTAGTAGAATCTACCAACTGGTCTATTCTTGGCAAAGGATAACAGTCTTTTGGACATGCTCGATTAAGATCTGTGAAATCAACACACATCCGCCATTGGCCATTCGCTTTTTTCACCATAACGACGTTTGCTAGCCACTCTGGGTAGTCACAGACTTCGATAAAGTCAGCCGCTAATAACTTGTCAACTTCTTCTCTGACGGCCTTGTTCTTTTCTATTGAAAAATTCCTTTTCTTACCGCTGATGGGGCGAACCGAGCTGTCGACATTCAGACGATGGACCATCACGGTCGGGTCTATTCCCGGCATCTCATCCGCCGAGAACGCGAATACATCGGCGTTTTCTTGAAGGAGAGTCACCGGGTTGATCCCGACCTCTGGATCCATGTCCGTTCCGACAGCCCACGGGCCCTTTCTCGGATCATCCGCTAACATTTCTAATTTGGACTCTCCATCAGGCTTGGGCCTTGGCAAATCTTCTGGTCGAACTTCTAGCTCCTCCATGGTTACTTCCATAGCATTTTCATTCTTTTTCTCAGATGCTTCTTCTGTCACGGCCTTTTTCTTAGCTCTCTTTTCCTTTCTTGATGGCGGACATGATTCTTCAACAGGAACCCTTCTTGCCGGCTGTTTTAGAGCCATTAAATAACATGACTTCGATGTTTCTTGATTTCCTCTTATCCTTCTTTGACATGTGACCGAATTGGATACATACAACATGGTTAAGTGATAAGTAGATACCACTCCCTGAATATCGTGGATTAGTGGTCTTCCTATGATTGCATTGTATGCCCCCGGAACGTCTACTACCAGGAATTCGGCCATCACATCTCTGGCTTCATTGCTCTTGCCAATCCTGACCGGCAACTTTATAATCCCTTCTGGTATCGCTGATGCTCCAGTGAATCCAATCACTGGATACCGAACTGGCTGTAAGTGCTCCCGGCCTATCATTAATTTTTCGAAAGTAGACAGGAATATAATATTGGCGGAACTTCCTCCATCCACCAAAATTCTATGAATCAAACAGTTTGCAACTTTCAAGGTGACCACCAGTGGGTCATCATGAGGGTAAATCACGTGCTTTGCATCTTCTAATGAGAATGACATGGCTGGCATGGCTGGTGGTTTTCTCCACTAGCAACTCTCATTAAAGTTCACTTGATGTCGGAATTCCTTTAAACTGGCTTTCGCCCCACTGACACTTCCGCCATGGATTGGTCCGCCACTAATCACATGAATCTCTCCTATCCGAGATTGAACGTTCTGATCTATGGGTTTCATCAAATCGCCTCCGTTTGTCTGAGCTTTATATTGAGTGAAGTACCCTCTGCGGATAAGATCTTCCAAATTATCCTTGAGGTGCCGGCAGTCTTCAGTTACATGGCCATGATCTTCATGAAAATCACACCACTTAGTCTTATCCCGGTTTTTATGAAACATCTTCTTTGGTCTCTACCATTTGTGACTTTCCTTGTTCATGGTGAATATTTGTGCTCGGGAAGTAGTGAGCTGAGTATATGCATCAAATCTATCTTTGCGTTCACTTTTTTCCCGGCCATCTCGCTCTCGGTCATTTCCTTTTTTGACCATATTAGATTCTCTTCTTTCATCCCGGCCACGCTCAACTTCACGACCTTTATCTCTCCGGGACTTATCCTCTTTCTTCTTATCGGGCTCCCGATGCTGGCTGCTAGCTGCTTTGTCAAATTCTTCTCCTCTTATGAAATCATTTGCCTTGCCGAGCACTGGTCCTAACGACGTGAAAGATTTTCGGCCGAGATAACTCCTGAACGCAGTTCCTTCTCTTAATCCCGACATCAGGGCTAAAACCGCTACATCCTGCTGCAGCCTGGGAATAGATACGGCCTCTACATTGAAGCGACCAATGTAATCCCGGAGGGATTCGGTTTCCCCTTGCCTGATTGACAATAACTCCCCAGTAGTGCGCTCGCGGCGCCTGTTGCTTACAAAGTGAGTACTGAACATAGATGAGAGTTGAGAGAAACTGGACACATTACCAGGTTTGAGACTCTTAAACCAAGTTTGAGCTATGCCAGTAAGAGTGGACGGGAAAACCTTACACCAGATAGCGTCTATCTGCGTGTACAAATACATGTGCCCTTCGTAGGCTGCGACATGATCGTCAGGGTCTGAGCTACCGTCAAACTTGCATGACGGCATTTTGATTCTCGGTATTGGGTAATTAAGAACCTCCGGAACAAATGGGGAGAGTTTCGGCTTGATTAACAGATGTCCGCCAACCGAATAGTTACTAGCACCATGGGTGCTGTACTCTTGGTACGAGCGACTTTGGTTCTCGTCTTCTGAATAATCAAGCTCTTCTGTTTCCATCACCCTCTCTTCATACTCGGGATCCTCCAGTTGTCTTTCCAACTGTCGGCCCTCGTGAGTGAAGGAACGCATTCTTCTTACTGGCGTACCATCAGTATTTCTTCCCCCTAATGGCGGCAATCGTTTACGGGGTGCTCTAGCATTGGGGGTTGGAGTATTACCATCAGGTTGAGGTGTGCCTGCTAACATCTGGATGAAGGATGCTACTGTCTTCAGCTGTTCCGGAGAGAATTGACTCAGCTGAGCCAGATTGATTGGAACTCCATTTGGATTAACCTGAGATACATTATTCTCAGGAGTTTGCTCATTGTCGTTCTCGGTCACCGTTGTATTGAACTGAGGTGCACCCCATGGTCCGGTAATAGCTGGCTGAGTAGATCCCTGCCCGATCTCGAACCCTGGTGGACCACGGCTTGCATTGCTTGTCTTATCCATGACTGCTTCACAAAGATGGGAGGCCCCTCCTTCTAGCGCCAAGTTGTTTCGGTGTTGAAACGATGCCTGACACAGAGATGTCCGTCAATGATAAAGGGGGGCGTCCGAGACTGGAAACCTGCAAGGAAGACAAACGTAAACTACCCTCGGGGGGGATGCGAGGAAACCCCCTCCGACGCTCAAGTCAGTATGTGTCCGAGACGGATTTTAGAGAGAGAGAGAGAGATTAGAGAGAGAAAGTAAAGTTTGTAATGTGAGAGAATGTACCTGTAGAATAGTACCATTTGGCTATTTATAGCAGTACTATTCATCTGACAGGGTGCGTAATCCTTCGACACGTGTACGACTGTGATGAATCTAATTAGAGGGAAGATTGTTCTCAAAAATGTGGCCGTGAGTTCCATCTCGGGCTGATTATTAGAAACGGTCTGTACTCTACGGATGAGGTCGCGTTTTAAGTCTGTTGATGTCGGCCACAAAGGATGTGTCCGACAGCGAACTTAGACATACCCATACACCTTCCACCAAACCCAACCCATAAACCCTTTTCCCCCGTTTTTAGCTACACGCCAATCTCTCTCCTCCCCTCAACATTCAACATCCATCTCCACCCTACTTGAGTACACCCTCTTCACTTAACATCCAAGCCTACCTTAACTGTATGAGTTTCCTGTTATAAACACCCCCAGCCCTGACTATCTCTCTTATATAAACTGGAACCTATCAATGGTCGGGTTTTTCATTGACATGACCTCTCTCCTGTCCATCCTGTGCTTGATATTGTTAACACCCACTGAAGCTCGAGGGAATTGATTCGCATCCATCGTACGGGGAACTAATACATTCTCGAATGCCAAAATTAAAGTGATAGGGATGCAATGCATCCTTCTTCAACACACGACAACCATTGACGGCAAAGTTATAACCTTCCGTCAAAGTTCGGAATTCCAAGTCCCAAAGTAACATCAACTTCGACATGGCTCGTATATGGGTTAGGGTCCATGGCCTCCCCTGGTGCTACTTAATCTCTGAAAGGATGAACCGTATCTTGGGTCATGTAGGAGTCATTGAAAAGGTTGATTGTCAGGGTCCGGGGCGCCCCTATCAACCCTTCCTCCGCGCTTGAATTTTAGTGGACCTTTCCCATCCCCTCATCCTAAGTTGCTTTCTCCTACTTGAGGGAGGTAATCTAATATGGGTCTATTTTCTACGAGGGAGTTTATAAGTTTTACAAAAAAGTGTGGATGTGTAGAGCATTATGCAGGTCGTTGCAATCTATCAGCGTATAATGCTTATCGAGTTCTCCACTGTGGTATCCGTGACTTTGAAGCTAGTGGATTGGCGATCCAATTCGATCATGGTAATACTCCTCTTTTCACAAGTCTAATATGAGGTCTTAACAACCGCTATATTCACCGCAACACATATGTAGATCTTCACGTCGTCCTGTCCAACCTAAACGAGCCACACCATGACGCATATTTATTTGCACCAACAACCATTCGACTCTGATGATTCAGAGATTTTTTGGGAAGCGAAAGATCACAATCCACCACACCAACGTCACTCTCCAGCACACTCAGGCCAAAACTCCGATACCCACACAAATCCACCACTAGATTTCTCGTATGCTGAACCCTCCCCATTAACACCCTCAAGACTCTGTGAGCTACACCCCTCACCTGATCGCCGCTTTGGCCTCTCCCCGTACCGAACGACTACCATCATCCCTCCAGTAGTGCCTCCCCTCCCCCACCGACCTCCAACCCCCTTTACCAACCCACAAACTACTATCCACCATATAGTTGTGATGCTTCGAGTGCTAACACTCACAACGTCTGTCGCCGTGCGCTATATATTTCACTCACTAGGTTTCACATCTTAAGCCCATCATTCATTGCGAGCAGCGATTGGTATATGTTCTTTGGGTTCCATCCCACCCCATCAGCTACAAAGCGACAATAATGCAAACGGGCCCTGTTAATCACATGCATCCAGGCCCGACCTCTACCCTTGGGTATATACTCGAAGCTATTGATGCGGAGCGTTGGAGAAGTTAGCGTCCACCAAGGCCGGATGAGGCCAACCTGAGTAATTGGATGGAAATCTCGGCGACGACCCATAATCCATGACCCATTGTCCTAGCCCTACCCGCCTATAATCCTTCACCAACTGAAGCTATGGATATGACGCCCTGCACTGCACCTAGGGGATCACTTTCGTGTTTCACCTCCTTCTTTGCGGACCCATCAAATCCGTTGCCCTGAATCACAATGAACCCCTACTGATACGGAGTCCGCTCTTGCTCAAACTAGGCTCTAGTCCCCAACCTCCCCATCCAGTTATCAGACTCCTTTTTCTCGGCATCACAAATCCCACCACACAACACAAATGGTCGCATCATCATCAATCCCATGATTCAAGGTCGATGCACGGTTGTCCAATTCCAGGGGAAAAAATGCAGGGACCCGATAGCTCGTAGTCAATCTTCAGGGGATGTTCAAGTCATTTATACTTCACACGAACATTTTAAGCATAAGAAAAAATGCCGCAAGCTAGAGAGATGAAAAATCAAGGGAGCTCTCAACATTTGGTCCTCTTCACACTGTTCTTTCTTCAAGGCAAAGGCCTTCACAGATCTCTCCATGGCCAGGCTAATGGGGGTTGAACCTGGTGAAGAACACATCCCACATAATAACCTGGTGTAGAATAATTGTATATTATTGCGGTTTCTAAGTGGCCTATTGCTAAGGATTTTGCACCGCCACAAATCAAGGCGCATCAATAGGCAAATCTATTGATGCGGTTTTAAAATTACAGCAATAGGTAAACTATTGCTGCGGTTGTAGCCCAAAACCGCAGAAATAGGTATAAGTAAAAAAAAATATTTCAAATTTCTAGCAAGTTTACAAAGTAAACAAAAGACATAAACCATTAAAATGTCAAATTCAAATATATATATATATATATACAAGCGATAGCCACAATCAAGCATCAAATAATTGAAAACCAACCGCACTGAAAGATTGAATACCAAGGCAAAAACAAGAATTAATAATACAACAAACCATAATTACAAAAAGAAAATTACAAATAAAACAATCAGTGGGGAGACAAAAAAAAGAAATGAAATGAATGATAAAGATGTAGTCCCAACAGATCTCGCAAGTACAAAAACCAAGACCAATAGTGAAGCTCCTATAACACAAGAAATCCCCCACCGACGGTGAATGATTTCGCTTCTCCTTTAAATAGATGTTTACCCACTGCTTCAACTTCACCATCATGCTCCACCGCCTTAGCAAAGACTGAGAAATTTAAAGTGCTAGCAAAGCTAACAGGGCGCTACTTATGAAAAAGGTGTGGCATCTACAAACACCCACAACTACTTCTATCCCGAGTTTTCTCCTCCTCCACCGCAATAGACACTTGCCTCCTCCCTTTCGCCAACGACCATCATGGGGATCCAAAGGATTAATCTGTGCTGAGAAAGAACTCCTTCAATACTGTGCATGGAAAGTAGGAAAGGACCAACACATCATGGCTTCTAAGGAAAAATGGGGACACGCAACAAAGCCTATCTTTTGGGACGAGATTACTCTCCAAGAAGCAGCGAATCTCAGAGTTAACAACCTCATTAATTCATAGAGTCTTCATCCGCCAAAGTGCACAACAAATTAAAGATCTCAAACTCCCACTCTCTCCTAACCACTCTGATTACCAGTATGGGTCTCCTAGCCCCTTTGGGGAGTATACCACAAAGTCTGGTTACTATATCATATCCCAGCAAAATGAAAACACTGTCATGATAAACCCTCAGCATACGAGATTCTTCTGAGTCGTATGGGGTTCGAACATCATGCCAAAGTGGAAATTGTTCCTTTAGAAACTCCGGAATAATAGCCTAGCTGCTAAAGCCAACCTCCTTCGGTGTGGCATAGGCACTACAGACACATGCCCACTATGCCTTAGCTGAATAGAGGATATATATCCAGCAATGCTTCCGTTTCTGTCCTTTATCTTCGGGTGCATGGCTCACCAGCTCTCCAGGCACTCACTCTCAAGTTAGTAATCATATACCATTCAGGGAATGGATTATAGCATGGATTCTCTACTTCAGTAAGTAAGATGGTCCTTCTCGTGCTCGACTGCCCATCTTCACTGCCATGCTGTGGGACCTCTGGTGCACGAGAAATTAACATATCTTCCACAGTTTACATGATACCTTAGATGTTGTTCGGCTATAAGTCCTCCAAGGTCTCCCAGCAACACGCAACCCGCAATGTAAGTCTACTTCCCGACACCTCACCTATTGTACGAAACCCCTATTCCTCCAGGGTTTAATATTGCTAAATTGGACAGCACCCAACAGGATTCCCTGTAGGCGTGTTTTTATTTCGTCTACACGGTGTGAGTGCGTATTTGACTACCCCATTGTTAAGGTTTTATTAAAAAATATTTTGAAGTCGCCAACAAGTCTTTAAAGGAAGACTCATAAACCTAATTGAATATTGGGAAATCAAAGGGACAACTGTGGGACTTATCCAATGTAGATTTCCCCGTCCTGACTCCATAGATGGTCAAAATGAACCAAAGATTGCGTTCGGGGGTGAGGGTACGAACACGGTCATAATGAACCACATTCTCCCATTGTTGGCCTCTACTAAATATCGATTCATGTCAAATTTTATGCAATAGAATAACCAGATAAAATTTTTATATGCACCTTAAAAATAATTTAGTCTAGGTTGGTTCAGGAAACACATAAAAAGACTATTTTTTAGTGATATGTTATTATGGAATCAAAATTACTGGGAACCTAACAGGTTGTCCAAATTATTTGATTAATATTAGAACTGTTCTTTAGGTCTTTGATTATCAAAAATAAAATGTGGGTGATAAAAATATTAAATCAAGCATAGAACAATCATATAATATGTATAGAACAATCAGGCAAGCATATAATAATGTATGAAAATAAATAATAAAGAGAAATGATTAGAATATACAGTAGAACGATTTTATACCAAAAATCTACATTATGAAATAAATGGTTAGTAACTTTAATATAAAAATAACAATTTATTCAAGGACCCCCAAGGATTATATCGTGGTTTGGGTCTGCGAGATTGACAACCTTCGGGACGAGCAATCGTGAAGCCTAAAAGTATGAATGTCTGAAAGATTTGAATGTATATATGAAAATATGTGTTTGTATGCCTGAAAGTATGAGTTTTGTAGGGAGGTTTTGTAGAGAGGTTCGTAAATATATTCGTAGAGTTCGAAGTGTTTAAGTGTGATAAATCGTTTTTTAATTCAGAAAATCGAAGCCTATTTATAGGGAAAACGAATATGCACTTCACGCACCAGCTGCGCCAGGAGCAGGATGACGTGTCACGCGCACATTAGCGCACCTGACGCGGCATGCCCAGTAGAAAGCGTACATGTGGTACGCGCTTTGAAAAAGATATGAAAGAAAAAGATGCGTCTCACACAGAGAAGTGCGCTTAGCGAAGGACTCTGTATGACACATAAGTCTACGTGGCAGTCTTGTGCGCTTGGCACACTGCTGTGCGCTAGGCGCGTGCTTACGTGGTAGGACACGTGCACTCGATGCACATCTGTGCGCTCCGTGCAGTTTGGTGCGCTCAACACTCGGTGATGCGCTCAGCGCACCGCCTTGGTTTTGACATGTTTTGACAATATAAAAACGCGTTTTAAAGATTTTCTTTTTTCTTTTAACTCCGGAAATTTGATTTTACAGGATAAAATCCGATTTTAACTATAAAAATAATCTTTGAAAATATTTATTTTATTTAATTAACACAATTAATTATTATTAAACAGTTAATTGGGATTTTCATAGGATTGGGCTCAAAATGCATTTTATTATCATGAATAATTAAGTGGGCTTTAAAATAGGACTTCAACACTTTTCGAAATAGTTTTGGGATGGCTCTTTGGACTGCTCTGCCCTTGGGTCGGACCAATTAAGACCGCGGTATGTTTCATCATTGGGCCCTTAAATGGGGAGACACGATTATGTGTCTACATAAGGCCCCACTTTGACTGAATTTCAGGAAACCGATAGTCAAAATATACGATGTCGGGACGGAGAACGATTATAAATGCTCTGCAGTTTAGAACTGAACTATATACACCGGTCTCTGCAAAATAATGTTAGTACACAGGACAATAACTACAAGCAATTTGATTACTTGCAGAAGAAGATGTTAGCAGATAGGTGCAAACAACTCACATAAAGCACATAATGATGCAAATAATGCAAACTTAGACTCTCTAAGGATGCATGAGACGCTTATGCAACGATTAAGGTTATGCAAAGCTAAGGAAGATGACATATCATGCAAGGTCAGGGTTATGCAAGACTAGAATGTATGAAATGCAATGCAAGGTCAGGGATATGCATGGCTAGAAGATATGGATTTCTAGAGAGATAGAATGATCAGATATAGATAGAATGATTTTCGACAACAGTTTTTAGTAAATAATCGAGGTCCGTAAACGAGGTCCGTAGATTACAACTCTTCGGGAGTTTGATTTGATTTAGAGGAACCACCACATATATAGGAAACCCTCATTTTAGGTGAGCTTGTTTTGAATTAGGCACTATGAGCCTTGATTGAAACGTACTTGATCTTTCTTCAGCGTTCAGAGTTTTCACTTGGGATTCTTCATTGGGAAGTCGATTTAGGCAAAGTCAAATATCGCCATATACCATGGAATTGCCGGAGAGCCCTTCAGAGACAAGGAGGGTTTGGAACAAAAATAAAAGGTTTAAATTTGTGACTTAAATACATGTAGGTGGGAAAGGCTTTAACGAGGCTAGGTGCAGACTCGAGTCTATATCGAGATCTAGAAAGAGTATGCTCTTGAATTCTAGAAAGTCAAATCATTAGACCTTGATTAATTTTATTTATTGAAGCGGTCGGACCTCGAGATGAGGATTCCTACGTATCCTTGCGGAATCAAACCATTCGTAGTTCTGGATCTGATTTCTTTTTTTGTGCCCTAACTTTTGCCTGGGCCGCCCTTTCAGGTTTTCAACCTAGTGGGCTTGGACATACCTTGAAGAAGGAGTTAGGGTTGATGAAAGGTTGAAAGCTTGAAGCTTTGATGAATGTTTAATTGGTTGGGCTAAGGTAGGATCATGGATTTGGTTTTGATGGATTGGAGGATTTGAATGAGGGGTAGAACTTGTGTGCAAGCCCCCTAGCTCGACTGTTCTTTTCTTTGCCTTTGGCTTTTTCTTTTTGCATTTTTTTCTTTTTGTCCTGTGCGTTTTCTTTTGCTTTTTTTCGCACTTTGATTTTTTATTCACTTTTTTATGTTTTTGCTTGGCATTGATCTTTTTATTTATGTAGTGAGGCTTACACACAAGCTATTTTGGTTTTAGGGTATGGAAGGCTTGGAGGATATTGTGGAGCTTTGATTTAAAAGGTTATTTGGCTAATGGTGATGATGGTTTATGGATGATGGAGGGAGAGGGGAATTACTCCTGATCCAATGTATGTCCTCTTTTTTTTCATCTTTCTTAATAACTATTTTTTTCTTTCAGATCTCTTTTTTATCATTATTATTATTCAAGTTTATTAGGTGATTTAAGTTTCATCATTGAATTAGGAGCATAAATAAAATGATGGAAGGCCAATGAAAATGAAAATAAAATGAAATGAAAATGGAAAGGCTAATATAGATGAAGTCCTATAGTGACATAGACTCGATGGAAAAGGACAGAAATGGCTTAGGGTAAGGACTCTCTGACTCAACCTAGAAACCCAGAACTAAAAGACTAAGCCTGTTGAATTGTTGATGCACTGCGCAATAAAGGGTTGCTGGTGATGCTGATTCTCCTTGTAGCAAGCATTATAAGTCTGTTGTCATCGACCATGTTTCGCAGCGCAGTGATGGTATTTGACACTAAATGTCAGATGTTCATTATTATGTTGGAATTCACAGTAGAAATGTAATACCCCTCATGATTGCTTTAAAGGGATTTAGCAGGCTACTCATTCCAACAAGATGCATCTTTCTTTTAGGGAGCTCATTTTCTTAGTTACTCCATAGTTAAGCGTGCTTGGCTGGGAGTAGTCCAGGGATGGGTGACCTCCCGGGAAGTTTTCTCGGGGGTGCGCATGAGTGAGGACAAAATGCGCCTAAGAACTTGTGTTGGTTATTGAGGATAGCCGTTGGCCCCGGATGCGCATTGGTGACGATATACTCGGCTCCGGATGGGTCGGGGTGTTACAAATGGTATCAGAGCAACCCCGCGACCGCGTGTTGGGGCGACCCTAAGGCCGTCGGGCCGAATAATAGGAGTCCTCGGGCGCCTAGTGGGGGGAGGATTCTCGGGCCGCATTGTCATAAGGAGCGACCCGAGGTCGTCGACCGAATATCCGGGAGTCTCCGCGATCGGTCTTCGGTGGGCGACCCACGTGCCGTATGCCGAATATGTGGAGTCCTCAGGCGCAACGAGGGCGTTGCTGTTCTCAAGTGGGGGTGTATGTAATACCCCTCATGATTACTTTAAATGGATTTAGCAGGCTACTCATTCCAACAAGATGCATCTTTCTTTTAGGGAGCTCATTTCCTTAGTTACTCCATAGTTAAGCGTGCTTGGGCCGGGAGTAGTCCGAGAGATGGGTGACCTCCCGGGAAGTTTCTCGGGGGTGCGCATGAGTGAGGACAAAATGCGCCGGAAGAACTTGTGTTGGTTATTGAGGACAGTTGTTGGCCCTGGATGCGCATTGGTGACGATATACTCGGCTCCGGATGGGTCGGGGTGTTACAAGAAATATAGGTTGCACCTTTTGAATTTTCTTTTAGGTGCAGGGTTCGGAGTAGACCCTATGAAAGTGATCTCGCCTCTATTGTTAAGGCGGTAGACCCTATGGAAGTGATCGCGCCTCTATTATGAAGGCGGTCAAAAGTAATCTTCATGACTCTAAATGAAGTCGGGGTGGTGATAGTGCGATTGATGAGCTTTAGAGTAGGCTTAACTTTTGTTCCTCCATTAGGTGTTCCTAATGTTGTAATCTCTCGACCGGTCATGAACAGAATCGAGTGGCCTCACTTGTAAGATTTTAGAAATGCATTTCGAAAGGAGAAATGGAAATGGAAAATGGGAATGAGAAATGGAAATGGGAATGAGAAATGGGAATGAGAAATGGGAATTGATTAGAAACATATATGATTTTGGACTAGTATGGGCTAACTATATGCAAATGCAGACATGGACTGGACTGGACTATGCAAGCAGATTGAATGATTGAACTTTGCTGAGTACTAGACTTTGCACTTATAAAAAGCAGACTAGACTCAAAGCAAGGTAGACAAATAAAGGTGGTTAGACTTAGGAGATGAACTTTAAGAGTCCGTAGACTTAAATTTTATAGTCCAAAGACTGACTAGGATTATACGAATAATGCAAACTAGACCTAGGGAAATTTTATAGTCCTAAGACTCAACTTTTATAGTACAAAGACTGACTAGGGTTTACATATAATGAAAACTAGATCTAGGGAAATTTTATAGTCCTAAGACTCAACTTTTATAGTCCGAAGACTGACTAGGGTTTACATATAATGCAAACTAGACCAAGGGAAATTTTATAGTCCGAAGACCGACTTTTATAGTCCGAAGACTGACTAGGGTTTACATATAATGCAAACTAGACCTAGGGAAATTTTATAGTCCTAAGACTGAACTTTTATAGTCCGAAGACTAACTAGGGTTTACATATAATGCAAACTAGACCTAGGGAAATTTTATAGTCCTAAGACTGAACATTTATAGTCCGAAGACTGACTAGGGTTTACATATAATGCAAACTAGACCTAGGGAAATTTTATAGTCCTAAGACTAACCTTTATAGTCCGAAGACTGACTAGGAAATTTTATAGTCCGAAGACTGACTTTTATAGTTCGAGACTGGCTAGGGTTTACATATAATGCAAACTAGACCTAGGGAAATTTTATAGTCCTAAGACTGGCATTTATAGTCCGAAGACTGACTAGGGTTTACATATAATGCAAACTAGACCTAGGGAAATTTTATAGTCCGAAGACTGACTTTTATAGTCCGAAGTTAGACTAGGGTTTACATATAATGAAAACTAGACCTAGGGAAATTTTATAGTCCTAAGACTGATATTTATAGTTCGAAGATGGACTAGGGTTTATATATAATGCAAACTAGACCTAGGGAAATTTTATAGTCCTAAGACCGACTTTTATCGTAAGAAGACTGACTAGGGTTTACATTTAATGCAAACTA
The DNA here is from genome assembly GCA_947648045.1 of Beta corolliflora. NCBI lineage: Eukaryota > Viridiplantae > Streptophyta > Magnoliopsida > Caryophyllales > Amaranthaceae > Beta > Beta corolliflora. The sequence goes on along the minus strand of CANSZD010001887.1, from coordinate 573,131 downwards.
GACCTAGGGAAAGAACTGGGCCTAAATGGACCTAAGATTTGGATTGGACTAGACTTAGACTTAGATTGGAATGGATTAGGAATAGACTTGGACTAGACTTCACATAAGGATGCAAATGGTCCTAGATTTTGATATGAACTACAGAATTAGACTTATATGGGCCGAAGATTGACTATAATGCTAGTGAATGTATGGACTCAAATTAGACGGGCCTAGGATGAATGCAAAATAGACTCTAATGCATATGAGCCAAGAAATGAATGCAAGTGGATTGGGTTGATTGGATTGGATTGAATGAAGGTGTTTGGACTGGGCTTAGAATTTTCGAAATTCGTTTTTGAAAGGAACCCCTTGTTTTTTATCTCTTGTTAGGAAAAGATGATGGATTAATTTTAAAAATATTTTTGTAAATGTCTTGTATGATGATGATTAGTAAATATTTTTTGAAAAAGGTAGAATAGACATGGGTGTAGGATTGATTTTGAAATATGTAAGATTTTTTGAAATTAGTTGGATATGATTGGGTAGAATTAATAGGGAAGATTAGTTGGGTAAGGGGGAGAAGGTAGACGTGCATGATGATTCTAACTCTAACATGACCATTTTTCTAGATGCATTTTTTTTAGGATAAACTCGACCATGCATGAAAAGACTAATTTTTATGTTTGAATTAGGTGAGACGCCTAGAATGACCATGCTTTTAAGCGAATGCACACAGACGAACATAGGACTGAACATAGGATCGACCACCACGACGGTTAAGTCGACGAAAAGCATGCGATGCGCAGATTGCGTGCCGTGTAGCATTGCTGCATGCGGCGCACAACCACTAGTAGAATAATTGCTTATTGCTGCACTAGTATTGCTGCGGTTTTATCCATACGCAGCAATAAATCACGTGAAAAGAAAAGGTAAAATATAAAATAGACATATTGCTGCGGTTTCCAGAAAAAACCGCAGCAATAGGTCTCAACGGAAAAAAATTTTAAATTAGTTGACTGTTTGACCAGTTCTATTGCTGCGGTTTCCAGTCGAAACCGCAGCAATTGATTAATATATTATTTTTTTAATAATATTTGAACCTATTGCCGCGGTTCCTACAAAAAAACGCAGCAATAGACTCTTTTAATATATAAAAAAATGACACGCCTAACCTCTCACTCTCCTCACACGACATTTGCCCTCTCTCTCCTCTCACTCTCCTCTTTCTCTCTTCCTCCTAACCTCTCACTCTCCTCTTCCTCTCTCATCCTCCACCGGCCTTCATCCCTCTTCCTCTCTCATCCTCCACGTTCGCCGCCTTCACCGAAGTTTCAGCGCCTCCAACCGAAGTTTTCAGATCTACTTCGAACCCCTCTTCGTTCGCCGCCTTCAACGAAGTTTTCAGCCTCCACGTTCGCCGCCTTCGCCATAGAACTCCAACGTGAAGATAGAAAAACTCCGGCGGGTCTGTCAAACGAAGAGGAGGTGCGGTTCGTCAGTCAAACGAAGAGGCGGTGCTCAAATTATCTTTTTTCGACGAGAAAGGAAGCTGGGATCTTCCAGAAATCTGAAGGTTGGTCTAGTACTAATTTTGCTTTAATTTTGAACATTTATAATTTGTAGCTTACACTTAATTTTGATATAGAATTCAAAATTTAATTGTTAATTTAATTAAATTTATTTTATCAATGATAAGCTCAAAAAAATTCAGATTTTGGGGGTTTAGTTCTTGGATACCCCACTGAACTAGCACAGTATAGAGATTATGGCTCTTTTACTTAAGTTCATATATTGTTGAATGGGCATTGAAACTCAATCTGTTTAAATTTTTTATCTCAGATTCTCAATTGCTAAATAACATTGATATGCCAATAAAAAATAAGTATAGTACTGTAGAATTGAATTAGATTTAGTGTTGGTAATTTTGGATATGTAGTTTTCGTTGGTTTGTTTCGTTTTTTTAAACCTTTTTTTATTATTTTTATTTTCTAAATGTCAGATCTGGAGAATGAATTTGAAACCAGATCTGATTTTTTACTTTATTGCTGCGGTCAAAAACCGCAGCAATAGATTAATTACCTATTGCTGCGCCCTTTATTGCTGCGCTGCCAAAACCGCCGCAATAGGCCACTTAATGACCTCTGCAATAAGCATTTATTCTACTAGTGAGCTGTGCGTCTAGCGCGGAAGTGGTGCGCCAGGCGCACTACTCCCCGGACATGTTTTTCGGGGATTTAGGAGAAGCTTTGGCCAATTGACGAACTTTTGTTTGTTTTTAGATGCGATTTTTGGTACGACGCATAATAATGACAAATTGACAGGTTAGTAACAGGCAAAATTGCAATCACAGGCAAATATCATGTAACATGGATGCAAAAGTTCTAACCTAAAGTCCAATTCTATGTTTGAAACTATGGCCAGGTTTAGGTTAAGTCTGAAAAGGGTCCATGACTAAGAGATTGATTCCACGCTTCGTACCCCTGCTTAAAGAGGTGGCCACGTGTAAGACGCACTCAGTTCTCAAGTCAGGAACAAGAGAACAATGCCATGGTTGGGTATGTTTGCTTATAACTAAGATCCAACACTATTGCTTAGGAAGCTTTTTGGAAGGACAAAGCGCAAACACTCCGGGGTGGCCTCACGCATAGAACATGCGCTAATGAGGCAAGTAGATTGTCCTTATGGTGGCTGAACAATAGCCATGCATATGCAAAACTGTAATGTCATTCTAAAGCAAAAAAACGGGTATGAATCGTATTTTGGGAGTTTCACCCACTTATTTAAAAAAAATTATTTTTTTCAAAATCCTCCCCATTGAAGTCGCCAAATTATAGGCATATTTTTATTTCACCTACACGGTGTGAGCGCATATTCGACTATCCCATTGTTAAGGTTTTATTAAAAAATATTTTGAAGTCGCCAACAAGTCTTTAAAGGAAGACTCATAAACCTAATTGGATATTGGGAAGTCAAAGGGACAACTGTGGGACTTATCCAATGTAGATTTCCCCGTCCTGACTCCATAGATGGTCAAAATGAACCAAAGATTGAGTTCGGGGGTGGTAAAGGAAGCCTCAAAAAGCGAAGGCCGTGTAGGTCACGTGACCTGCACCACTTCGTTTCTTTTTGTCTAAGTTGCTTCGTTTCTTTTTGTCCAAGTTGCGTCTCTTTTTGTCCAAGTTGCTTCTCTTTTTGTCTAACTCACTTCCTTTTTTCTTTGTGAGTTTCGGGAATATCCCCGGGGAAGGTTTTTGGTGACAACACCTGGAGATATCAGAAGTGAGAATGCTGACATGAGTAACGAGAAATCCTGTGAAAAACACGATCGCCTGAACACGGTCATAATGAACCATATTCGACCATTGTTGACCTCTACTAAATATCGATTCATGTCAATTTTTATGCAATAGAATAACCAGATAATATTTTTATGCACCCTAAAAATTATTTAGTATAGGTTGGTTCAGGAAACACATAAAAGACTATTTTTTAGTGATATGTTATTATGCAATCAAAATTACAGGGAACCTAACACGTTGTCCAAATTATCTGATTAATATTAGAACAATTCTTTAGGTCTTTGATTAACAAAAATAACATGTGAGTGCTAAAAATATTAAATCAAGCATAGAAGAATCATATAATATGTATAGAACAATCAGGTAAGCATATAATAATGTATGAAAATAAATAAAAAAGATAAAGGATTAGAATATACAGTAGAGCGATTTTTTTACCAAAGATCTACATTATGAAATAAATGGTTAGTAACTTCAATATAAAAATAGAAATTTATTCAAGGACTCTCAGGATGATACCGTGGCTTGGGTCTACGAGATTTACAACCTTTGAGACGAGCAATCGTGAAGCCTAAAAGTATGAATGTCTGAAAGATTTGAATGTATATATGAAAATATGTGTTTGTATGTCTGAAAGTATGAATTTTTGTAGGGAGGATTTGTAGGGAGGTTCGTAAATATATTCATAAAGTTCGAAGTGTTTAAGTGTGTTAAACCATTTTTTAATTTGGAAAATCAAAGCCTATTTATAGGGAAAATGAATCTGCGCTTCACGCGCCAGCTGCGCCAGGCGTAGGATGACGTGTCACGCGCAAATCCACGTGTCAAGCGTACATTGGTGTGCCTGACGCGGCATGCCCAGTAGAGAGCATACATGTGGTATGCGCTTTGAAAAAGATAACAAAGAAAAAAATACGTCTCACATAGAGAAGTGCGGTTAGCGCAGGACTCTGTATGACACATAAGTCTACGTGGTAGTCTTGTGCGCTTGGCACACTGATGTGCACTAGGTGCGCGCTTACATGGCAGGACACATACGCTCGGAGCACATTTGTGCGCGCCGTGCACTCTGGTGCGCTCAGCGCACCGCCTTGCTTTTGACACGTTTTGACAGTTTTTTTTTGATAAAAACGTGTTTTAATGATTTTCTTTTATCTTTTAACTCCGGAAATCTGAGTTTACGAAATAAAATCTGATTTTAACTATAAGAATAATCTTTGACAATATTTATTTTATTTAAATAACACAATTAATTATTATTAAACAATCAATTGGGCTTTTCAAAGGATTGGGCCCGAAATGCAATTAATTATCATGAATAATTAAGTGCAGTGGGCTTTAAAATAGGACTTCAACACTTTTCGAAATAGTTTTGGGATGGCTCTTCGGACTGCTCAGCCCTTGGGTCGGACCAATTAAAACCGCGGTATGTTTCATCATTGGGCCCTTAAATGGGGAGACACGATTATGTGTCTGCACTCCCAGGCATACATATACAAATATATGGTTCCTGGGATAAGCATACTGGTCTAGGCAGTAGGCAGCAATGTATGGGTCGTGGGTCATCCGTCTATCCAGTATCCTTTGGGCCATGGACGATGTCAACATACTCATTCCGCACTATCCACAGAAATCCAAGCATGTCTATATGCCATCCGATGGGACCCAACACTAAGGGCTCTTTTGGTTGAAGTTGGGAAGTATAACTTCCCATGAATTTACATTGCCCATGAAATTTTATTTCCTAGGAAGTACATTTTTTTGTTTGGTTGAACATGGGAAATTCTATTTCCCATGGGAAGTTCCACTTACCTAGGGAGGCCTAGGTAAGTTATTTCCTCCATTTTGTTGGAAATAGAACTTCCTAGGAAGTTCTATTTCCCATGTTTATATTTACTTCCTAGGAATTCTAATTTTCCATGCATTTGAAGGTTAACCAAACAAGCTCTAAGGTTACACTTGCATCATCATTCGATCAGACTCCGAACTCCTTGTCAGTTATCTCAAGACTCCCTACAATCACGACATTACCACGACATGGATGCTACAAGATATCAGGCAGATACCCTAGTCTGTCTAATGGTGCAAGGTCATGAAAATCTTAAGGGACCAAGTCAAATAGGCACATGACTTGATCACTACCTGCCTCCAACAACGTATTCCCTTACTTAATTTCTAACTCTGTACTCTTTCTTGATGTTAAAAAAACAAGGAAGAAAGAGAGAAAACATAGGTTAGCTATAGCTAACATTGAAGGACAACACATACTTGTTAATCATTATGCGCTAGAAATCTCTAATGAAAAAGAATTGCCAAGGGGTGCCATAATGGATTCTGCTACAAAACATTAATTTGAAAGGCACGTAGTTTCAGGTTATGAAAAATTGCTATACAATTCATTATTGGAAACAAAATCAATATTCAAAGTATGAAAATGGTCAAGTTTGGTCAGAAATCAATTTTTTCTTAATGTTGAAATGTTATATCAGAAGATACAAGAAATTCCAAAGAAGAAATTAAAAGAACACCAATTAGATTTTTCATGTGTGTGAGTGTTGTACATATTTTAGTATCGTAACTAACACCATGCATATATTTCACAAATTTTTATATACGGCCGGCCACACCGGAAATTTGGCGTGTGGCCGGAACAGTCCAGTTTATATTAGAGTGCAGGAGTCCAGCGAAGCGTTTTAAAATAATGGGCCCAATTGTGAAAGTTAGCCCAGCGCTGAAACATGGGAAAAAATGAACGTTACACCCCACATTTACATGTTGGCGGTAACCGTAATTAATCCATGTTTAAACATTGCTCCATTAACTGTAATCAGGTTTCTTATTTGTTGTTTTTTCATTCATTATTTGTTCTTAAAATCTCCATTAACATTGTTCGAAAAACCAAAAAACCTCTATTAACATCGGTAATTTCTTGCTGTTTTGCGGCCTTTTTAAAGGTTCATTTTCATATTTTCAATGGATTCTCCAAGGAAAAAGATGCCTAAAGTGAAGATTGTTGTTCGTGGAGGCGAAATCGGAGCAACTACATTGATTAAGAAGGAATCTTCAGGTGTTTTTTTTGTTTTTATGAATTCTTGCTGTTTGTTTATATGTTTTATTGAAGCTAATTGGAACACTTAGACATAATTTCATGTTTTTATTGAGCCTGATTGCAACTAAAGTGAAGTTGTTGTTCATTTTCTCTTTTTTTTTGCTGTGTGTTTTGAATTATTTTTAAATGCGTAACTCCTATTGAATTATTTAGTAACTTTTGTAGTTCGACATTAGTAACCTCGTCAAATTATGTATTTTTAAAGTGTTGAAAACCCAGATTACGAAATTGTTGCTTGTTGTGATTTTTAAAATAGTAATTTCATTTTATTTTGATGTTACTCATCATTACATTTGAGAACTTAGGTTTTGCATTTGTTTGTTTTGATTATGTATTTTGATGTTACTCATCAAGACATTTGAAAATCTAGGTTTTGCATTTCTTTTATTTGTTCAATTTTGTTAATTTCGTTGATGAAGAATTTATTTACAATTCCTATTTTATTGTGGTTAGTGATTGAGTTAGGTTTCGGTTACTGTTCGTGTAAGTTCGTTTTTGAGGTTCCTGTTTATAAAGTGAGCGGTTACTGGTTTTAATTGAGTTTACTGGTTGTATACTATTTTGAGGTTACTGATTATAATGTGTGCAGGATACTCATTTGTTGATGAACTTATTAGGATTTCAAATTTCATTTAGATGTCATTGATGAAGTTGTACAGGTGTTACCTATTATATTGATGAAGTTATACAGGTGTTACCGATTATAATTGATATATGTTACTGACTATAATTTTTGGAGGTTACTGATTAATTTGGATTTTAATATTTGATTTAGTTAGAGTGTTGTATTGATTACAGTTGTTTTTTTTTTGTTCTTTGTTTTTTTTATAGATTTTACAGGTTACTGACTATAATATGTTGGGTTACTGATTGATTTTTTTACAGTTTGCAATGAGGTTCCTCAGGATTCATGTAGTTCTAAAGCTATTACTGAGGAAGTTCCTTTGTCAAGATGTGTTGATGTGTTAGAATCTACAGTTTCTACAACTGTGCCGCCTTCTGGTGATAGTCAAGTTGTTGTGGAGAGTGATGAGGAAACAGAATCTGATAATTTTGCTGAGGATGGAGGTAATGAGGAAGCAATTGATGAGGAAGAAAATAAAGAGGAGCAAGGTGAAGAGGAGCAAGGTGATGGGGAGGAAAGTGATGGGGAAGAGAGTGATGATGATGAAGAAGATGATGAAGAAGAAGAGGAGGAAGGTGAAGAGGAGGAGCAGCAACAATCTTCAAGATTTCCAGCTGAAAAATTTCCTGTTGAGCTGAAGAAAAAACCATCTGATAAAAAGCCAGCGCATAAGCCAACAAAGAGTGATGATGAAGAAGAAGATGATGAGGAAGATCAAGAAGAAGAAGAGGAAGAAGCTGAAGAGGGGGAGCAACAACCATCTTCTAGATTTCCAGCTGAAAAAGCTGTTGTTGAGCTGAAGAAAAAGCCATCTGAGAAAAAGCCAGCGCATAAGCCAACATCTCATTTGAAAAGGTCTTTGAGTGGCAAAAATTTAAAGGTTAATGAGCCTTCATTGGCAGAAGCGTTTGGTAAATGGAAGAATGTGTCATTGAAAAAGATTAAACTTGAAGATGAGCCTGTTTATCTGGTTGTTGATGTAATTGAAGATAAACCTGCGGAGAGGGGTAGGTATCAAAAGGTGAAGGAAGAAGTTGAAGTGCTTATAGCTTCAACTAAACGAGGAAGAGCAACAGTTGATCCAAGGTATGCTCTTGTAATAAGGCCTGATGAGGTACTTGATTTGGAAGAGGGATCAATGTAAGTACTTTGTTGTTATTGATTTTATTGATGTTCAATTTGATTACTTATTATTGTTGTAGGAGTTATGTATATTAGATAAATAGGATTACTGATTATATATATATGTAGTTATTTTATGTATACTTGATTTGGAAATAAAGTTTGTTATCTGTATCATTGGATTACTTGTTAAAATATTGTGGGGGGCTACTTATTAAAGGGGTTATTGATAATTAGTTAAAGTTGTTACTTACAGCACATGTATGGGGTTACTTATTATGTTTATAGGAATTACTAATAATTTTATGGAGGGGTTACTAGTTGTGCTCATAGAAGATTACTTTAATTGTTTTTGGGTGTTACTTATTAATATTTAAGAGTTACTGATAGTTAGTTAAAGGGGTTACTTATAGCAGATATATAGGGTTACTGATAATTAGTTAAAGTGGTTACTTACAGCACATGTATGGGGTTACTTATTATGGTTAGAAGAATTAGTAATAATTTTATGGACGGGTTACTAGTTGTGTTTTTGGGTGTTACTTATTAATGTTTAAGAGTTACTGATAGTTAGTTAAAGGGGTTACATAGAGAAGATGCATGGGGTTACTGATAATTAGTTAAAGTGGTTACTTACAACACATGTATGGGGTTACTTATTATGGTTATAAGAATTACTAATAATGTTATCTACGGGTTACTAGTTATGTTTATAGAAGATTACTTTAATTTTTTCTGGGTGTTACTTATTAATGTTTAAGAGTTACTGATAGTTAGTTAAAGGGGTTACTTATAGCATATATATGGGGTTACTTATAGCATATAAAGGTCCAATTGTTCTGTATATTTCCAGGGATTACTTATATTATATTTATAGGGTTACTATTACTATAGAATAAGGGTTACTGATAGATTTTTGGTGTAGTTTTTTGTTAAAAGGGTTACTTTTTCAATTTAGATGGTGTAACACCATCGGTTATGTTATTTTTTTTACAGTGTTTCCGGTCCTTAGATCACTGTTAGATGTAGGCCTGCTGGCATCATTAAGTTGTTGTTAGGAGAACTCACACTAGCCCAAGTTGAAGCAATTAAACAGATTGGTTTTGGTTGTTTGTTGGACATCAAGCTGTCTAAAGTTCCTATGGATATGCTTAGGTGGTTGTGCTCGAGATTTCGCCCAAATGGGAGAGTTTTCGTTATGGCTCCTGGTAAAGAGGTTCAGTTAACTTCTGAAGATGTCCATGATGTATTTGGTATTCCTCATGGATCGCTTGTAGTGCCAATATCCGGGAAGTCTGATGATAGAGATTTAAGGAGGGCATGAAGATTGAAATATCAGGCTCGGGCAGATTCTATTACTATTGTGGAGTTGGAGAGAATGATAAAGAATGATCCAGCAATGATAACTGGTAATGATGACTTCAAGAAGGGCTTCTTGATGTTTGCTATGGTGACATTTTTCACTCCAACAAGTAATAGAACTGCTGATTTAAAACTTGCTAGGGCACTTGAGGATGTTGAGAATATTCGGAATTATAATTGGTGTCAATATGTGTTGGACCAATTAGCTTCAAGTTTGTCTGTTTACAAACCAGACCAGAAATATGTAGGTGGTTGTATTCTGTTGATGTAGATATGTTATTTCCATAGGTATCTGTTTAGAGGGACTGCTTCTCCTACTTCATTACCTCTGATTAAACATTGGACAACTCAGAAAGTGAGGCAGAGGTTACTGGAAGAAAATGGGGAGTATGCTATTGGGAAAATTGATTAGTCTACATATCCCATTACAAGGGGTGCTGGGATTGTTATGGAGGAGTGTGCAGTAATTGCAGAAGGTGTTGTTGGTCAGCAAATGGATGTAGATCACGTGTTATTTACACCAGCCATTGTTAATGAAAGTATTGTTGCTGAGAAAAGGGATGTAGATGACGTGGTATCTGCTCCGGCCATTGCTCGTGGATGTGTTGAAGGACAAGGTGTTTTAGGTAATGATTCAATTGGAGAGGAACAATTCAGTGTTTCCTTTTTCAGAATCTTCAAGAGAAATATCTGCTACTGAAGAGGGATATAAAGCTTCTCTCTTATCAATGTGAGAAGCATGTGGAGGAAATAAGAAGGCTATATGAACCTGGCAGCAGTTAAAGACCAACATATGAGAAAGGGTTTTCTCCTATTATGTCGCACTTAGATCCTGCATTTTTTATCCAAAATTCTAGGAGCAAATTGATCGTATTGTGCTCCAGAATATCACAATGAAGAAGTTGGAGAAAGACATGCCATCTTTTGAGGTCTTTTCAACAAGTGATATCAATGTGCCATGTGATCCTGTCGTTGAGGCTCAGATGGATGACCTTTTCAAAGATAGTGAAATGATTGATGTGATCCCGATTGATGATATGCAAAGTTCAGGGGCCAAGATATATGAAGTGTTGAATGATTTGAAATCATATGACTTGGTGTTAAGTGACACGGAGAGAACTCCTCATGTGAGAAATGAGGTTGATACTACAAGAGGTTGTGAAAAAGCTGTTGGAGTTATTGAACAAGAGACCAATGAAGTAGTTATTGAAAGTACGCTGATTTGGTTAATGAGGAAGTTACAGAATTAGTGACCAAGGAACCTGTTACTGAAGGAACAACGTGTTTAGTTAAAGATGTAGTTTATGTTGAGCAAGTTTTTGATGGTACAAGTTGTGGAAATAGTCCAACTGTTTACGCTACAATAGCAACTGAAATTGGAGGAAATATAAGTAGCTGTTTATCATTCATATTTTGGGGGTTATAGATTAATATAATTAGACATTACTGATTAATATAAGCAGTTGTTACTGATTCTTATAAGTAGATGTTACTCATTCATATTATGGGGGTTACTGATTAATATAAGTAGGTATTACTGATTATTGAAAGAAAGTGTTACTCGTTTATATTTCGGGGGTTACTGGTTAATATAAGTAGGTGTTACTCATTCATATTTTTGGTACTATGTTGTTGACAGCTGGTCCTTCAAGTCTCAAAGACTATGATTGATATTGGAAGTCAAGCGGAGCCTGATCCTGTTTAGAGGGGTTACTTACTCTTGTTTATAGTCTTATGAAAATTCTTTTAGTTGTTTATAAATTTAGTTAAAAAATTTACCATTATTTTAGTTGGGTTAATTATGAAACTTATAGGAGTTACCAATTATATTTTTGTGGGGTTACTTATCATTATGTAGGTATACTCGTAAAGTTACACAAGGGTTAGTTATTAAATTTTTTCATTTTTAAGACAAGTTTCCTATTAGTGGAAGTAGGTGGAGAAGTATGAATACATCCATGTGATATGGTATAATTACTGAAATTACTGATGTGACTGTAGTGGGTTATGAAATTACTGATGTGACTGTAGTGGTTACTAATACTTCTTTATTTAGGTTACCAAGACAACTTTAAATTGAAGTGACTTAAAGGTTTTTCTGATGTTTGATTGCGTCTGTAGACATTAGTTGAATTTTAAGTGTATTTTTTAAAACTGTAATTAATATTTAATGAATCGAGAAATTTTTTTATCATTATTCAATGAATTGAAATTTAATTTTTATTATAAATACATGTTTTCCTACGGTTTAAGAGCATAACCTTTTCTCTCCCTTTCTTTCTACTAAACTTCTTACTCTTGATCATAACCTTTCCTCTCTCTTTTCTAACAACTCTTTTATAATTTAAACTTATGGATCACCAAATTCAAGAGGAATTGCTAAAGATATTTGAAGCGTTTAGGTATTGTAATTATTTTAGAAGTATTTAAATATTATGTATTTTGTCTTATATAAATATTAATGAAACATTAGATAATTTTTGAATTATCTGGTGTATAATTATTGTACAAGATTTTTATTCTAGTTTATGAATTTTTTTTATTCGTTAAATTTTTCATTGGTATAAATTGGTACATTTTCATAGAGTCAAAATATGTATTTAGAAGTTACTGATAAATACATTTTAGAGGTTACTGTAAATTTATTTAGAAGTTACTGATAAATATATTCACCTGTTACTGATAAATTTATTCATAGGTTACTAATTCATATAGATAAGGGTTACTAGAGAGGTTAATTAGTGATTAATAAAAGTAGGTATTAGTAATTCATATAAGTAGGTGTTACTAATTCATATTTTGGGGGTTATTGGTGTTACTAATTAATATAAGTAGATGTTACTAATTCATATAAGTAGGTGTTACTGATATAAGTATATTTTAGTTAGAGTAGATATTTGTGGTTAATTAGAGCTGATACATAGGGTTACTTAGAGAAGATACATAGGGTTACTAATTCATATAAGTAGGTGTTACTAATTCATAATTTGGGGTTATAGGTGTTACTCATTAATATAAGTAGATGTTACTAATTCATATCAGTAGGTGTTACTCATACATATTTTACTCATAGTAGATTTTTGGGGTTAGTTAGAGCAAATACATAGGGTTACTTAGAGCAAATACATTGGGTTACTAATTCATATAAGTAGGTATTACTAATTCATAATTTGACGGTTGTAGGTGTTACTAATTAATATAAGTAGGTGTTACTAATTTATATATCAGTAGGTGCTACTCATACATATTTGACTTAGAGTAGATATTTAGGGTTACTTAGAGTAGATATTTGGGGTTACTTAGTGTAGATATTTGGGGTTACTTAGTGTAGATATTTGAGGTTACTTATTGTAGATGTTTGGGGTTACTTAGAGCAAATACATAGGGTTACTTAGAGCAGATATATAGGGTTACTTAGAGCAGATACATGGGGTTACTGATTAATATAAGTAGGTGTTACTAATTCACATATATAAGGGTTAGTTATTCATATACATAGGTGTTAGTAATTCATATAAGTAGGTGTTACTAAATCATATTTTGGGGGTTACTCGTTAAGATATGTAGATGTTACTGATTAATATAAGTAGGTGTTACTAATTCATATAAGTAGGTGTTAGTCATTCATATATGTAGGTGTTACTAATTCATATAAGTAGGTATTACTCATACATATAAGTACGTGTTACACATACATATTTTAGTTCGAGCATATATTTAGGGTTACTTAGAGCAGATATATGGGGTTATTTAGACCAGATATTGGGTTACTTAGAGCAGATATATGGGGTTACTTAGAGCAGATATATAGGGTTACTAATTCACACATATAGGGGTTACTAATTCACATATGTTAGTAATTCACATAGATAGGGGTTACTTTTGTTTATTTCTGTAAGGTAGAATTCATTTATTAATGGCTTACCAACAAAAAAATTAATTACGGATGTGACATGAAGGGTTATTTACCTACTATATTTTGGATTACCAATACAACTTTAAATTGAAGTGACTATACATATTCTGAAAAAGTGTCTCTTACCCTATTTAATGTTGTCTTCACTTTGAAAATTGTCTGTTACATTGAATACGTAAATTTTAATTATTTTTTAAGGTATATTTAATGAACTAAACTACAATTATTATTATAAATAAGGGGTTTTCAGAGGTCATTTTCATCAGAAAAACTTTTTTTGCTCCATTTCCTTTCATCTTCTTCAGTTTCTTTAAACTTTCTTCATATTTTTTCTCCATTCAAACCTCATGGATCCTGAGTTTAAAGTCGAAGTTCTAAAAGTTATTAAAGCTTTTGACAGTTTCTATTCCAAGTTTAATAAGTTTCATTCCACCATTATGGATTCTCTTCTAGATCTACTAACAACAAGAGAGAGAGGGGTAGTTCCACATGCAATAATAGAGGAAATATGCGACATGAAGGACCCAACAATGTATATGCTGTTAGAGATGCAAAGGACCTTGTTCGAAAATGGAAGGAACATATAGAGAAGGAGGAGTAGAAGGAGGAGGAGGAGAAGGAAGATGAAAATGAAGAATAAGAAGAAAATAGTTATTAATTTTAAGTTTTTAGTTTTTATTTTGAAGTTAAGAATTTAGTTATGTAGTTTGTTAAATTAAGTTTCTATTAGTTATTAAAATAGTTTCTAGTTATGTATTTTTTTTCTAATATAAATGAAGATTTTGAATATTATTGAAAATTATATTTGTGTTGATTCATTGTTCATCATTTTCATTCCTGTTTTTGAATTTTTATAAGTCTTTAAATTTTTTAATTGTATAAATTGATACTATTCATACAGTAAAAATATATATTTAGAAGTTACTAATAAAAACATTTACAGGTTATTGTATATGTGTTTAGAAGTTACTCATAAATATATTCACATGTTACTAATAAATTTATCGGTTTTTTCACCATATACCCCTGACAATTTTTTTTTGCACCATATACCCTTTCAACTTTTGAAATTCACCATATACCCCCCCACCTTTAAAAAAATACATCCACATACCCTTTTTGTGGACGGACGTTAGGCCTCAGTTAGTGGCAAACTTATTTCATGATGTACCCCTAATATGGAACTTAATGCACCATATACCCCTAAATTATATTTCAGTTATAACGGCTACTTTTCCAGTTTAAAAAACTAGTCGTTAGGAAGATTAAAGGCCAGTCAGGGTTCTTTATAAAGTCATTCCGATGTAAACTGAATCCCTTAACATGAAGCATGAGTTCTCATTCAAATACATGCTCTTCAAACTACGATTCTTCATATATTAGGGTCCCTGACTCTTATTGCATTTGTAGGAGAAAATATGCAATAAGAAGTTCTGAAACTGCAACAAATCCTCAGAGGTTGTACTACAAATGTGATTCATGCAATAGTCTCAGATGGTGCAAAGGAAGTTATGACCAAGGTAGCAGCAGCCATGGAAGGGGATTCAAGCACAATGAAGGCAGTAGGGAAGAGGGGGAAAGCTCTGACAACAAAGAAAATGAAGGAAGAACTCAAGCAATTGAAGAAAAAATTGAAGCGGCAACAAAAATTAGTTAATGCAGCAATAAAAGTAGGAGTACTCATGTTTGTGATCCTAATGTTTGTAATATTTAACTACTAATGTAGCTTATCTACTAATGTAGCTTTACAAAAACTATCTTCTTAATGATCATATAACTGTGTTTGACAAAAATAGTGGCTTTCAGATCACAAAGTAGCTTTACAAAAAATAATGCCCCAATTCACAAAAAAAGGCATGCAAGGAGCATCTTGGAACCCTTCAATCTTCATTTCTTCTTACTCTTCTTCCCTTCTGGTTGCTGCTTTGAGGTAGTGGTAGCCTCAGTTGCCTTTCTATTCTTCTGTGTAGGCTGAGATCCTTGGGCAGTTGAAGTTGAGGCTTTGTCCTTCTTCTGAGATCCCTGCTTCTTCTGAGATCCTTAGGTAGTTGAAGTAGAGGCTTTGTCCTTCTTCTGAGATCCCCGCTTCTTCTGAGATCCTTGGGCAGTTGAAGTAGAGGCTTTGTCCTTCTTAGCTTTTTTAGTGGCACGACCTCCACAAGTCCTAGCATTATGTCCAACCTCTTTGCACTTGCTGCACTTAACACTGTTGTTTCTCTGACCCTTCTTAGCTTCATTTGGCCCTCTCTTCCTCTGTTTGGCAGGCCTCCCAATACCTCTCTTGATAGAATGGGGGGGTAATGACTGGCAGATTGTATTATGGCCAATGGTTTGGGTCAGACATAGGGTGAATGTGTTCCCCATATGTGTGCTTGTAAGCCTCACCCTTGAAGTAAGGGGACACAAAATCAGAGGGCTGAAGCCTCTCATTGAACATAACCCTCAATGCATGTTTGTAAGGAATGACACACCCTTGCCAAGTACCACACTCACATGTCATATCTGTGAGCTTGCAAGGAAAGTAAACATGACCATCTCTCACCTCAAACTCACCACCCCCACAGCTTGTTGCATAACAGAACTTGGATTCATCAGCCCTAGTTGCTACACCCTCTTATAAAGCCCCTGAACTGTGCTGCAAAAGAGAAGAAACAGGCCACAAACTTAGGGGCAACACTTGCAGTGTTCCCAGTCCAAGTCACAAGGGCATAAGAGCCAGGGTTGGTCTCTTTGATCAGCTCTGAATACCTTGGCAACAGTCCATAAGACTCCCCAAACCCCCCATATAAAAACTCTTTTGACATGACTTTAACCTTGTACAGAAGCCTGCTTTTGACCCTCGCCCTATACCTCTCCAAAGCCAATTTCTGCAGCCCCTTAACTGTACATCAGGTTTTGCAGAAATGTGGTCAGCAAGGTGTTTGCAGAGCCACACAGAGCTCACCATAGGGTTATCCTCTAATCTCCCACATGCTGTCTGCTCCCCCTTCAATGTCTTGATTGTCCAACTGATTTTATCAGCAATCATAGAGGCATGTATCCTCCAACTGCATCCATCCATTGAACAAGAGAAAGTGAACCTCTTAGTGTCAGCCTTTTCAACAGTTATTGCAAATCCCTCCTGGATGCAATAATCCCTGAGCACTTCCAAAAACACTGCCTTGGTTGGAAAAATCAACCATTCTTCAAGCTTGATAGACCCAAAAGGAGTTTCATCCCACACCTTCCCATTGTTGTACACTCTGTCCAAGGTAGAACTACCATCAAGGCAATCCTCAAAGGTCTTGTCAAGGTAACAGTCCTCAACTTCAATCTCATCCTCCTGAACTACAAAATCACTCATCAAATTGTCATCATCATCAGTCTCTCCCTCAACTGAATCACAGTAGGTCCCATCAGATGAGGCATCACCAGACTCCTCATCCAAACACGCAGGAAGTCTGACCTTCTTCCTCCCTGTACCCTCCCTTCCAGTGCCTTTCTTTTTGGGTACATAGGTCCCAAATTTCTTTGATGTGCTCTTAGGCACCCTAAATCCCTTAGGTCTAGTCCTTGGTGCTTTTTTTGGTTTTAAAGAAGTTGGAATGTTAGTTTCAGGGAAGGAAGGTGTAGGTTGTGTGCCTTGCCTAGAAACTGGGGAAGAAGGTGTTTGTTGCTCAGGAATTGGAGGTGAAAAGGGTGGTTCCTGTGTGTGTGATACAGGGCTTTGTGTTTGGTTTCTTGTTGTAGGTCTCCTAACTGGGGTGGTTTTTACCCTTTTCTTTTTCTGGGACTGAGGTGGTGGTGTAGGCTCTCTAGGAGGTGAAGGAGGTGGTGGTGTAGGCACTCTAGGAGGTGAAGGAGGTGGTGGTGTAGGCTCTCTAGGAGGTGAAGGAGGTGGTGGTGTAGGCACTCTAGGAGGTGAAGGAGGTGGTGGTGTGTGTTGTTTAGGAGGTGAAGGTGGTGGTGTAGGCTCTCTAGGAGGTGAAGGAGGTGGTGGTGTGTGTTGTTTGGGAGGTGAAGGTGGTGGTGTAGGCTCTCTAGGAGGTGAAGGAGGTGGTGGTGTGTGTTGTTTGGGAGGTGAAGGTGGTGGTGTAGGCTCTCTAGGAGGTGAAGGAGGTGGTGTGTGTTGTTTGGTAGGTGAGGCAGTGGGTTGAGAAGGCCCTGGACAACTCTCATCAGCCCCCTGACTTGAGTACACCCTCATGTACTTAACTATCTGCACATCATCCACCGATAGGACATGCACCTCAATGGCAACACAAAAACTCCTTGCCAATTCAGCTTCCCTCTCCTCTTCTTCTTCTTTCATTCTTCTCTCCTCTTCCACCTGCTCTTTCCTTAGAATCTCTTGCACTCTCCTTATATTCTCCAGTTTTTCCTTCTTAGCTTGTTCCCTTAACTGAACATATATATGACCTAAATACTATCCCAGGGTTGTTTGTTTCCTCCACCCACATCTCAATGGTGTTTGTGCCCCTTCCAAAAGACCATACCCTGCCTAAGTCCATATCACTCTCAATCTCCATTTTCCTATTAGTCCTAGGATTATGAACAACTAACCTAAATGCCTTAGGGAGAAACACAACTTGTTTAACTGCCTCCTCCATTACATCCTCATACAAACCCATTAAGTGACACATGTCAGTGTCTTCAACCCTCACATCAAAATCCTTACTTTCATAGTGCAAAAGTAGCCAAACAGCAGCCATCTAACCAAATCAACAACAACAACAAATTTCCAACACAAATAAGCATACTACATTTGAATGCAAGGAAAAAAATTCAAAATTTTGCTATGATTAACTAAAGAAAAACTTCCATAAAAAACGAAAGAAACGAAACCCTAAAACGCAGAAAATCCTAACCAAAAAAATTTCAAAAGCATAAATTATCAACAACACAAACAAAGGGATAAAGAACTTACTTGGAACGAAAAGGACCCTTGAAATTTTTGAACTTCAAACCAACTTTCGCAACTCACCAACTCTGCGTTTTTTCCCCTCCTGAACAAGACCCAAGAGCAAATTTTGCACCAGCAATGAAGCTCATACAATTGCGCACAAACCAGTGTCTAGATTTCTTAAAATGGGTTAGAGATTTTAGGTTTCCATGGATGCCTAAGCTCTAGTAAAACAGAGGGTTAGAGAAGGTGAAAATGAATGGGCGTGCTTTTTTTTGCAAACTGATCATTTACTCCAACCATAATGGCGCCCAAACTTAATGGTAAACTTGTAATAAAACACTAACGGGGGCCTAACGTCCGTCCACAAAAAGGGTATGTGGATGTATTTTTTTAAAGGTGGGGGTATATGGTGAATTTCAAAAGTTGAAAGGGTATATGGTGCAAAAAAAATTTGTCAGGGGTATATGGTGATAAAACCGTAAATTTATTCACAGGTTGCTAATTCATATACATAGACGTTACTAATTAACAATTTCAAAAATTACTAATTGATATACTTAGGATTGAGAGGTTACTGAATTATATATTATAGGGGTTAGTGATTAATATAAGTAGTGGTTTCTAATTTATTTAGATTCGGGTTATATTTTGGGGATTACTAATTCTTATATGTAGGTGTTACTCATACATATTGTGGGGGATACTGATTAATATAAGCATTTTTTAGTAACTCATTTAGATTGGGGTTACTTGAGAGGTTACTGATACATATATTTTGGGGGTTACTCAGTAATATAAGTAGGGGTTACTGAGAGAGTGAGGAATAGCTCAGTTGGTTAGAGCTTCCCTCCCGATTCCAGGTGATCCTAGGATCGATTCTCATCCCCGCCCTTGTGGCTCATTCGCACCAAAAAAAAAAGTAGGGGTTACTGATTAATATAAATAGTTATTACTTATTAATATAAGTACGTGTTACTAATTCTTATAAGTAGGTGTTACTCATACATATTTTAGGGGTCACTTATTAATATAAGTAGGGGTTACTGATTAATATAATTAGGTGTTACTCATAAATATTTTTGAGGATTATTGATTAATATAATTAGGGGTTAGTTAGAGCAGATATATGGGGTTAGTTAGAGCAGATATATCAAAATGTACTCATCAAAAGATAACTTTACTAGTCAGTAACATCTCTACAACTTATCAGTAACCCTTATAAAATTAATAAGTAACCCATATTAATAATAAAGTGTGAAATTTTAGATAAATACCTTTTTTTTGCCTTTGACATAGCTAAATCTTGGTCGGTAAAGATTGTTGCAGGCGTTAAACCACCCATAGATTTCTTGAATGTGTTTAGTAGCCATTCAAATGTTGTTGTGCCTTCATCTACAATGAAAGCACAACCAAACATGACATTCTGCCAGTGGTGATTGATGCAAACAAATGGGGCACAAATGAGGTTGTATTTGTTTGTTCGATAAGTTGTATCAAACACCATCACATCCCCAAACATTTCAAAGTCTTCTTTCATTTGTGAGTCTCTCCAAAATATAGCTGTAAGCTTATTTCCTTTTTCCCCTCCTCCAAATTTGAACCTGAAAAAGAAATTTGGGTCTTCAGTTTGTCTCTGATAAAGACAGTCTATGACATTGTAAAGGTATATGAAATTGTCCAAAGAGTAATAGTAGAACACAAATCAAGTTTATTAGGTTTTACAGGAACTTTGGAAGAAATTCATGAAAGATACAAAAAACATGCAAATGTTATGGGATTTGGAGTAAGACAGTCCACAACAAGATATACACAAGAGGAGAAAAAAGAGATAAGATCAAAGGAATATGTTTGTTCAAAAGAAGGATTTCGATGCAAGGCACCATTGAGAAAAACACCCCCAACTAACACAAGGACAAAATGTAAAAAAAAAAAAGTAGACAAGTACCTATTACAAGAACTGGCTGCAAGGCTTATATATGGGCTAAAAGGACTACTGATGGCAAGTTTGAGGTTGATGATCATGTCATTAAGCATAACCATGAGCTCACAAGAAGATCATGGCAGCATTTGCATAGGTCAGAATGAAAAATGACTACTGAAAAGCAGTTACTATAGATTTAATGTTACAAAGTGGATTGAGACCAACACAAACGTACCAATTGATGGCACATGAGGCTGGAGTGTGGAATATTGCTATTCAGGTTACTGGTCTAAATATCTACAGGTTAGTGATCCATATGTTTAGGGGTTACTGTAGATTATTATAGTCATGGATCACTGATTAATATAAGTTCGTGTTACTGATTATTATAATTAGGTGTTACTAATTGATATAATTAGATGTTACTGATTCATATAATTAGTTGTTACTCATTCATATATTGGGGGTTACAGATTAATTTAAGTAGGTGTTACAGATTAATATAAGTAGACATTACTGATTAATATAAGTAGGTGTTACTCATTCATATCTTGGGGGTTACTGATTTATATAAGTATACTAATTATGAAAAAAAAGTGTTACTCATTTATATTTTGGGGGTTACTGTTTATATAAGTATGTGTTACTCATTCATATTTTGGGGGTTACCGATTAATATAAGTAGGTATTACTGATTATGAAAATAAAAGGTTACTCATTTATTTTAATATGTTTAGTGGCCATATATAATATGTTCATTCTATAAGGTATATGAAATTGTCCAAAGAGTAATAGTAGCATAAACTTTTAATTAATAATATGAAGGAAAAGGTAAATAGAAATACAATAAAACACATCACAAACATTAAATGCATAAGCACCAAATAGATCTTCTCTTGGTTGATTTGTTCTTCCCACTTAGCAATAGTATCCATTGCTTTGTTAGTAGGTTCGATGAAGTTGTTACAAACATTGGCGATTTCACTGATTATGCCCAATGTATCTTTTCCTTCATTTTACTTTAATTTAAGTAAATTGCTCATAGCTTTTGTAGTCTTTACATCAATGACTGACCATGCATGCTTCTAAATAAGCTTCAGTGGCCTTCAACGCATCCTTTAGGTGTGTTGTAATTTCTAGATCTATGTGTGAAGGTGAAGGCTTTCTTTGTGTAGTAGGGAGGAAGAGAAATGAATGATTTGATTATATGAAATGAACTATGAAAAAGTCTTTTTATAAAGGCATTTAGAATCTGATTCATTGACCTAGTGTAGGTGAATTGAATATTGGTTGTTAGATCCGAATTTATTGCATTCAATATTGTTGTTAATTTATGTATTTGACTTGGTAAATTAATGGTGGTTATGTAAGTAAGACTTATTCATAGGTTACTATTGAGGTTAAATTAACTCAATTAGGGGTTACAGTCATTCAATTAATAGGAGTGTGGAATATTACTATTCAGGTTACTGGTCTAAATATCTACATGTTAATGATCCATATATGTAGGGGTTACTGTGGATTATTATAGTCATGGATCATTGATTAATATAAGTTTGTGGAACTGATTATTATAATCAGGTGTTACAAATTGATATAATTAGATGTTACTAATTCATATAAGTAGTTGTTACTCATTCATATTTTGGGAGTTACTGATTACTATAAGTAGGTATTACTGATTATGAAAAGAAAGTGCTACTCATTTATATTTTGGGGGTTATTGGTAAATATAAGAGGTGTTACCGATTCATATTTTGCAGGTTATTGGTTTATATAAGTAGGTATTACTGATTCATATTTTGGGGGTTACTGGGTAATAGAAGTAGGTGTTACTCATTTATATTTTGGGGGTTACTGGTAAATATAAGTAGGTGTTACTGATTCATATTTTGCGGGTTACTGGATTATATAAGTAGGTATTACTGATTCATATTTTGGGGGTTACTGGTAATAGAAGTAGGTGTTACTCATTCATATTTTGGGGGTTACTGATTAATATAAGTTGGTATTACTAATTATGAAAAGAAAGTATTACTGATTTATTTTTTGGGGGTTACTGGTTAATATATGTAGGTGTTACTGATTATTATATGTAGGTGTTACTCATTTATATTATTGGGATTACTAATTAATAAAAGTAATCCTTAATTATAGGCTTACTGATTAATTATTTTCGAGTTACTGATTATCATAACATGCATTTTTTATTCGAATATTTATACGTGAAAAATCGAGATAATCAGGGTTACCTTGTAGTTCGTTATTTTGGAGAATGTATTCCTGAATTTCCTCACCAGTGTTTGAGTGTAATCCAAGCTGATTCATTGATACTTCTATATCCATTGATTCTTCATCAGTCGTTGAGTTCGTCATTTTTTGACTTTCAGTTTTCTAGGGATTTGTTCTTGCTTTTAATTTGTCTCTAACCTAGAAAATGACGGTGCGCTATTAAAGGGAGGATTATGTTTGTTGGTGGGAATTTCTAATGCGTTTCTGCAGCGCGTGTTTTACACACGGCCACACTCGAAAATTTCGTGTGTGGTCGGTTGTATGCAAGAGACGCTGCATATATTTTCTTTCTTTAATCTGACTATTTGTTTTGACTTCATGTATATTTATTATTATTACGCTGATTGCAATATCAATCACTTTGTATACAAAGACCTAAATAATTATTCTAATGACTAAATCAAATAATTTAGGCACCCTTTCAAGATACTTGTAGTTTGATTATTTAATTAATGTGGTCATTGAAACTTAGATATTTGATGCATGTTAAAATCCAACTTTTAGCATTGTTCTCTTCTTTTAGGTTCCAATCAATAATCTTATGTGTATATATATTTTTTCTATTTTGCTATTCAACATATCATTAAATTAAGTAAGAACTTTAACCTTGAACCCGAATCTCTTTATTTTGGTTTATTAGTTTTTCCTGAAAACTAATTGGCGACTCTATTTTACAAAAATTAAATTGTGTTGCATGATTTTAGTTGCCTACACTGGTTAAATGTGAAAAACATGAACTTTGGATAACAATTTCTATAGTTAGCTATACATACTCTAGGTTTATGCTATCAAATGAGATCACATATACTTGCTTGCATTGTTTCTATGAAATGAGATTACACTCATGTCAGTCATATATTTATTTCTCTATTAGCTCAATTATAAGTACATGTTAGCTATAATGAGGTTATATAATTACTCATCTCTTAAAGAAATAGTCGGAAACAAAGAGATTATATATTTGTTTCAAACTATATATTTGTATATATGGTTTTTCACCAAATGCTCCTAAGTGATTCTTTTTTCATTAAATACCCCTTCACTTTTCATAATTCACCATATATATTCCCAAGTTTTATATAAATTCATCAGAATACCCTCAGGGTCGTCTTGTACGACTTTGGGCCTTGTACTAAATTTAATTATAACGATTAAGTTTTTTTTTGTGAATAAGAAGAGACAGATTAGTCATTAATGCTTTTTTAGAATGAAAAGAGCGAAGCAAAACATCATAAAGAAATTAATCTCTTTGAATCTGCATCCAACATTACACTTGATAAATTGGAAATGAACACCTGTAATTAGATTTATTTAGTTTTTTTTCTTTTTTTAATTTGGGCGGACAACTAATAGAATTGGTCCCTTATATTTTGGGGGTCCTGTGCAGTTGATCACCCTACACATGGCCTTAGCCACCCCTGAATACCCTTATAACCAATGGAAGTCTAACTCTATTAGTCATTAATCCTTCATTTTGTTAATTAACTCTAATTTATCCGAATTAGCCCAATTTCTCTGTTTTCCTCCATAACTCTCTTCCCTAAAGCCCCTCCTTCACTAAATACAATACAATTCCCACAACCTCATGACCTTAATACAAGAGTTTCTCGACATAAATGTAATCCCCATTACTCACCTTAAAGTGATGAAATCTCATCTACACCCAAAACGAATCAAAAAAAGATAAAATCGGTTAACCCTAAACCCAAAAATGACTCTATACCACACCCTGCCAATGGGATTTGTCCCTGGGTGGGTTACGTCCGTCCCCTTCATGTTTGGATCTTTGCCGATCTTGCTGATTGTGTTCCCGTGCCCTCGACCTTTGCCGGCTAGGCTGGCCACGTTGAGACAGTGGGACGTTCTCTTCCCGATAGGAGGGCACCAGAGTGCCTACTTTTGCATTGGGGTTCTGCAACAAGCGTCCCTGCCGCAGGGCTACCATCATATACATCAGACTTCGTTGAAGGGTTTGTTGAAGCTGAGCGGCTAGCTATATTGTGGATAGGGCTGTACAAAGACCAGGGTCGGACCGAAGATTCCGATCCGGTCATCGGTCCACAAAAAATTCCGATTCTGGGTTTCCGGTTCGGTCCGGTCCAAACCCGAAAAATTGCAGTCCAGAACGGTTGGACCGGAATTTC
The DNA here is from genome assembly GCA_947648045.1 of Beta corolliflora. NCBI lineage: Eukaryota > Viridiplantae > Streptophyta > Magnoliopsida > Caryophyllales > Amaranthaceae > Beta > Beta corolliflora. Next base: position 548,474 of record CANSZD010001887.1, on the reverse strand, counting down.
TAGTATTTTAGTAAAAAAATTATTTTTATATATTAAAAAAAGTTTAAAAAGATAGAAAGTTATAAAATTAAAAACCTACTATTTATTACTTTATGATTATTGTTATTAAGATTATTAATTTTTAATGTATCGAATTTATAAGTATATTTAAATATAATAATAAAGATTTAAAAAAAAAATAGATTCCGTTCCAATAGGTCCAAAACCGGATCGGACCGGAATTTTTCTGATCCGGTCCTGGTCCAAGAAAATCCCGGATTCCGATCCACCGGTCCAGTCGGTTCCGGTCCGGTCTTGGACCGGTGCACACCCCTAGTTGTGGATATGGGTTGAGGGTCAGCTTGTTGTAGCTAGCCCGAAGGCTGGGGTGATCCCCTTCGAGGTTCTACAGGTTCTCATTGGATCCTTCATCCCTGGGATCTAGGGACTGTACCGTGGGGGTACGATGGTGAGATGCTCGCGCTCGCCCGGACATCTGGGCTCGTCCAGATGTCTGGGGTCTTTCGGTCGGATTAGCTTGGGAACGTGTGTTCTTGGTTGGGGCCATTGCTGAGTGGCAGCGAGGTAGTTGCTGAGTGGTTACGAAGTAACTTTTTTTGTAACTCCACCACAGACGGTGCCAAACTGTTTCCGTCTAAAAAAAATTAAGGATTGTTAAGGGTTGAAAGACTTGATGTGGGCCCCAAGAAGTTACACTTGAGCTCCGTTATCCGTACGCCGAAATCCTGCAAAACAAGGTTAAACTACCCCGGGGGTTGTTCCGGGATCGCCCCTCCGGCGCTCAAGTCAGATGTGATTGAGGTAGAGAGAGAATGTAGTAATTGTAGAGAAAGATGCTCTAGCTTTTTGTAGGTTAGAATTGAATAATTGTTCATTGATGAGACTTGTGCTATTTATACTGTTGGGAATCCCAGACAGGCAACCTTGACAAGATTGGCCTTCCTTGGGATAAGTGGTTTTGTTGTCTTTTCAGGTAACCATCTTTTCCAGCTTAAACCTCTGAGTTTAGGTCAACTCTTTGGTGGGACCCACAGGCCCCACCTGTCTGGTGAATAAGAGCGTTGGTTATACAACATTGGGCTGATCATTTATTGGGCCCAAATAATGGGATTTCACAACTTTAAGGTGAGTAATGGGGATTGCATTTATGTGGAGAAGCTCAAGTATTGTGGCCATGAGGTTGTGGCCCACTTGTGGGAATCGTGGATTGGTGGTTGCATTTAGTGAAGGAAAGGTGGCCGGAGAGTGAAGGATGATAGTGGAGGGGGAGGGGTGAGGGAGGGAGAGGATTGGTTGATGGAAGATATATGTTATGGAGGAAAAGAAAGAAATAGGGTTAATTAGCGTTAATGAATATAATTAGGGTTTAATGACTAACGAAGTTAGACTTACATTAGTCATAAGGGTATTCTAATGAATTTGCGTAAAACTCAGGGGTATATGGTATATATATTCTGAAAAAGTGATGGGGTATTTTTGTGAAAAAACAATCATTCATGGGCAGTTGTGGAAAGACCGTTGTATATATAACTATTGTACAGATGTGAACCAATAATGATCTTAATTAAATTACGATTAGTTGAAATATAAAATTCATGATGTGATCCGAAACGTACATTAAATTACGATTGAATTTCGAATTAGTTCAACATAAAGTTCATAATTTGATCTTAACATGAACCGATCGAACTTCTCCCGAATTCACAATAAATCGTTATGAACTTAACTTGGAATCAACAATGAACACAATTTGATCTTGATCTAACGCGATAATTATCCGATCGAAACTTGACTAGAGCCCAAGAACAACCTGACTCAATCATGATCCGACTCGATAATTATCCAACCCCACTTGAACTTATCTCCAACTAATCCGTTACAAAACCCGTCTTATACCCAAAATCGACACAACCTGAATTTGAAATATAACCCAACTGAACCCCACTGAACCCGCTGGAAGGATAAACAATCCAAGCCCGACAGGATTCGAAGTTAACCCGATCTGAACCCAACCTAAAGGGTTCTTGACTCGACATGTCACAACCTAATTCGAAGATGACCCGAAACACGGAATGACCCGGTCTGAACCGGACTCGATGATCTGAGATGACACCTCGAGTTGATTTATTGCGGGTTAGCAAAATCCGTTGACTTGTTACAGTTTCTTTGGCTCTATCTTCGAAGCGCGCTTTAGTCTCTACTCTTTTTTTGACAAGATTTAGTCTCTACTCTACCTGTTCCTATTCCACGTCTTTCTCTTCTTTCAGCCTTTCAGGTCACCAAATCTCTCCTCACTAAATCATAAAAACAAAACCTTCTATAAACACTTGAAAGTCCTCAACAAAATTGAACCAACTCACATAAAATAAAGCCATTTTTTGTTTTCTTTGGGTGGATTAAAAAAATTAAGATCAAGACTAGCTCAATATCAGGATGTAACCCAGAAAATTACCCCAAAAAAATAAAGAAAATAACAAGTTTCCTGGCTGCTTCATTTTCTTTTTAATTTCCTGCTGCCTTGAACCTTTTTAAAAGAAATTTTGGTGCACCCCATATTTTATTTGTCTGACATAACATTTCAAAAAAAGATTTCTGGGTTTTCTTTTGAAGAAAACAAAGAAAAGACGAAGATGGGGAACTGTTGGGGATCTAAAGAAGAAGTCAGCAATCCCATTATTATTACTCCTCCAGGTAATTAATCAACTACTATAAAACCAAACAGAACATTAATTTCTTATGAGTTTATTTATTTGATTTTGTTACTTCCAGAAAAATAATGGATTATTTCATTTTTTGATTGGTTCATATTGGAGTCATTAATATCAAAGTGATGGATTATTGATCAGGTTTTACTGCTAGATGCCTAGATCATTGTTTTACATTCTAAAGGCGATTATACTAGTAAGTTGTTGACCCAAAAAAAAAAAGTAAAAAAAAAGAAAGATGATATAATGACATGTTTGTTTGTGGCATAAATGATGCCAACGGGCGCATCGGGAAATTAGATAAGCAACCTATATTTATATATTATTTTCCTACTCTTAGGCACTAGGATTGAAATGATTATAGTGGTGGTTAATTTACTTTAATTTGATCATGTCCATATACTGTATGAAATTATGAATATAACGAGGGCCGTCTTGGAAATTTATTAGGCCCTGTTCTAAAATGAAAATTGGGCTCTTTCTTTCCCGTTAGTAAGATAGAAAGACCACAATTTTCCAAGAGAGTACAGAGAATCAATACTAATTGATGGATTGGTTTTATTTTTTATAATTATGAAAAAGAATTGATGACGACATTTGATGGAAAAAGTTAAAAATTAAAGACATGGAAGGTTGAATTTTTGGTGGAAGAGATTGAGGAGGGTGATAGGTGATATGGAGCGTTTGACATTTACTGTTTACAAAGCATCACAAATTTTCAAATTGGACCCTTTCAAATAAAACTAAATTTTTTTGACTAGGGGCCCTGTGCGAAGGGACTCTTTGCACACCCGCAACTACGGCCCTGAATATAACTATATAACCAGTTATGGGATATGTCAAAAGTGGTGGCTTGGTGAATGATGGAGATCACTTTCCATCTCTCTCTCTTTAATTTCTTTTTCCTGTTTTTTTTAGTTGCGTTGAATATTATGTGGATATTGCTACATTGTATGACCCAATAAGTGGATATTTTGTAAAATGTGAGTAGTATTTATTAGTGATCCACAAAAAAAATTATGTTTCAATAGTTACTTTCCATCACTTAGTACTCCCTCCGTCCCATAATATAGTGCTTACTTCTTTTTTCTCACAGTAATTAAGGAGAATGGAGGGAGTAGTAGGATTCTAAAAATTATATATTTAATGAAGTACTTTTGTCTTGGGATTACTTATTTATTTTCTTTTTCCTTAAAAAAAACTCAAAAAAAATCAATTTTCCTTGGAATGGTGTAAAGCAATAAATAGAAGCACACATTTTGAAAGAAAAGGTATGAATACTTTAGAAAGTTTGTGTAAAAGTTGAGGATAATTAAGTCCAAACAAATTAATAAAAAATAAAATAGGCACAATATTTTGGGACATCCAAAATAAAATGTAAGCACTATATTATGGGACAGAGGGAGTAGTTTTTTACGAGTCAAAAACTCAAAATCTTACTCCCTCCGTCCTATAATATAGTGCTCATATTCCTTTTTAGGTGTTCCAAAATGTTGTGCCTATTTCTTTTTAATCAATTTATTTGGACTAAAATATCCTTAATTTGTACACAAACTTTTCAAAATACCCCTACATTTCTTTAAAAATATGTGCCCCTCTTTATTGTTTTATACCATTCCAAGGAATATTTATTGTTTTTTTTATATTTTTTTAAAGGAAAAAGACAATAAATAACTAGTTCCAAGATAAAAGCACTTCATTAATTATTATTTTGGAACATCCTACTACTCCTTCCATTTACCTTAATTCTCGTGAAAAATGAGAAGTAAGCACTATATTATGGGACGGAGGGAGTAGTTTTATGATAAGTTGTTGGCAAAAAGGATAAAACTATAAGAAATTATAAATTTAAGAAGTGGTTTAGTTAAAAATTTAAGCAAATGTACTAATGTAGGTTTAGTATAAAATTTTGTATAATATAAAAATTATCAGTTAAATTAGATGACATATATAAATATAACTTGTGAGTTGTGACGGTTCGAATATTTCAATAACGTGACATCTTGCATGTGTGATTATGTAGAGGTAAAAAACTTTAACGTACCTAGAAATATACCGGCCGGAGGAGGAGGAGCACGGGTCGGGCCACCGGAAGTGGGACGAATTATAAAGCCGGACCTAAAAGTATACACATATACAGAACTGAAAAGCGCAACGAAGAATTTTAGGCCTGATTCAGTGCTAGGAGAGGGAGGATTCGGGAGGGTGTATAAAGGATGGATTGATCAAACACCATTGGCACCTTCTAAGGCTGGTGTTGGTATCCCTGTTGCTGTCAAGAAATGCAGTGCTGATAGTGCACAAGGTCTCAAAGAATGGAAAGTAAGTTTTTTTTTTCTTTGATTTCTTTTCTTCCTTTTCAAAATTTAAACTATAGCTTCTGGGAAAAATTTTAATTGTGGAGAGTGGATAAAACTCTAGAATAGGAAAACTCTAGAAATTACTAGACTTTAATTGTGAGGTTGTTATCGCAAATAAGTACATGGTCTCGAGACCACATAGAGCATGGTGCTCCCGCCCAAAAACGCAGACAATGACAAACAAAACGCTGCCTTCAAATAAATAAAAAAAATAAAAAAAAATGAAGTTTGTTCCTTAGTTTATTGCGGCGGCAGTAACTATTTATCCCATTTTCTTCTCTTAACTGCACATGATGTGGATTCCATTAATCCTTTCAAAAAAAAAATGTGGATTCCATTAAACTTTTTAAAACAAAAAACTAAAACTACTATTATGTCGATAGTTTGCCTAATAATTGTTAACAAACTACTATTATCTATTAGTTCCAGAGTTTACCCACTTGTGAAGGTATGTAGATGATGATGTGCATTTTAATTTTTGTGTATGTTCTTTTTTCTTTATGTGTTTATGAGTAGACATGTTATTGATTATATAATACATGAGAAATAAATAACTATATTAAATGAATAAAATCATGAAAAGAACATGAAGGTATAAAAAAAGAACATCATACTGATTATAAAAGAACATGTGTATATAATACTTGAAAAATAATAAATTATTAAAAAGCATAAATGAATAAAAAAATTAAAACCAAGAGAAAGGTATCAAACAAAAAACACCATATATACGGATTTTAAAAGAATATATGCATATAAGATTTGAGAAAAAAAACTATATAAAATCACAAAAATAAAAATAAACATAAAAAGAACATAAAGGTATAAAACAAAGAACGTTATGTGATTATAAAGGAACATGTGCATATAAAACTTGTAAAACAAAAACTATTCAAACTCACAAAAATTATTAAAAATATAAAAAAGAACATGAAGGTATCAAACACATAACACCATATCAATTATAAAAGAACATATGCATATATGACTTGCGAAATAAAAAATTATAAAAAGAATCATAACAATAAATAAAAAAATAAAAAAAGAACATGAAGATTTAAAACAAAGAACATCATACTGATTATAAAAGAACATGTATGTAAACATTTTTAATTACATAAGACTTAAGAAAAAAATAACTTTTAAAAATTTTAAAAAAAAACAATAATAAGAACAAAGTATATCAGTATGATTATAATAGGACATGTGGATTATATAAGACTTGAGAAACAAAAAATTATAAATTATCACAAAAATGAAAATAAATATGAAAAAAACATGAAGGTATAAAATAAGAGTATGCACATCCCATTGGGGTCGAAATTGTCATAAGTTTCACCGAGGATATAGTGTCATTTCGAAAAGTTCTTTGTGTCTGTGTTTTTTTACTACTCTTTTATCTCAACACAAATTGAACTTAATTTATCTGAACTGAATTATACTGAACTGAATTAAAATTGTGAGAGAAAACTAACTGAATTTTCCTGAACTCAACTAAACTGAATTTGTCTGAACTGAATTTATCTTAACTGAACTAAAATTTTATATGCATACTAGCTTATTAATTACTATGTGATCTCTATAGTCTACACATTGTATTTGTTGGATTCATACCATCAAATCACTTCTATTACATTTCTATAGTATGTAAAACACAAGCAAGTAGAATTCATTATTCAATACAACAAAAAAAAGAGGTAAAACTTTCGAATTCATTATTCAACACAAGCAAGTAGAATTCATTATTCAACACAATTCATCATGGTATGTCTCTTTCTCTCTCCTTTTTTTCTTTCTTTCTTTCCTTCTTCTCCCTTTACTGATTCCTCTGTTTTCGTTTTTTCCTTCTTTCCATTTTTAATCTTCACTAATTTGTTTCTTCAAACCAGAATTATTATAAAAATCCCTTCTTTCTTAAGTTTTAAAATTTGAGTTCCAAAAAAAACATTTTTCAAAGCCGGACAAAAAAAAATTGACAAGAATAAAAATTTAAAATGAAGTTTTTATGGGTTTCACTGTGATTTGCGGGAAACAAAGCTTTGTGATTTTTTAAAATCTTCATATTTTCTACAGATTTTTTAGCTAGAATTAAGGGAATTCAAATGATAGCTGAATTTTGCAATTAATATCTTGAAATTAAAAACACCAGTTCTTTTTATTATTTGACTGATGTTTCTTTTCAGTTAAATTTTGAAACAAAATTTGCGTTTCAAATAGAAAGGCATGCGTTTTGGAGCAGGTGCATGGTGCACACGGTGGTCTCGAGACCACTATCCATGCTTTGGGTTGTTATAGGGACATAATATCGAATTTTAAGTGAGGTAAACCAACCAGTTTAGAATTATAAGGTCATATCTAGTTCAACTTAATATGACATATTTTATAAAATATAAGTTTAGGTTAGTTTGAATAGATTAAAGATTAAGTTTAGATTACTATCTATAACAATAGAGTTTCATGTATTTACATTGTTTTGCTTTTTGATGGGTTTTTATTTCCACTTTCTTATTGGATTCAATTTTCTACATCTCTTTGTCTTTATTTAATTTAAGTTTGAAATTACAATATTAGAGAATTTACTAACTTTCCAATAATTACTATTGTTTTGAGCTTGGACTTGGGGCATCAACTTTAATTTGTCAACATAGGTTTGGATATCAACTTTGTCAAAAGAATCTGCCAAAATTAGTAATATAACACCCTGTCTCTTTTGCAAATGTGCAAATTACCTTAAGATGTCATTTTCTTTTAAATGGTCAATTGCATAAAATTCTAACAAATTTAACATTTTCTGTCTACAAAACAGCTTACCATTTGTCAGCCAACTGCAATAATAATCTCTAGTCACTACCACTTCAAAAGAACTAGTCAATATGAATGAAGTTGTCAACATAGGAGTAGAAAGGAATTAGTATTACCATTGTTTGACGATTTAGCTCAATTTAAAGCATTGATTCAACTTGTATACATTGTGTAGAATATAATTTCAACCCCATACTAGTCAATTTATGTCATTCTCTATGGTCAGTGATGCACTTTCGTTTTTGTGGACTAAAAAGTACTCCTATGCAATTTGGAAATTTTTAGAGAAGGTCAAAGTGCAATAATTATTTTCATATTAGAAAAGAAAAGTATTTTCCATCAAAGGATTAAAAAAAGGCAAAAATTATAAATGCCAATAAATATATGTGATAAAAGTATTTCCTAGGTTTGTCTATCCATATTTTCTGGCTATATAAACTATGCTTTCTACTAAACTTAGCTTGCTAGGTATGGTGGTGGGAAACTCATTTGAACACATTAAGGTTTTCACATGTTCGATTTCTATCAACTACAACCCTTTGGCAAATACTTTACTCAATTTTTAAGAAAAGTACAAACAAAGATCGATACAATTTGACGGTATTGGAGTGTTTTTACAAAATAAAATACTCCCTCCGTCCAATAATATAGTGCGTGTTCCTTTTTTACACGGTCTCCCAGATAAACACTTGACCTTTGATATCTTGAATTCCTTATTAATAAAAAATATAAAAAGTTAATATTATGAAACTACACGTTGAAGCGAATCTAACAAGATCCCACATAGATATTGTTTTTTAATATATACAAATGAGAATATTTGGTCAAAGATTTTAAAGTTTGACCTCAGGAGAAAGAAACAAGCACTATATTATGGGACGTATGTTCCAAATGAATTGAAACGGCTTGAAAGAAGCATATTTCAATTAATTTCGACATACCAATCGTATCATTGAGTGTAAGCATTAATTGAAGATGTTGAGTCGACGAAAGACTGAACAATACATGCACGTTAGTAGCAGTTTTATAATGATATAAATATAATGAAGCATTTATAAGAAAAGAAAAAAAGTCTTCCTACTAGGTAGCCCTCCGTTTGAGAATATGCAGGTGATCACAAATCAGTCGGTCAATATAACAATATTTTCTTTTGGTTTAAATCAGTCGTTCAATATATAATTGTAGAATATATATATCAAGGGCTACAATCATATAGGTATCTAACGTATCTTGCATTACGGAACAATATATGATACGCCAGTTGATACTCCTACATATTCTCGCCTGCACAATTTAATTTCATTTCATACAGCTATTGACACACATGACACAATGTAAGAAGTGGAAGAGTTAGCATAGAGCTGTCTGACCCGAATAAGGAAAGTCGATTTCAATCTGATTAACGATTAATTAGTTATTGAAAAAGTGGGTGAAATGGAGACACGTAACTAATCCAAACTTAATCTGTTAATAACCAATTATAGATTTGATGCAATAAATATATGATCCATATTTGTCTCAAATTCGAAATTACTTGTTATAAACTATTTTTATACTTGAATGCATATGACTTGAAATTGATTGAGCCAGAAAGTATACAATCTTAACATGGAAGGATACGCGATCTGTTCCGGACCAAATTTGGCCCAACTCGACCTTTGGAATACGTTGACCCATCATGACATGATCCAAATATAACTCAAAACCCGACTAAAATAAAGAAAATATATGTTACCAACATTGTTGGTTAATTAGTTTCATCGCATAATTTCCGTTGCTAAACCATTGCTAGGTGTGGTTTGCAACCGAATTTATATATCAAATATAAATATCAATTGTTTTTTATGGGTGTAGAGAGAGCACCAAGGGCATTGGATGTAAATGGGATTTGATCTTAGGTTTTGGACACCACCTCCAAGACTTTAACCAATTAAGGTAGTTGACATCCACAAACATAAATATAAATGGTTGTTGTATCATTTTTCTTTTAGTGAAACAAGTTGATATATGAGGGTTTTCTTCGAAAGGGAAAAATAATGTTACACTCACGTGGCCTTATAATTACAATTAATTCAGTAAGTGATACAAAATTCTTTTATTCCTTGAATAATTCTCTAAACCTGAAGTTTGTTTTTCATGGGTGTGCAGACAGAAGTCAATTTCTTGGGAAAGTTTTCTCACCCAAACCTTGTAAAGTTAATTGGTTATTGCTGGGAAGATAAGGAGCTGCTTCTTGTATACGAGCACTTGAATAAAGGAAGTCTAGAAAACCATCTATTCCAAAGTAAGTGCATCTTTATCAATTTTTGCTTTTTTTTTTTCTGAAAGATAAGCATAATAGATAAGAAATTGTTAGTAATATATATAGTTTTTTTGTTGGCCTAAGAAGATGTATTCTATTTGTGTAGAGAAAGGAGATCCCCCTCCATGGAGTACAAGGATAAGCATAGCAATGGACGCAGCTCGAGGCCTTGATTTCTTGCATACATCAGAGAATACCGTCATATATCGAGATTTTAAAGCTGCAAACATTTTGTTAGACGAGGTAATTAGCTATGTCTATATATAGTGCATCATTTTTTTTTTGATAATTTGGGATTTTATTAAAAGGATCAAAATACCATCATAATTAATGTGATAATATAGCAAATTTGGGATTATAATGCGAAATTGTCAAGTATGAGATTGAATCTATTTTGTGGTTCAAACTTGGTATTTTTCTTGTCGTATTTTCCTTAAAAATATTACTAAAAATTAATGAAACTAATGAAACACAAGAATATGTCTCCTTTTGACATAATAAACCAGCCACAAGAATATGTTTCATATATGACGTGAGAGATCAACGTTTTATATAAAAAACGGCACATATATTAAATTAATGAAATGTATTAGTTAAAGTTGTGTATTGCATAACACAAGAAAAAAATGTTATAGTTAATAAAAATGAATAAATATAAGATTTTTTTGAGAAATCCGAACCATAGTTCAAGATCATGCTAAGAATTGCAAAATTAACTTCCAACAGTTAAACTAGGGTCAAGATGGTGACCTTATTGTCGTAAATTAGTGTTAGTTCTACTCTCTCGTAATAATTGATGAGCTATTTGAAACGTTTATAATGTAATTAATTTGGCTTGAATCTTCCTTTTGACTCAGAATTTTGTAGCCAAGCTTTCTGACTTTGGGCTTGCTAGAATGGGTCCACCAGTTGATAGATCGCACGTGACTACACAAGCAGTGGGCACCTATGGATACGCTGCTCCGGAATATATCAATACTGGTAAAGTGGTAACCATGTCCTTATTTCTCTTTTCTTAACTAATACCTTTCCGAAAGATCTTCCCTATTTGACATTTTTCACCATTCACAAGTTTCACTTTGACTGTTGTTTGTGACTTATACGTAAGAAAAAATATAGTCATATGGGATCTTGTTAGATTCATCTCAATATGTATTTTATTAATATCCACTTTTTATAATTTTTTCAAATACACAATTAGAGATATTAGTGTCTAAAGTTTTGCATTGGCATGCGTAAAAAGTGAAAGAGGGAAGATCTTTAGGAACCGGAGGGAGTAAACTATAGTGTTTGTTTGGCTTTAAAAGATAAATTAAATAAAAGTAGAAATTTGGGAGTGAAAAGCAGTAGTGTTATTTGGCTTACATAACATATTTCCGGAAGTAACTTTGTTTTTTTTTTACAATTCTAGATCTTATAAAATAGAGTAATTTATTAGGTAAGTGAAACTCATATTGGAATTTACACATCTTATTCCCAACCAACCAACTTTTTTCAATTCCTAGAGATTGATAAATAAGGAAAGTAAATTATTATACTTAAAAATATATAATTCATCCGTTCTGAAATAAATGAAACGTTTTTCTCTTTTATGTAAGAGCTTTTTAGAAAAACGTTACATTTATTTTGAAATGGAACAAATATTAGGGCCCGTTCGGTATCACTGTCAGTTTTCAGTTTTTGGTTTTTATGATTTTAAAACTATATGATATGAATTGTATAATAAGGTTAAAATTAGTCATATTGATAGTAAACATGCTAATTTTGAAAACTGACAACTGAAAACTAGAAACTACTTTTTCAGGTTTCCATATTTTTGTTTTTGGTTTTCAAAAAAACTTAAAACTGGAAACAAAAAACGATAACGAACGGGTTATTAGAAATTATGTTTCCTTTTGACAATGTCTCTCACGTATATTCAAGATCCTTTCGTACTTGCTATTGGTCAATGTTACAACTTATTAATTGAGTTTCAACTTCTAAGATCTAAATTAGGTTAAATGGCCGAAACATAAGACATTCAATCCTTTTGACCCTTAAGAGATTTTCAATTTCTTCTCGAGTTGCATTTTCTAAAGCAATGGACCCTTATACTCCTTGAAAATGATAATAGATAAAAAAATTCGTTGGACAATATTGCATCATATATTGGGAAATTCTACATGGTACCACTATACTTTTGACTTCTCCATTTGGTATCCAAAATTAGACTCAATTGGTGTAGAATTTCCCTTATATATTTATTATTGCAAACTCGAAATGGAGATATTCCTAACATATTAGACTCAATTGGTGTTGCATCTTGAAACTGATCAGCGATTGATGGAACAATAATTAGCTTATGAAGTATGTCTGTGAGCATAATAATACGGCTTACCCAAATATGGGTGCTTGGAGCTCATATATATAATAAATATGTAGAATAGAACAATTACGAGAATTAGAAAAAAAAATCAGATCTTTAGTTAGAGAATAGGTTTTGGATCTAAAGAAAATCTAGGGCTCTTAATACCATGTGAGCATAATGATACGGCTTATCCTAATACGGGTGCGTGGAGCACATATATATGATAAACATGTATAATAGAACGATTACGAGAATACCCTTAGTATCCTCTATTAATGTCAACCATTTTCTTTCTTTTTGTCTAATATGAGAGAATTCATATTAGTCATATATATAACTTTTTTATATGAAGTCCTCGTGGGAGCCCAATGGTTGGTGCTCCCACCTCCCAACCGCGAGGTCGGGTGTTCGACTCTCATTACTCCCCAATTTGGGGAGTTTGTATAAATGTTTGCTTGTGGGTATAAATCCCCACTACCCAGCCAACGAAAATTTAAGGTTTGCGCTAAGAAATTAATATGGCCGGGTCTTCTGACCAATTATCTTTCCCCGAACAAAAAAAAAAAAAAAAAAATATAACTTTTTTCTATTTTTAAATAATTAAATATTTTATTTTAACTTTAAACATTCTAGATAATTAGATAATTAATGTTAATTTGACTTTCAAAAATGAAATTCAAACTAGCACTCATTCCAGAAGATGAAGTAAGTCACCTTTTTTCATTACAAAAAAATGCAACCAATGTTTCGAAGAAAAGTCTACTTTATTCAAATTTTTTATCTTCTCTTCCATAAAATAATCAACATGCCTTGTTGTAATTGGCAAAATTTATCGTTGAGTACTTATTTTTCTTACTGTTGTTATGCAGGTCATTTGTACGTAAGGAGTGACGTGTACGGTTTTGGCGTTGTGTTGTTGGAGATGATAACAGGCCTAAGGGCCTATGACTTAAATAGGCCCACTGGACAGACAAGCTTGGTTGATTGGTACAAGCCCATGCTCAATGAAAAGTCCAAGTTAAAGAAGATTATCGATCCAAGAATGGTGGAATATCCACCAGAAGGTGTAAACAAATTGGCCCAACTCATATTAAGATGTCTTCAGAACGACCCAAAAAACAGGCCCCCAATGTCAGAAGTTCTGATTATCTTGGAAAGGATAAGTACCATTAGGATGAACCCAAAAAGCAAGAATTCAAAGCCTAGGTCCCATAGTTACCACCCGTCACCGGCCCGTAAACTTGGTGAAGGATCCAGCCCAAGGCCCCAAGTCCATAGACATACCCATGGCTAATACCAAACTCAGCATACCATGATACCACATGTGCCTTACAAGAGACTTGTAGAGATTGGGGTGTTATAAGACATTAGACATGCATGGTTGTACTATACTTGTATAGGTGGGGAAATTTTTTAGAAAGGTTTTCCTGTAATGCTGGAAATAGAAACTTTTCGACTAAGTTTTGATATCAAAATAATTGTCTTGATATTGTTTATAGGACGTCTCTAACATATGCCACAAAACATATGTATAATTTCAAGATTTCTTAAAAAAAAAATAAGATTTTGTTTAGGGATAATAAATAAGAATAGTTACTAAACATAGAGGAAATCATGTAAGTTTTTTTAGTGTGATTGGATTTTAAAATGAAAACTTTTTGTATAATGATATCTTTTTTTAGGGAAACCCAAGAAAGGAAAAATTAAATTACGAAAACAGAGCGAGCACCAAGTACAACGTTCAAAGGAAAATCATGCTCTCACACGTTCACTAACCTCAGAAGAAGATAGATGAGTTAAAGTATGAGCTACCTTATTGCCACTACGCTTAACAAAAGACCAAAAAACTACATCAAAATAATTAACTTATATAAAAATGTCCTCTAAAATAAGATAAAAAATACTCGATCCGCTTTCATGATTCTTCAGTGCTTTGATGACATTCAAGTTGTCTCCTTCCATCACAACTTGTTTCGCCCCCAATGCCTTGGCTACCAATAACCCCCATCTCATTGCCATCACTTCCGCTAATAGGTTGTCCCTTACTTCATACACAAAATCCGCAGCACACCACACTACACTCCCCTCCGAGTCCCTGCACACTACTCCCATGCCCGTTCCCCAGTCCTCCTTCACCCCCGCGTCTACATTACACTTCACCCACCCCTCATCTGGACAACACCATCTCTCCCTAGCCGAACTCGACTCATCCCTCTTCGGCTTCGTGAGCTGCAGCTCCCTAGTACCCATAGCCTCCCCACACACCTTCAAAGCATACTCACACACCTCCCTCGGCTCTTCTCCCTCCCCAACCAAGACCCACCGGTTCCGGGCAGTCCACACATCCCTCTTCATCCAGCCCCTCATAAAACCAGCTCCAACCAATCCACTATCGAACAGACCGGTTGATCCACCAAATCCTCGTAAAAACTTGCTTGCCTTGTAGCTTGTGCTATCACACAATCCTTCAAAGCATGAAGAGTCGTCTCCTCCTCACGCCCGCACACACTACACAACGTAACAAAACCGGGAATTCAATGCCCCAACCCCATATTCGTAGGGAGCGCTCCTTGATAAACTCTCCATACAAACAACTTGACCCGAGGCAGCAGCGAAGTGTTCCAATTTTTCTTCCAAACATGATGTGATTGAGTGCCCGATGCATTTATCCCCATATAATCATCTCAA
Organism: Beta corolliflora; assembly: GCA_947648045.1. Classification (NCBI taxonomy): domain Eukaryota; kingdom Viridiplantae; phylum Streptophyta; class Magnoliopsida; order Caryophyllales; family Amaranthaceae; genus Beta; species Beta corolliflora. The sequence continues at coordinate 533,270 of CANSZD010001887.1, read as the reverse complement.
AAAATAGCCCTATATGCGGATCTCATAGAATATTTCCCATCTTTCTCAAGAGTCCAATATATAGTATCCATGAAAAATCGACGACTCAAGGGAATACTCAAAATTCTAGATTGTTCAAAAAAAAGAAACAAATCTTTTATAAGGGTATTATCCCAACTCCTCGTAACTTGATTAATAAGAGCACTAACCTGTAGCTCCTTGTCATAATCACCGACCGGAGAAATAATACGTCGAGTCTGTGTATCCGGAATCCAAGGGTCTTTCCATACCTTCACACTCTTCCCATCACCAATACGCCAAGACATTCCCCTTCTTACAACCCACATTGCTTCCTAAATCCCTCTCCATGTTTACCAAGTTGAGCACCATAAAAGAAGTATTAGAATAATACTTTGCCTTCAGAATGTCTTGAAGCAACTAACCACCACAAGACAACAATCTCCAAGCCTATTTACCCAGTAGAGCCCAATTAAATAGTTTGAACTCGTGAAAACCCAAGGCCCCCTCCATCTTAGGTAAACACAACTTCTTTTAAGTGACCCAATGAATCTTTCTCTCACCACTCTTTTGACCCCACCAAAATTGAGCCACAAGAGATCGCAACTCATCACAAAAAGAGGACGTTTACTTGAACACACCCATCACATAGGTAGGGATAGATTGGGCAATATCCTTTATCAGGACCTCTTTACCCGCCTTAGACAATAACATCCCCTTCCACCCTTACAACTTCTTCCATAACTTTTCTCTCATCCCTTTTGTAACAGCACAGATTTTCCCAACCAGCTTACAGATAATTAAGCACAACAGGGAGACTCTGGTCGAGCTAACTCGAACTATTACCATCACATTCACCGAACAACATCGGAGAATGTGGAACTCAAATCCCTTCTCTATTTATTTCAAATTAACTATTACAACAACACCCTGATTCTCAGACTCTATTTTAATAAATTTCTCTAGAAATTCCGGCAGAATTTCCTTTGAAAATAGGACAACCTTGAAGCGGGAAATAATTAAAACTTGTTTACAATTTCAATACAAATATTTCCAACTCCAAAAATACAACAACCTCAACGCTTACGCGGAGCAATACCAAGAGAGAATCAGGAGCACTAACGACTCTTAAATGGAGAAATGAATTATAAAAAGTTATTGATTAACTATACAAAATCGAGCGTTCTCGCTTTGAAAACAAGTACAATACTACTCCAGCTTGTATCAGCTTCAACTTCCAAGAGATTAACACACGGCTTCAATCTGAAACATTTAGGGAAATTGCCACCCACCAAGTGACTGGCCACAGAAATGACAAAACAACATATACACACACATCAGCAAAGCTGAGTACTAAACCCGTAAATAAGTTTAACACATGCTTTGGTGGCTTGTACTTGAAAACGACTCTCACGCATTCAACATAAGTTCAATAATCACATCCATCACAGCATGCTTAGCAGCAATTCTTGTTGAACATACATATTATATTTTTATTCAATTATTTCTTATATAATATACCATCATTCGCATCACAACAAACGCAATCAGGCGACTTCCAAGCATTATAAAAGAGGCATATTGCGTATATCTTTATTTACTTAATCTTTCAAACATAACACAATCTCTTATCAGAAATCTAAGTTTGCCAACTTCGATATAAATAATATACTTTATTACCTTTAATCGATTTCTTATCAGAAATCCAAACATGTATTCTCATATACTCTATCAATCACTTTCTTATATTTTATTAGTTAAACCCTTATCAGGGAATTAATAGTATATAACTTTCACTATAACGATTTCTTATCGGGAATCTGATCACACGATACGATTCCTTACTAGGAATCCAATAACAAGATATGATTCCTTATCGGGAATCCAACATTAACGTAACTTACCATGATATGCTTCCTTATCAGGAAACCAATATTGATAATCATATTCAAATACCGAATAAACATTCATTACTTACCTGATATGATTCCTTATCGGGAATCATATATCGAAACAACGTACCACGATACGATTCCTTATCAGGAATCCAATATCGAAACTTACCATGATATGATTCCTTATCGGGAATCCAATATCCACATTCAAACACTGAATTAGCATTCATTTCCATAATTCGATATAACTTTCTTTTCAATTGGGGAAAGAGAACGCGGCGGAGGAGACAAATCTTACACTCCGACAGTGGGGGTCGTCAACCAACCATTGGCTTTACTTTTGGCCAATAACCGCGACTAGTCCGGAGTACATTTTTTCCAACGATTCAATCGACCATCCACGGAGTTTCACATTACCTGATATATCGCCCGATTATCGCCCCACAGAGCAATGGGCATGTTTCCCTGTGGGGCCCCCCAAGGTTCACAGTCCATGGGGTACTGTTCATGTCACCTCATCCGTCGACTCAGACGAGGCTACTTTCCCCTTTAGATTCCTTTCGATTATCATTCATATCACAATCGAATTATTCTTGGAACTCATCCAATACTTTTCATTATTCTTAACACAAAACCAATACGCATAAGCTATATTTATATAGTCATATAATATTCTAAACAACATATCTTTAGAATTACACCAATTCTAAATCAGTTTAACCATGAAACGATAATCACAGTAACTAATAAACAATTATATCTGACAAATAGCAACCACGATGACAAGAGGTTTCTCAGTTAGAGTAAACTAACGAGAGTTAATGTACCAGTTACGCACAATTCATACTCTTACATATAAATAGTTATACTCTTTTGCGCTTCACGATTATTAATCTAGATTCGTCTCAACAACAATACTAATAGTGGTTATGAAACAACCAAAAAACTCACAATAGGTCTCTCAACTAGAATTAACTAGCGAGAGTTAACTCAAACTCTACAACTCAAGGTTCATTAAATGAAGATTAATTTCAAGGCAACTAAATATGGTTCAAGGTTCAAGCAATACCAATAAATGAATTCCAATTCCAATAATCAATTATAAACCATTAACGAACTAACTTCATGATTACATAGGACAAGTCAACCTCCTTACGACCTTTGATAATTACAAATCTCCTTGTTAACTAATAAACATATCTTTAATGTAACCTTCCTTAATTATAAATCTTCCAAGATTAATCGAACTCAATTCCAACCTAGCTTGAAGTCCATTACTTAATCACCCCATCATTTACTTCCATGAGAATAATAATAATCAAATAATATACCGCATTATACTTCAAGTAAGAAAACTAAATTGATTCCCCTTTCTTAAGAGATATTAAATCTCCATATTACTAAGACTTATTGAATATACTACTCAAACCATACTCATACATCACATTTCAACTCCAACTACCTAAATCATAACAACAAGATTCATAATACAAATCCCTCACAATATCATATATGAACCATTTATAACTTATATTCATCATTTAAGGACAAGGTTTGCTAGCATAACTGAACTCATATGCGATGTAAGAATAATTAACAGAATCAACTAGACATATATGTAAGCTCTTTTCTTAGTCTACATATACATATCAAATCAGAATTAAGAATTACGCTCACCAAGTTTCAATTAAAAAGATTGAAATTAGCTAAAGATTGAATTAGTGCTTACATCAACTTCAAATATAAGAGTAATTGAAATAGAAGAATAAAGCAGCATCAACGACCATAGTAGCAGCAAAGGACCAGTAGCAACACAACAATTAGTAACAGCACAACACCATTTAATCACTCTCATTATTCAATCAGTAAATGGCAATACTTCCCAATTCTATCCTCATAATTAACTTGTCTGAATTAATCATAATTTCACAATCAAACACTAATCATAGTCTAAACTTCAAATGGAACAAACTTCAATTAAAATAAGGGATTGAAAGTTTAGTACCTCATAAAACAAGAGAGAGAACAGAGGAGGAAGAAAGATAACGGCAGCAAGCAGCACCAACGACCATAAGTAGCAACACCACTAGCGGCCAACACACGCCAGAGAGCATAAGAAAGCGGCGGAGGAGAGAGAATAGAGCGTGCAAGGGAGGGGAGGAGACAACAGTGGTGACCGCAACACCTCCAGCAACACCAACGAACGAAGAGAGGGAGAAGCGGAGCGGCGACGAGCGGTGGCGCGCGAAGAGCACCGGCGGAGCAGCGGTGCACACAACACCAACACCAACACCAAGAACAACAGTAGCATCAACAAAACAGAGAAGGAGAGAGATGCGAGCAGGGAGGGAAAAGGTTATGGCAGCAACGACAACTCCGGCAGCATCACCGGCGAGAAAACGCCGCGAATTACCGGCTAGGAAGAAAGAAGGGGATACACGAGAGAGAATTTGATTTGGGGGTTTGAGTTTTCACGGTGAGAGAGAGATGGGGTTTGGGTTTTCCACGGGAGAGAGAAAGAACTTAAGGCATAAGTTTATCCATTCTACCGACAAAGGAGGGGGTTTTGTTCTCAAATACAACCGACAAAGAAATATTTGGCCAAATACCCTCAACTATTTTTTTTAATATCTAAAACCAAAAATAATTTTAATAATAATAAATTGATATGTTAATATATCAAATATATTACAAACATGACAAATCAAAAATTATATTTCAACTTATATAAAATAAGAAAATACGACACATAATTAACTTAATAAATATATTTGCGTTTAATAAATTCTTTTAAAAACAAGCCTGTTATTCCTTTAGTTATGAACTTCTTCGACCTCCCAACCACTGTAGGCAACCCCAAATACTTCTCATGACTGTTCACCAATCTCACCCTAACTTTTCAGCCAAACTCCTCCGTCTACACTCCACCACTCCTGAGCTAAAAGAGACATATGTTTTCTCCAAATTCATTTACCCGAAGCTAACTCATAAGTAACCAAAATATCCCTAATCACCTCCACCTCATGCACATCGGCTCCTGAAAAAATTATAAAATCATCCGCAAAAAGCAAGTGTGAAACAGTCGGGGCCCCACTAGCAATTCCCACCCCTGTAAGACCCATAGACTCCTTCGCCCTCCGAATAAAATTTGAGAACACCTCAGTGCACATAATGAATAAGTACGGAGACAACGGATTCCCCGTCTTGTACCACGCCCAGGGGAAAGAACCTCAGAAGGATTTCCATTGATCAACATTGAAAAAGATACAGATTTCACACACTCCATCACTCTATTACACCAAGCCATATCCAACCCAAATTTCAGCAAAGTAGCTTCCAAAAAATACCATTCTATTTTATTATACGCTTTTGAAATATCCAGTTTTAGAGCCATACATCCCTTGGAATAATTCCAAAGCCACTAGCTGATTATCAGTGATTAACCTACCTGGGACAAAAGCACTATGATTCACAGCAATAATATTAGGCAATATTTTTTTCAGTCTGTTAGCCAGAACTTTAGACACCAATTTATACACCATATTATAGATAGCAATAGGGCGAAACTTTAATATCATATAATGATATCTTATAAACTGGATATGTCACGAATCCCCCGATGACCCGTAAGATATTTTAGATTCGTAATATATTAAAGTTCCTATATAAGATATCATTATACTCTAATAAAAGCGTGTTTATCCCATGATGACTCCATTAATGGTCTAACAAACCAAAGTGTGGATACGGGAAAAAGGTACCAATGTGATAGAAGTGTACTACGATGGCCCGTGTTAGTAGCTTCACTTAGACACTGCCTGCTCCAAATAGCAGCTTAATTAAGACCTAATACTACTAATTATAAAGTTAAGCTGCTAATTAAAGAGATTGTTAGGGCGAACTTCCGCACCTTCCCTGCTAGGGAGAGTGAGGAAATCCCATAGTATCCAAGTATATTACAAAAATAAGTTATAATAAAATAGTTATTACCATATATTTTGAGTACTTAGATTACAAATCGGAAATACATGTTTAACTTGCTAAGAATCATCATATAAAACATACTATCTCATATATAGCAGCGGACTAAACACATTCTTCACGACTTCACATTTGCACACAGGTGCTAATTCGAACATTCTCTCTAATCCAGCAAAACAGATGAATTTGCCCCCCACAAGGACATGTTCATAGAACAAAACAGGTTAGCTTACGTTGGTACACAAGTCCCACCGATTTCCAAAATAGTAGGTGGCTGAAATTATGCAATCATTTCTTAATTATACTCAAAACTTAAACTTATAACTTTCATAACAACATTTTTCTCTTGCTCAGAAATTCGTTGATACATCGAGATACTTTTATTCTTATTCAGAAATATGTTTATACTTGCTCAGAAATACGTTGATTCTTTCCTTTAAACTTCCATAGAATGTATATACCAGAGTAATTTTTCCAAGAATCGTCTCAAGATATCACATATCATTCTCAATACGCAACACAAATAATAATCTTAAACTTTTCACAAAACATAGCATAACTACAGGGAAGGAACACGAATGGAGAGGGCTAAGCCACATCTCCAGACTTTTGAGGGACGTCTCCCCACCTTTCTTATTTTCTGCTGGCAAGACTTCTAGGTCACGACCCTACACAAAGGAGCAATACCCTCTCCATAACACATAATGAGCAACTCGCTCCACAAATGTTGTTCACATTCCCATAAAATATAAACTAAATCATAATACTTATACTTTATTCATGTTATTAAGATACTTATGCTTAATTCATAAAATCAAATGTTTATTCTCATATACTTGTATTCAAATACTTTACTTAAATACGTATTCATAATAAACTATATTAACCTTTCAAACCATCTTAACTTATCAAACAAGTTCTGGAAAATAGGCTTGCTATGTCAAGTTCCACTATTGCGGATAAGGGACTTAATAACAAGACTTCAAAGACGACATCACGGTTATCCAAAATGGTTAATAAGGTGATCGATAAGATAGAGCAGTATGAATAGGTTCACAAGTGGTTCTTAAATAATATAAAAAGGCGACGCCACGCAAGTACTTAAATAATCAATTTCACAGTTTAGGTGTTAATATATCAAAATATGGTGGTTTAGGTGTGAATTTATATCGTAACTTCTATGCTTATTTAAGGTTTAGGTAGGTAAACAAAGAAGTGGATACATGCAATAGGTGTTCAACATTTAAAGGTACTTAATGAACTAAAGAAGCATGGTTTAATCAATTTGGAAATCAACTAAGCAGAAATTGGGTTTTAGGTGTACTTCTAATCAACGAATTGAGATTGTGCGTGGCGTTCAATGAGGTAATCGAACCAGAGGTTTATTTTAAAACCAAGATATGAATGTTTTAGGGGGGTATCATGAATGTTTAGCCACAACAAGATAATTAATTTGAAACAAAATCGAGGTAATGACAAGATTTGATAGTTTTTTTTTAGAGAAACTTGTCATGCTGGCAGTGAACTTCTGAGCATAATAACTTCTACTTAACAACTCCAAATTGAGTGGTTTTAGGGTTTAAATTCAACGCCTTTTCAAGATCTACAACATTAATGCAGACAGCAAAGCTAAAATCCGACTGGAAGAGGAAGATATTGTCTATGGAATATTACGGCCGCATAATTCAAGAGATTCGGATAATCATCTCCTTACTCGGTTATCTAAGAAGTTAATCAATCTTAATGGAACTTGACATGCAAGAGTATTTCAACACAATATCAACCATAAAATACCACATTCAAATCAATTTTTATACTTATATAAATGTAATCCAAGTATTGATAACTCCAAAAACAAATTCCAGGATCAAAGCTAAAACTAAGTTTAGGTGGTGGTTCTTGTGTATCTTAATCCGTTATTTATGAACTACACCTTCTTATCCCATGCTTAGATTCTTCCCAGCAACCTCTTAGTACGTTAATCATAACATGCATGGCTCAAAAATTCAGCAATTAACCCAAATAATCAAACTCTTATCCCAAAAATACCACGATTGCAACGAGTTAACCATAACTTACCTTGCTTGATTTTCTTCGATCTTCCTAATCTAGAACCTCAATTCTAATTCTTGCCCATTATGTAGAATGACTTGGGAAACCTAGGATAAGGCTTGCATGTACTATCCATAAGAGAATCAACAAGGAAATTCGGAGAATAAGAGCCAAGAGGCTTTCGCCATTTTTGGCGTGGAAGAGAGGAGAGGAGAGAAGTGTTTGGGTTAGTGTTTTGGGATTATTTGGCTGAAGAAAATAAGGAAGCCTCCTGATGGGTATTTATAGGAGAATGCATGATGGCTAGATTCATAATCTAACTTACTTAGTAAGGCTATTTTGGTCATTTCACTTCATAGGAATAATCTAGAATGCTCTAGTCTTCTTAGGTCCTTAATCCTTAATTATACCTAAACTAAATCCACAACATATATATCATACCTTAACAAAGATATTTGGGTCTAATTAGCTCTTAATCCATAGTCATGGAGGATCTCAATTCCAATACCGATAATGGCTCAAAATTTTCAAAATTCCCGAATGATACTTACCTTCTTAATGCAACTCACAACTGACTTATCTTAATTCATAATTCATAGTAACACTCACATAATAGCACATAATATTCACATTCAAAGACAAAATGCACATAACCTCATAAATCGAATTTTTATTTCTCAGAAAGCACAACAGATTACGTACTAATTAGTACATTAATAAATTCCATTTATTTAAAATAAATCTCCGCTTAAAAATTGAGGCTATTACACTCTACCCTCCTTAAAGAAATTTTAATCCGAAACTTAGGTCGTAACTTAAAAATAACTGAGGATATCTATCTCACATATCTAATTTGTTCTCACAGGTTACTTATTCGGTTCTACAGTTGGTTCGGAGTTCCTTAACCAAGGCTATTGTCAAACTTTATAATACTTTCCCTTTTATTGAGAGTCCTTACGTAAGTACTTAATTCTTAATTACACAAGTTCATATTCTTCGAAACTCATATCCCTAGATTTTAAAACTTTAATAACATATACCCAAATCACTTAAGGTAATAATATCTTACAACCTCTTCCAGTAATCTAGAGGAGAACACAAGTTACAAATTGTACGTTTAACAGATTCCATGAATCTTAACAATTTAGTACAACAAATCCCAAATAATTTTTCTCACTTCAAATCGCTAAATACAGGTAGACATATCGGAATTCATGCTCTTTGATAGTCGAACTCATAACGCTTATATGGTGACCACATATGACAAACATTTCTTGGAATCTTTATATATTAACCACAATAGTTCTTGAAACAAAAGGTTGAATACTTATAACCTAAACTATCTTCTTCTTTCTTTCCTCCTCAAATTACTCGCACTTGCCTCTTAGTCTCATAATTTTACTCGGTCCTTATTGGAATCCCAAGGCTTACATCATCCCAACAAATAGGGTTTCTTCTTCACGTCCATACAAAGATTCATATTGTTATCTTCTCTTCACACGAACCCTTAACTTTAATACATCAACTTACCTTATATCTTCCAATATCTATATAACATGTTTTATTTGCTCATTCGTCAATGGATGAAATGTTGAACTAATTTTTTTTATAGTAAACCACAATGCTTCTTGCAATTTTTTTCCCAGAGCTTGCCATGTAATATGAATATCTCGATCAAAGAGAATAATCGTGGGAACTCTGAGCAAATGTCCTATTTATACACGCATCAGTCGATTTCTCCTTAATTCATACTATCCATGGAAATAATTTGAGCTATTTTTGTCAGCCTATTCTCAACTACCTCAATTACATCATTGTCCATTCTTGGCCTGGACCTTCCAGATACTAAATCCATTGAGATTGAATCCTATTTTCATTCCGGTACCGAAAATGGTTGCAACAACCCTGGTACCTTCTCCCGCTCAAATTTTACTTCTTAGCAGATTAAGCAATTTGTACATATTACGATATATCTCACTTTAAACTTTTCCATCAAAAGTACTTCTTCTTGTCTTGAACCATTTTATTATTCTTAAGATGAACCGAGTACGCACTATTATGTACCTCTCTCGAGACTTTTATTCTTCAGCTCCGAATCGGTGGAAACACACCATTATCTATTTATTCTTATGCTTTCATCGGAATACTTGAAAATTTATTGTCTCTGTTTTTTTTCCTGTATCCTCGACCTTAATTTTCTGATAACCTAACTTGCACTTACTTAGCTTAAACTTCAAAAGGGATGTTTTAATCAAAAGAACATTTATTTCTCGCAAATCTTCATTCTTAATCACATTCAACTTTAATTGCATTAAATCTTTATATAACTCTTCTGGCATCAAAATGATGGAATCAATTCTTCGGCGAGGTCTCTTGCTCAATGCATTTATAACCTTATCTACCTTCCTCAACGGTACTACATGTCCACATCATAATTCCTTAGGAAGTACAAGCCACCTTCGCTGTCTCACATTCATCTCATCCTAAGTAAAGATATACCTTAAGCTTCTACGATCAGTATAAACCTTATAAATTACCCAATTTAGTAAGGCCTCCACAATCTTTAAGCAAATGTCTCAACTTCGACTCCAGATCACGCACAAGAAAATTTTTCTCATTGATTTAGCTACCTAGATGCAAATAATCTGTAACTCATTGATGCTACATTGACACACGTTCTAGACCTTCCAGAAATGCATCGTTGTATACTTCAAATCCTACTGTCCTTGAAGGCAAAGCTAGGATTGGGCCATCAGTTAACCTTTCCTTCAACACAGGAAAGCTTCTTCGCAATTTTTCCGTCCACTCAAACTTCGTTCCTTCCTTGAAATACCTAATATTTATTGAAGATGCGCTCTATGTTCTTCTAATTCTTCGGACATACCATAATATCATCTATGAGAATTGTCATAATCAGATCTAACAAGATTTAAAATATCACTACATCATATTTACAAACGCTACTGGTGCATTACAACTCATAAGGACTCTATCTCGTCCTATATGTGTCATCTTCAAAATATTTTCATCTGCAACATGCATCTAGCAATATCTTGATATGAGATCTATCTTCAAAACATACCAGCTCCTTTTAATTAATCGAGTAAATCATCTATTCTAAATAACGAATTCCTACTCCCGACCGAAATCTTATCAATCTCTCGATGACCTATACATAGTCTTGTTACTCCATTCTTTTCCCAAATATTATTGGTTCTCTCCACATGGTGAAACATTGGAACGAACATACCCTCTCTGCAATAATTCTTCTACAACTTTGGTGCATCTTCTGCTTCTGATTTAACATAAAACAATTTCTCCAAAGCCCTGCCTTGTTTTGGTAGATTGACTTCCTTTTCAGCCATGTCCTGAAACTACCTCTTCTCGCCATCAACAACAACGCAACTCCAGGTTCATTATTACCTCCAAATCTTTTACCATTAATCCACATAAGGTACTTGCTAATTCGAAACCAATCATGTTGACTTTATAACAAATCATTTGAAATGATTTTTATTTCTATTCTAATTTCTTACTTTGAACACCTCCTGTGCGCCCTTAAGGCTATGCGGTATTAACATTCCCGTTCTTTTTCTCCTTGATTCCTCCTCCCTTAAATTTTCTTCCACTATTCCTCCTTTTTTTTTACTCTTCGTGTTTTATTTCCATTCGCTCCTTTTCCAGAGCTTGATCATATAACTCCCCAAAGATTCGAATGGAACCCAATTCCTTTAAGATTCAGTTCCTCGAAGATATACATAAATTTCACCCACATTGCATGACAATATTCAACTTAAATACTGGAGATTCTTCCTTAGGATTTTTATTCCTTCTTACGTTATCCGCTCAATGCACAAGCAAAGCTCATTTAAAAAATACCAACATAATCACTTCGAGTTAACACCCTCTTATACATACTCTTATTATTATTCGTAATGAAAATCGTTCACAACATACTCACTCATAATTACATACATAAAAGAAAAACTAACACAAAGCTTTAGAACGCAACCACATCCCTTCGCACTTTCCTTCTCTTTCTACAAGTTATCAGTTCACACTTCGCTCTCTGATGAAAACTATTTGAGTATATATAACCACGCCTTTAGCGCTTTAAAGTGATGTCTTTCTTGAGTCTAACCTCTTCCACAGTGCCTGTCCACTTGAACAGACTCTTATATTTTATTTCCACAATTACGTCATAACTGTAAATGGCTCAATTAGCCACATGCAATTCCTAACATACCCTAATAAACTTGACGACAGTTAGCCTGTAGCTCACAAGTTGATAGCATCTTAATTAATAATCACATTATTTTGAGTCCCAGGTCACCTCTAGGGAATCCTACAAGCATTCATAGCCTCTTTCCGTTTTCGAAATGTGACCTAGTGCCTAATTAGTGTGGTCCTCTGCATCATCTTGTCATCTATCAACAACTGAATAGGTGTTGGGTTATCTCATATAGGCATAATCTTACTTAGGATTTCACTGAATCTACTCAGAATTATCTATACCAAAATATCATAACATTCACATACACATTCATACACATAAATTCACATACCATACACATAATCACACACACACATATTCATAAATATTTCAAAACCTTTAAGTTTATGTAGAACTAGTTTCAATTTTCCTTTATTAAGAAAATACTTGTATAAACATACTTTACTTATCGTTTACAAAACTTGGAAATTTAGAAATAATTAATTTTGGATTAGGAAAATCTTTGCTCTGATACCACCTGTAACAGCCCGCTCCAAATAGCAGCTTAATTAAGACCAAATACTACTAATTACAAAGTTAAGCTACTAATTAAATAGACTGTTAAGGCGGACATCCGCACCTTCCTTGCTAGGGAGAGTGAGGAAATCCAATAGTATCCAAGTATATTACGAAAATAAGTTATAATAAAATAGTTATTACCATATGTTTTGAGTTCATAGATTATAAATTGAAAATACATGTTTAACTTGATAAGAATCATCATAAAAAACATACTATCTCATAGCAGCAGACTAAACACATTGTTCACGACTTCATATTTGCACACAGGAGCTAATTCGAACATTCTCTCTAATCCTGCAAAATACACAGGTCCATAGAACAAAACAGGTTAGCTTACGCTAGTACACAAGTCCCACCGATTTTCAAAATAGTAGGTTGTTGAAATTACGCAATCATTTCTTAATTATACTCAAAACTTAAACTTATAACTTTTATAACAACATTTTTCTCTTGCTCATAAATTCGTTGATACATCGAGATACTTTTATTCTTATTCAGAAATACTTTTATACTTGCTCAGAAATACGTTGATTCTTTCCTTTAAACTTCCATAGAAATACGTTTGTATATACCTGAGTAATTTTTCCAAGAATCGTCTCAAGATATCACATATCATTCTCAATACGCAACATAAATAATAATCTTTAACTTTTCATAAAACATAGCATAACTACAGGGAAGGAACACGAATGGAGAGGGCTAAGCCACATCTCCAGACTTTTGAGGAACGTTTCCCCACCTTTCTTATTTTTTGCTTGCTAGACTTCTAGTTCATGACCCTACACAAAGGAGCAATACCCGATCCATAACACATAATGAGCAACTCGCTCAACAAATGTTGTTCACTTCCTCATAAAATATAAACTAAATCATAATACTTATACTTTATTCATGTTATTCAGATACTTATGCTTAATTCATAAAATCAAATGTTTATTCTCACATACTTGTATTCAAATACTTTAATTAAAAACGTATTCATAATAAACTATATTGACTTTTTAAACCATCTTAACTTATTAAACAAGTTTCGAAAAACAGGCTTGCTATGTCAAGTTCCACTATTGCGGAAAAGAGACTTAATAACAAGACTTCAAAGACGACATCACGGTTATCCAAAATGGTCAATAAGGTGATCGACAAGATAGAGCAGTATGGATAGGTTCACAAGTGGTTCTTAAATATATAAAAAGGCAATGCCACGCAAGTACTCAAATAAATAATTTCACGGTTTCGGTGTTAATATTAAAATATGGTGGTTTAGGTGTAAATTTATATCATAACTTCTATGCTTATTTAAGGTTTAGGTAGGTAAACAAAGATGTGGATACATGCAATAGGTGTTCAACATTTAAAGGTACTTAATGAACTAAAGAAGCATGGTTTAATCAATTTGGAAATCAACTAAGCAGAAATCGGGTTTTAGGTGTACTTCTAATCAATGAATTGAGATTGTGCGTGGTGTTCAACGAGCTAATCGAAGCAAAGGTTTATTTTACAACCAAGATATGAATGTTCTAGGGGGTATCATGAATGTTCAGCCACAACAAGATAATTAATTTGAAATGAAATCGAGGTAATGACAAGATTTGATAGTTTTTGTTTTAGAGAAACTTGTCATGCTAGCAGCGAACTTCTGAGCAGCATAACTTCTATTTAACAACTCCAAATTGAGTGGTTTTTGGGTCTAAATTCAACGCCTTTTAAAGATCTGCAACTTTGATGCAGACAGCAAAGCAAAAATTCGACTGGAAGAGGACGATATTGGCCATGGAAGATACGGCAGCATAGTTCAAGAGATTCGAGTAATATGAAACTTGACATGCAAGAGTATTTCAACACAATATCAACCATAAAATACCACATGCAAATCAATTTTTATACTTATACAAATGTAATACTCCAACCTCTTAGTACCTTAATCATAACATGCATGGCTCAAAAATTCAGTAATTAACCCAAATAATCAAACACTCTTATCCCAAAAATACCACGATTGCAACGAGTTAACCATAACTTACCTTGCTTGATTTTCTTCGATCTTCCTGGTCTGGAACCTCAATTCTAATGCTTGCCCATTAAGAAGAATGACTTGGGAAACCTAGGACAAGGCTTGCATGCAAAATCCATAAGAGAATCAACAAGGAAATTTGGAGAAGAAGAGCTAAGAGGCTCTTGCCATTTTTGGCATGGAAGAGAGGAGAGAAGAGAAGTGTTTGGGTGAATGTTGTTGGAACATTTATAGTTTAAATGTGTCCGTTGATGTTATGTGATGAGAAAGAAGGACTAACGAAAAGACATGGTAGAGCGCTCGCTCTGTAAGAGCGTCCGCACGAATTAGGCAGGGAGTTGGAATTGCGTACAATTCCTTCCCCGCAGACCAGGAGCGCACGCTCCTCCTTGGAGCGCCCGCTCCACTGAGGAGCGCCAGCTCCCAAGAGGTGCGCCGGCTCCTCTTCGTCAGTTTTCTGACGAATCAATTCATTTTGCGAATTGGTGCTTGTCTTTTCGTCTGAATAGTTGCGTGCTTTCAAGCCTTTCCTCTGTAAATCTTCTCTAGTATATATAGGGAGATATCACATATGCTAATTGGAAAGTGAAGTGAGAAAATTATTTTCATTTCCATTGTACTTGCTTAGAGAATGTTATTCTCTTGTATTTTGTCTAAACAAAATCAGATTACAAATTTTTGTTGGGATTGTTTCTTGTTAACAACCAAGATTCAATGTTTCTTCTTCGTATCTCATAAGTATTACCGTGATACTCTGTTGTTCCTAGTGGGTCGGTAAATAACTTATAGGAAAGCGTATCTAATATGTGCTTGGAAGATCTAATATCCTGTTACTCACTGTTTATCCACACACACATCTAACAATCTATAAGTTATTTATTCCTTGGGTAATTGGATCTTCCTTGGGTGAGTTGTTTCTAATTTTATGAAATTGGAATGCCATTGTTAAATGGAAAGAGAAGAAGAATGTTACTAGACAAGAGGACGGGAATGAGGATTTCTCAAAACCCATTTTTGGGTTGTATTGTAAGTTTCTATTATTTTCTTTAATAGAATGTGTTATAGTAAACTTGCATGTTATAGTATGTTTAGATATACTATTGTTAATTTTGATTGTCAACAGTTAATAAAAATTATGGACAATGTTTTAAGTTTTCTCCAAATGCCAGTAGAGCATAGGATGACAATGGTAGTTTTCAAAATTTTGTCCATTTGCATAAAAATGTTAAAACGATTGTGTGCAGTGTGCTTTGGTTTTATAAAACTAAGACACGCAACTATACGTTTTGCTTTCTATATTTCAATGGTTGTTTATCATTTCATGATTTCCATGCTTTTGTCATTGATCAATTGATGATGTGGTGATGGAATTTTAATTCCTCTCTTGGAGATCATGCGGTGATGGAGGTTGTTGACAATGACACCTTATCATGATTAATACGGTTTTTGTAGGATGATACCAATTTTTGTTTTGCCAAATTTTTTACAATGGAACCTTGTTGATATTAATCATGTTTATGGTTATGTATGGGCATGTGTAGTGTAATGTTCGTTTGGGAACATTATGAAGAGAAATTTTGTTGTTCATGTTTATATTTCACTCTCCCAAAATCTGAATTTTTTTGTTAATACTAAAATGGGGAAGAATATTATTTATTTGTTTAGTTTTAGTATTAACATGTTATTTTTCATGATTTTGGTTTGAGTATTAATATGATGATCATTAAGTTTATTTATTGATCATGTTATAATTAGTGGGTTACAATCACTAATTATGTTTTTTATTATATACTCATGGACAAGTTATAATGTTTGTTTTATTAAAGTAAATGTGTTAATTATAATTTGTTAGTATATAATTGTTGACATGAACATGAACTTGTGAAAATTATAAACATGTTGTTGTTAGTAGGCCATCCTTGTATGGGCTATGTGTTTAACTTTATTTTGACCATGTGTTGTCTATGATTATAAA
Organism: Beta corolliflora; assembly: GCA_947648045.1. Classification (NCBI taxonomy): domain Eukaryota; kingdom Viridiplantae; phylum Streptophyta; class Magnoliopsida; order Caryophyllales; family Amaranthaceae; genus Beta; species Beta corolliflora. The sequence continues at coordinate 516,564 of CANSZD010001887.1, read as the reverse complement.
TGTGATTCTATGTTATTTAGAATATTTATTTTTAGACATGGGGTTTAAATGAGTATTAAATGTTCTTCTCAATTGTATATAAAGTTGGGTGATGTTTATAATTTACAAGTTGGAAAATCAAAATATTGATTTATTTCAATGATTTTGTGGTAATCACTAGTATAAGTGTTTATATGTTTTGTTAATACTAAAATGGGGAAGAATATTAATTTATTTGTTTAGTTTTAGTATTAACATGTTATAAATTTATACTAGAAATTGATTATGATTTATGGAATGTTATTATTTCATAGTTTTTTCACTTTTTAAAGTGACATGTATTATACTTGAATAAAGTATAATGAAAGACATGGTAATTAATTATTTCAATTTATGAGATCATTAAGTTCATGATTTTGAGGAAATCGGTTGTATAAATTGGTTATGCATTAAATTTGGGGACAATGAAATTTTGTCTAAATTTGGTGTTGTATACATATGATTTTACCGATTTTGTTTTTATTGAAATTATTAAATGTCTTAGGAAGATAATGGTTTATTGTCATTGACCTAATCTATTTAATAGACGAAATTATGTGAAAATAAATATGTTCTTCGGTTTGAGAAGGATAATCTGGCATGAGTTAAGTCTTGGTTTAGGGATTTGTTTCTTACAAGAAGATGATATTTCTTCTTGGAGGAGGTACTTCATGGAGGAGGTTTTTCATGGAGGAGGTTAATTCCTTGTTATCCAAGAAGTGTACTTATGTGGTTGTTTTCATATACAAGTCTTGGTTTAAATAGATAAGATGTTCATTTGTTAATACTAAAATGGGGAAGAATATTAAATTATTCGTTTAGTTTTAGTATTGACATGTTATTTGTTCATAATTGATGTTTGAAGTGTATGCGACCATATCACTAGTTATTGTGATATACTTCAATGAGTATCAATGACATATGATTAATGATATTGTAATGTTTATAATGGAAAGTCACAACATATTTTGGATTGCGACATTGTGGTGTTTGTGATTTTATAAACATGGAGTCGCGTTAATGAACTTTTATATGTTTTGTTAACTTGATGAATTTGGCCAAAGTTGTTTTCAAGTTATGTTATATAAAAGTAGGGATGTGTTTTAAGCCTTTATTAAGTAAATTGCAAATGAAGAAAACTCAATTCACGTCTTGTACAACGCAAGATCTTGAATTCAATGAGGATCCCACTTTATTTGTAATTTGGAGCACTATAATATTTTTATTACATCCCAAGGTTAGTGCTTGTTTTTCGCAATGTTGGAGGTTGATTAATTTCTTAATAAACCTTTGGTTAGTTGCTCGGTTGCGAGAGCATGTTATAGAAGGTTTACCTATATGAGTAAGAAGTTTGGCCGCTTCACCTAGTTTGGGGCTTAACTAGGAACACTCATGAATGTGGATATGGACTCAAGGCCTTTAATGGAGTCAAAGGTGACAATATTGTTTGTGTAAGCTTGTGTGTATAACATCTTCAAATTTTCATATGGTTGAGTGATTCAATGCTTAGTCAATCATTTCAATCGAAAGTTTGTAAAGTGTGTTGTACTAAGTGGAAATTCAATCTTTAAGACATTTTCATTTATGCACAAGTTTAGTTGATTTTGTGTAATTTGCAAGTGTACGGATTTCAAAGCATTTATACTATAAATGGAGGAGGATTGTTGGAACATTTATAGTTTAAATGTGTCCGTTGATGTTATGTGATGAGAAAGAAGGACTAACGAAAAGACATGGTAGAGCGCTCGCTCTGTAAGAGCGTCCGCACGAATTAGGCAGGGAGTTGGAATTGCGTACAATTCCTTCCCCGCAAACCAGGAGCGCACGCTCCTCCTTGGAGCGCCCGCTCCACTGAGGAGCGCCAGCTCCCAAGAGGAGCGCCGGCTCCTCTTCGTCGGTTTCGACGAATCAATTCATTTTGCGAATTGGTGCTTGTCTTTTTCGTCCGAATAGTTGCGTGCTTTCAAGCCTTTCCTCTGTAAATCTTCTCTAGTATATATAGGGAGATATCACATATGGAATAGTAAGTGAAGTGAGAAAATTATTTTCATTTCCATTGTACTTGCTTAGAGAATGCTATTCTCTTGTATTTTGTCTAAACAAAATCAGATTACAAACTTTTGTTGGGATTGTTTCTTGTTAACAACCAAGATTCAATGTTTCTTCTTCGTATCTCATAAGCATTACCGTGATACTCTATTGTTCCTAGTGGGTCGGTAAATAACTTATAGGAAAGCGTATCTAATATGTGCTTGGAAGATCTAATATCCTGTTACTCACTGTTTATCCACACACACATCTAACAAATGTTTTGAGATTATTTGGCTGAAGAAAATGTGGAAGCCTCCTTATGGGTATTTATAGGAGAATGGGTGATGGCTAGATTCGTAATTTAACTTATTTATTGAGGCTCTTTTGGTCATTTCACTTCATAGGAATAATCTAGAATGCTCTAGTCTTCTTAGGTCCTTACTCCTTTCTTAATTAGGCCCTAATCCTTAATTATACCTACACTAAATCCCCAACATATATATCATACCTTAACAAAGATATTTGGGTGTAATTAGCTCTTAATTCATAGTCACGGAGTATCTCAATTCCAATAACGATAATGGCTCAAAATTTTAAAAATTCCCTAATGATACTTACGTTCTTAACGTAACTCACAACTGAATTATCTTAATTCATAATTCATATTAATACTCACATAATAGCACATAATATTCACATTCAGAGACAAAATGCACATAACCTCATAAATAGAATTTTTATTTTTCAGAAAGCATAACAGATTTCGTACTGATTAGTACATTAATAAATTCCGTTTATTTAAAATAAATCTCCGCTTAAAAATTGAGGTTATTACAGACACATTCGACAATATTCAAAACATGCAATAAAATAAAGATTCAATCAAAATAATTAACTATCTTCGGCGATTTATAATAAAAGACTATTTTTTTGGCAGAGTAAGTATTAGATCAATTCAAGGTGCCTATCATGAATCAATATTGTCCAAAGATTATCTTCGTTATGTGATCAAACAATTTCAATAACAATATGAAAGCGATAAAAACTGAATTTAAAGGGGTGTAGGATTCTCAGGATCGTACCCAAGCTCACTAGAAATACACGATGTTGCACGCCCTTGGATTGATTTCTTCCCATGTGGTACGTTCTTACCTTTAGGGCTTTGAGCCAGCTTAAAAACCTTCTTTGTATTGAAAATTAAATATGTTTTTGATTTAAAAGCATATTGTTAAGAATCAATATTATGAGTGGAAACATAATTATAAGAAGTAAAATCGACAGCCTTTCGCATGAAAATCAGAAATCGAGAGAGCCTTTTAGAAATTCGCATGGCCTTTTTATTGAGAAAATAAGTCGGCAAAAAAATAGATCTTTCAAAGGGAAAAAGATGACAGATTGGTTCTAAAGGATGAGAACTAAGTTTGACTGGACTTTATCCGAATTCTGGTGGAAAAAAGATAAATCTGAGCCAGATGCAATATGTTGCATAGAACAGGGTAAACTGGGCCCCAGCGCCAGCCTTGGATGCCAGATCTTATTTTGGGTCAAAATTGGCCCGGGTCCTATAAAATATTCAAAACAGCCAGAACCAGAGAACCGTCCCAAAAGGCTGTCTGGCACCTGGCGCCATGGGCCCTAGGCCCAGGTCTGGCCTGGTTCGTTCAGTTTCCATATTTCTGCATGTTTTTGGAAGTTTTGGGCTTAAAATTCGTTTTTGAGTAAAACTGGTAAAAAAATCCAATTTAAACCCTCAAAACTAAATTTTGAACTCATTTTATTAAAATATTTAGACCAGCCCAATCATGAGGCTATCAGCCAAAACTCGCTAAAAACATCAATCACAATAAAAAAACTAAATATAATTTTATTGAAAACCGAACGGCGGGACAGTGCATTGTGTTGCGTGACTTCAAGGATGTTTGGCATGTTATGGACCATTCATCATTGAATCCTACTAAAAGTAGGTGTCTACAAGTGGAGATATTTGTTGGGTTGTTCTGAATTTTTTGAATAATGGTGTTATGCCCGATGCCCTTAATTATACTCATGTAGTGTTGATCCCTAAGAAGAATAATCCTACCAATATGAAGGACCTTAGACCTATTAGTTTGTGTAACATCTCATATAAACTAATTTTTAAGGTCCTCGTTAATCATTTGAAGGTGATTCTGCCTATAATTATTAGTGACTCCTGAAGTGCTTTTGTGCATGGTCGATTAATTTTGGACAATATTTTGATGGCATTCGAAGTTTTTCATCATATGAACGGTTGGAGTGAAAACAAGAGAGATACCATGGCAATAAAACTGGATATGAGCAAAGCGTATGATCGTGTTGAATGGGAATAAGGGCTGTGATGGATCACTTGTGCTTTCCTACTCGTTGGATTGATTGTATCATGACTTGGGTTGCCACGGTGTCGTATTCTTTCCTAATTAATGGAAAGAGTATGGATGTTATCCACCCTCATCGTGGTCTTCGTCAAGGAGAATCACTTTCTCCGTATTTATTCCTCTTATGTGCTGCAAGACTTGGTGCTATGATAAAATGGGCCTAGATTGATAACCTTTTACACGAATTTTCTATTGCAAGGGGAGCTCCCGAGGTAACTGATGGCCAGACTGAGCGGACTATTCAGATTTTGGAGGAAATGTTTTGTGCGTGTGCTTTAGAGTTTCAGCAGTCATGGGCCAAGTCTCTTAGCTTGTTGGAGTTTTGCATATAATAATAGCTATCAAGCTAGTATGGGAGGCTTTGTATGGGAGGAAGTGTAGTAGTTCTACTTGTTTGAGCGACATTAGTGACTCCACCATTTTGGGGCCAGAGTTGATTCAAGATACAGTTGAGCAAGTGAAGGTAATTTGAGCAAAGTTGAAAGCTGCTCATGATAGGCAGAAATATTATGATGATCTTCGTCGGAAACCTATTTCCTATGAGTCTGGTGATAAGGTGCTCCTGAAGGTGTCTCCATGAAGGAGGTGATGCAGTTCGGACATAAGGGCAAGATGTGTCCGAAGTATGTGGGTCCCTATGATATTTTGGAGAGCATTGGGGAAGTCGCATATCGTTTAGCATTGCCACCTCAGTTGTCTAAGGTGCATGATGTATTCCATGTGTCGCAGCTGCGTAGGTATCGTAGTGATCCTTCACATGTGATTCCAGTTGAGTCGGTAGAGGTTGTCGAACTTGACTTTTGAGGAGCGACATGCCCGTATTTTGGATCGCCAGGACCAGATGTTAAGAAGAAAGGTGATTCCTTGGTTTAGGTACTTTGGAGGAGCCAAAAGTAGGAAGAAGCTACTTGGAAAACCCAAGAGTCCATGAGACTCAAGTACCCAGAGTTGTTTATTCCAGGTATTTCCTTGTTATTTTAAGTTTCGAGGTTAAAATTTTTCTCAAGGAGGGAGATTGTAAAACCCCGTATTTTCGCTCACAATTTCTTGAGAGAGAGTAAGAGTCTGTGTGATGTTCCGGCTTTACTTGTGCCAAAAAAAGGCGGGACTTGGAGGATGTGTGTTGATAGCCCTGCTGTGAATAACATAACCATTAAATACAGATTTCCTATCCCGAGATTAGATGACATGCTGGACGAGTTGAGTGGATCCAAAGTGTTTTCGAAAGTTGATTTGAGAAGTGGATATCACCAAATATGCATGAGAGAGGGAGATGAATGGAAAACGACTTTAACTTTGAAAAACATAATTAAACTTAGTCAACCATAAGTCAACTCCAAAACCAAACCATAGTCAAACCAACATAAAAGTCAAACTATTGAAACCATAACTAAATCCAAATTATGTAAGTATTAAGGAAACTAAAACACAAGCTCTCCAGACGAAATCCCGAAACCCGTTGATGCATCATCTTCAAACCTGAAATGGTCGATGCTTTATTGCTCCTGAAAGACTGCTCATCAAATAGGGTCATCACAGGATCAATAAGGCACAGCCATGATCGACATACTGGAAAAGCACATAATCAGCAAAGTTGAGTTCTACATAATAAATAGAACATTAAACCTAACACTAGCGGAAAAAAGCTTATATGTCACAACGAAAATGATTCGGTCGGATCCTAAACCAGATCAGTTTCTTCACTGTTTTTTCGCGCAAAAAAAGTACATTAACCGGATCAGTTGACAAAAAGGATCCGGTCCTCTTTGTCAACTGATCCGATCCTGTAGCCCGGATCGATTAGTGTACATTGGATTTAATAAGGGCAGATTCCAATCACATAAATCCGGCCCATAACTCCCTCGATCCATTAAAAGCCTCTCTCATCAGCCCCTAACTCCCTCCTCTCTCAAACCCTAACTCCCTCAAATGCCCCATCCCTCCTCTCTCAAACCCTAACTCCCTCAAACGCCCCCTCCCTCCTCTCTGAAACCCAAATACAACAAAATTCCTGTCAGCAAAATTCCTGCTCGAATATCGTCCTTTCGAGGCCGGTATGTGATGGTTTTTCCCAGTGCCGCATAAATTCAAAGAAGAGAATCAACTCAAGTCTCAAGATCGAATTCAACTCGTCTCTTTTGGGTATCATAGTCTTCAGCTTTATTTTGCTGTTCAAGAGATCCATTAAAAGCCTTTTAAAGTTTTCTCCTCTTCCCTAATACTCTCTCTTTTCATCGATCAATCCACCATGGGAGACAAAAGAGAAACTCCGACGGTAGTGATCCAACTTTCCAAATGGATTTGAAGGTGATCAGTGAGACAGCAAGGTAAATCCACTCGTCATTCATTGAAGAACTCCTCCGTTGCCGTTCAATTGAATCCATCAACACCACTCGAAGATCTTGTAATTTTTCATATTTTTTTCTTTTCATTTCATTATCGTAATTAGATCTAGGGTTGTTATTTTATCGTGTAACTTATATTGTAATTTTAGAATTTTAGAATTTCATTTTCGTAATTAGATCTAGGGTTGTTTTATCATCTAAGATTATGATGTAATTTTGGGTATGCATTCGTTATTTTTGAATTTGGTTTATTATTTGGGTTGGAATTTCTTGCTTTTTCCATTATGAATTTCGTATATATATTAGGAAAAATTGTCAAGAATAAGTTAACCTTTACCCGGTCTTCTTTTAATAAGTTAACCAATGGATTATCTTGGAATAAGTCATGTTTTATATCATTTAATTATTTAACAAGTCAGGCATGGGAGTGACCTGCTATTCCATGTAAACAACCGGTATTTTATTACCGTTGGAATTTTTTTTTTCCTTAGATTTAATCTATTTGTCCTCCAAACCCTTCTTTTCTCCCTATCTGTCCTCTCCATTTTCTTCATCTTGAACCTGTTCTTCATCTTTCTTTTTTTCTCGTTATTTCTCCTCTCTATTTTCTTCATCTTCAAGCTGTTCTTCATTATCTTTCTTTCCTTTTCGATTTTTTCCCAAATTAACACACCATGTCTGCTAAGAGGCATAGTGCGTCTTGGTCAACTAATTCTTCAAATTCAACAATGATTATACATCCAAAAGTGAAATGCAAGTGTGGGAATGAAGCCGTGGTCAGAACTGTGAAAAATGGTCCAAATGTTGGGTCAAAGTTCTATGGGTGCCCATTGTGGCCAGTGAGTTTGTGTAATTGTGGATGTAATTTTCTGTAATTGTGATAATTTATTTGTTTGAAGCACTTTATTCAATTTTTTTTTCTTGTTTGGATGATTGCAGGACACAAGGTGTGAGTTTTTCAAGTTGATTGATGACAACAATGTTGTTGAGGATTTGCAGTATAAGGTAATGGAGAAGGATACCAGAATTGCGGAGTTGGAGATGATTCAAACTTTCAATGAAGACAAAATTAAGGAATTACAGATGAAGAATGGAAATTTGAAGCTGGAGGTGAAGGATTTGAAGACTGAGATATTGCAGTTGAAAATGGATGTCATGAAATCGACCACTACTCTGAAGAATTTGTACATGGGTTTTTTTGTTGCATTGGTTATGTTTGTCATTTTATACAGTTTCAAGTAGACAGAATAGATGCGTAGGTTGGTTGTAGTAGTTGGTACTTTGGGTTGGTTGTATCAGTTAGTACTTTAGTGTACTTGTAAGCATTTTGATTTGCACCATCTAATAACAACATCATTTTGGATCTAAAAGTGTGTACTATAGAAATATGAACAAAATGCACAACTTGTTGATTACTCAAGTAATTTGAACACAATTACTCAACTAATCTGAACAAAATTAACACATGTAGATTAACATCAACTTGAACTTAAACTTCATTGAATTTGATAACATTAATGCAAGTGCATAACTTGCCAAAAGTCAGATTCAACTACATAAATCCAACAATGCATAAGTTTGCACCAATTCAGATAACATCTTTCATCAAAGATGTTCAAAAATTACATGACCTAACCAAATATTTTGTTCCAAATTAAATAGCCTACAATTCATCCTATTGAGTAGGGTTCAAAACAGTTGAAGCTTGGCTTGATTGTGTTGGTGCTTGTATGCTTCCCCTCCCTCTGCCCCTTCCCGTGGTTGAACCAACAAACATGGATGTGCCATCATCTCCTATAAGCACACCAACTCCAATATGCACCTGTGCACATGGCAGTAAAAAACAATCAACCTAAGAACAAGTTAAGTGAAACTTGAACAAAAAAAAACAAAAAAAATCAGGCTAAAGTGAAACAAGTCATACCTGATTTACACCTCTGCCCCTCCCTCTTCCTCTGCCACCTCCTGAAGTTCCAGCACCACCACCACCACCTCCTGAAGTTCCAGCACCACCACCACCACCTCTTGAAGTCCCAGCACCACCACTACCCCTTCCTGTCTTTGCTCCTCTAGCACCTACTCCACCAAGAATCATTCTCCCACCTCTCCCAAGTTGGGTAGGTTGTGCAGATACATAACTTTCCCTTCCTACCCCATTTTCTGTTTGGGTGGGATTGGTGGTTGTTGCATCATTTCTTGGCCTACCCCATGCCTTTTTTGGTGGAGGTTCTTGTGGTTGAGTAGTGCCTTTCAATCTGCAGGTTCTTTTATTATGGCCCTTCTCATTGCACAACCTACATGTCATCTCCATGCCATGTCTGGTCAATGTTCCTGGCCTCTTTGGATCTTCATATGGATCTTTGATCCTGTTCTTCCTTGGCCTTCCAGGGCCTATTTTTATGGGGGGAGGATCCAAGTTGCATTCTACCCTTGGCCAATGCCTCTCCCCCTCAATAGGTGGGATTGTGTATGCATATGCTCTCAGATAAGCATCTCTCCTGTAGCTCTCATGAACATAATCCTCTGCCTCTCTGTTTAGGAAATATATGCAGGCTACTCCATGACAACAAGGAACACCTAAAAGATCCCACTTCCTGCAAGTACATGACCTAGTGTTTAAATCAACAACCAACTGATCTAGGTAGTACTTCACATTGAAGATGTTCTCTGATGATGTCATTACTTCACATAAGGCAGCTTTATCTTTCTCCTTTTCAAGCATGGACTGAATTCTAGGGCACAGCAGTGTAGTTTGCTTCTCCATTTCTTGTCTCTTAGTACATACCCTTTGCATTAAAGCCACCCTAATGTCTTCCATCATGTAGAGCAAGTGCTTAGTCCTAGCATTAATAATGTACCCGTTGAAAGTCTCAGCCATATTGTTTGTAATAGCATCAGACTTTATAAAAGGGTCCATATAGGCTCTACAAAAGCATTTTGGATTATATGCTTTGAAGGAAGCAGCAGCAGCAGGGTTCACTTCATTCAATTCATCCCATGCATCATTAAAATCAACCATGCTATCTATATGCCTTTGCTATCTTCCAAAAATGTAGCTTCATCTCATCACCTCTGAAGTGCTTGTGCCAGTGTGCAAACACATGTCTGGCACAATGCCTATGTTCAGCCTTAGGTAACACTTTTGCAACAGCACTCAAAATAGCCTAATATAGTTTATGAGAATGTATATTAGACTTTTGCAACATCACTCAAACTTAAGCAAGTATAAAAGAGTAAACTGCACCTAAGCATAGCAGTGAAGTATTTATTAAGCATGTATGTAAACTGTACTAAGCATGTAAAATGTCCTAAGCAAGTATGAAAGAAACTGTCCTAGTAATATATAAACTGTACTAGGCATAGCAGTGTATCCTAAGCAAGTATGAAAGAAGCATGTATCCTAAACAACATGAAATTTATTTTAAACAAGATGAAATTAATATAATAAGGTTTAGAGGTACCTGATGCTCATCTGAAACTATAGCCAATCCAGTTCCATCACCAAGATCAAGACAAGACTGAAGATGGGTGAAAAACCATTCCCATGACAATGTGTTTTCCCCTTCCACCACTGCCCATGCTATGGGAAACATTTGTTCATTTGAGTCTCTACCAACAGCAGAAATTATTTGACCCCCTAAAAAAGTCTTTAGAAATGCTGCATCTACACATATAATCCTCCTGCACCCCTCTTTCCAGCCTTTCATTAACCCTTCAAAGCAGTTGAACAATCTTTGGAATATGGGTGGATTTATTTGCTTGCTGCCATCCACAACCAGATCCAACTTTGTAGCAGGGCTTGCTTCCTTCAATGCAGCTATGTACCTTCCCACTTTCTTATAGTGTTCTTGCATAGAACCATGTAGAAGTTTGTGGGCATGGTATTTGACTTTGTAAGCAAAGTCTTTTCCTACAAGCACCTTATAGGCTCTTCTAATGGTCTCTATGATCTCCTTGGCTGGCCAATGTGGCCTAGCCTTGAACACTTCCAACATCTCCTTTGCCACCCATTTTATTTTCATCTGTCTATTCTTTTTCATATTCCTCTGGCACCTGTGCTCATCTACCACCCTTTTCACAATAAAGCTTGCTTTTTGTGAATGCCAAGATGCGTACAAATAAAATGGACACCTTTTCAAACACTTTACCCCTAATTCCTGCCTCCTAGCTTTATTGCTCACTGCCAAACTCACATTCCTTCCTTGCATAATGGCATACTTAGCCACTGCTTGCTTGAAAGCATCCCTTGTAGTAAACCTCTGCCCAACCTTCCACACAAACTTAGAAAAATCTATTTCAGGCCCCACTAATAACCCTCTTCTACTTTTTTTCCCTCCCTCACACTCATCTCCACTAACTGGTGGTGTATCAGCATCATCCTCTGTGTCATAATACTCACTCTCAAACCCATCTACTTCACTTTCATCTACTGTTAAAGGCTGCTTGTTCTTGGCCTGTTGTGCTGCAAGTTTGCCCTCAGCTGCCTCTCTTTGTAGTTGTTGAGAGATCTCCAACAGTCTAGAAGTACAAGTTTTCACTCTCTCCCTAGCAATATGGTACTCTTCATCACTATTATCTGACTCCTCAACAAGAACTTCAGTTTGTATCTCTCGAATCTCAATCTCATCAACCTCATTTTCATCAACTATAAACCCATCATCTACTTCTATGTCACTTTCATCAGCAAACCCAGGTTCAGGTTCATAAGGAGGATCATCATCTTCCTCACTTGATTGGCTAAACAAGTCACTGTAATTTAGTGGACTGGGGGGCCTTGGGTCAATCCACTCATAGGAGTCTAAGAATTCAGAGGTTGTGTTTTGAGTTGTTTGGGTTTCAATAGTAGGTTCAGAGGTTCTCTTTTGCTGTGTTTGTAGTTCAACAGTAGGTTCAAAGTCTTTAGGGTTTGTTTGAAGAGAATCTAAGCTAGTATTTATGTAAGCTGGTGGGACCACAGGCTGCTCAATGGCATTGGAAGAGGGGTCAGATTTGTTTATGGTTACTGGTGGGACCACAGGTTGTTCAAAGTCATAACTACTTGATGCATTTAATGGGGATGATGTGGATGATGTGTCCTTATAGAATGACATGTCAAAAGAGTTTGATGAGGTGCCCATAAATTGAACTTCCCTCAACCTAGTGCTACACCTTATTGGAGATTGTACAACAACATGTGGGGCTCTATTTGGATTCACTTTATGGGTTGGGTTCTTTGAAACAGCAGGTGGGGCTCTCTTTGGGGTCAGTTTATTGGGCCTACTCTTCTCTGGGTTGGGTTGTGTTACTAAGTTGGGTTGAGGTGAAGAATTAAATATTGGGCCTTTCTTGTCATGTTGGACATACAAGTCCACTGACCTTTGTTTCATTGCTATCTCACCCATTTCAAGAACTTGACTGTCATCTTCTACCTTCCTAAGCCCCTGTGATAAACCCAACCCTGGAACCAGATAGTACACACACTCAATTGAAGGGTAATTGCCACATTTCTTTGCCAAGTCCAATATTTCCCAATAGCACAACTCATCAGGTAGCATTTGAAATGTTCTCCCCTCACCCCCCAAATATATCTGCTCCCCTGTATTAGCAACAGTAAACCTTCCACCATGCTAGTACCTAAGTGTAACATTCTCCCAAATAGTAGGAGCCATAATCACCTAACAATCAAGGTAAAAGACTCAATTTTTGGAACCAACAATTAAGCGCACATAATCATCAACATACTCGGCATTCTAAAACATAATCCCAAGCAATAACAATCACAATCAAAGCACATTGCTCACAATCAACATAATCACAATCACAATCGCAAACAATAACAATCACAATCACAATCAACTTAATTCCAAAGCACATTGCTCACAATAATTTTCGCAATCCAAACCCCAATTTTCGCAATTCAAACCCTATTAAAATCAACCCACAAAAACTCAACTTTAAAAACTAATTTCATCATTTTGAAACACGAAATCAACCCACAAAAACGCAAAAAAAAAAATGTACTTACCTATGCGAAATCACAATCAAAGCACATCCCTTCAATTTTCGCCCTTCAATTTTCGTTCCTTCTTCAGTTCCCACAAGAAGAGAGAGAATTTTTGTGTAAAGGGGAGAGTTAATGCAAAAGGGGTGCTTTTGCAGGAGGAGAGATAAATGTCAATTGTGGAGGGAAATTTTTTTTAGAAACGGGTCAAAAGGCCAACTGAAGTAAGTAAGAGGTTAAATTTACAGGATTAGCAGGTTAACAGTAATCTAACTTGTTAAATAATTAAATGATATAAAACATGACTTAGTCCAGGATAATCCATAGGTTAACTTATTAAAAGAAGACCGGGTAAAGGTTAACTTATTCCTGACAATTTTTCCTATATATTATTGCGTTTGGAATTTCATTGTATTTCGTTTGGAATTTCTTGAATTTCTTTTGGTATTTCGTTTGGAATTTCTTGCGCTTTTTTCCCTCTACTGAATTCGAAGATCTTGTGGTTTCTAATATTGACAATAGCTCGTCTTTTTTTTACCATATCTGATTAACCGCGGAGTGAGGAGGAGAGAGGAGTGAGGAGAGAGGGATTAGGGTTGAGTGAGGAGAGAGAGAGGAGTGAGGAGTGAAAAGGAAAGGCGGGTTCACTAAAGGGATTTTAGGGGCTGATTAACCGCTGCGGTTAACATAGAACCGCAGCGGTTTTCTGTTAACTGCTGCGGTTTTCTGGGAGCCGAAGCAGTTTATGTTCCCAATTTTCCCACCCAAAATTTCAAGGTTTTACCGCTACGGCTCTCTTAAGGACCGCAACGATTGTGTTGTGACATATAACGTTTTTTCCACTAGTGATTGTTCCGTTGACACAGGTCTCGACGCAAATTGGAGAGATATGATCTGCGTCGGATTAAGACACGACGCAGATTTAATGTTATTTGCGTCATATGTATTGCATAGTCCGATACAAATGACCCTTTAGCCCCAAGCCCAGCAGCACCATCTGCGTCTCATGTCACAAGCAAATCTGGCATTTTTTATTAAAAACCAAATAGAATCTGCGTCGGACATCCACATCACCCATCATCCGTTGCAAATCATCACCAATTTTATTAAAAGGCGTTGTTTTTTTTAAAGAATCACGACCAGTTGGATTGCCTCTTAGATAAATCTGGTATGCGATAGTAAAAGATGAATTTTCAAACTTGAAATCTGATCAACTGAACAAGGATTAATTACCAGTCTATTGAGTAATTAGCAACACCATAATCGAAAAGAGAATGACTAGATATAAAAATTTATTTGCCACAAATCAGGCATGTTGCACGAATTCGTTTACAGCAAGGTCTACAAATGGTTCATAATACTAATTCGAATCAAAAAATACAGTAAAAAAATTGGAACAAGATAAAAAAATACAGCATGGTCTACAAGTTCATAATACAACAATACAACTTTTATTGCAAAAAATTCAAATTACCATTATCAGTTTACAGCATGAGAGAAATGAATGAAAAACTAAAACTTTGTATCTAAAAATATCGAAATGCTTGGTTTGCAAATTTTTTCTCCTTCACCAAATCTGCAAATTCAACAAGTTGAGTTGAGAAACAGCAAAAAAAAATAGATCTACCAAAAAAGATCGAAGAATTGAGGATGAATACTTGAGATAACTCACATAAAAACACACAAATATTATCAGATCTGATATTTTCCTCAAACAATCAAAATTTAAATTCTGCCAACACCACGCATTTAAAAAAGTTATAACAGTTTCAAAAAAAATCATTGAACCCTAATTCCAAAAAAAAAACTTGACAAAAAAGAAAATAAAACACACACATAATTGAAGATCTAATATTTTCCTGAAAAGATGAAATTTTGACGCATTTCAAAAAAAAAATTTAAGGCGTTCTACTAATCAACGACCTCACTTTAGGGAAGAAAAATCGAACAAGAAAATCAATTAAAATCCCAAAATTGTAAATTAAAGATTTTTCAGCATTTGTAAAACCAATTAACCTAATTCCCCAAAAAAACTCAATAAAAAAATTGAAATTATAAATTTACCCACCACCACCACACATTAAAAAAAAAAGAACAAAAAGTTACCTGGAGTGAAGGAATTCAACCAATTAACGACCTGACGTTTAGATATAGGTTTAAGAAGGGAAAGAAGGAGTGAAAAACGGTAAGCAATTGGAGAGAGAGAGAGAGTGAAAATGGCTGCAGAGAAGGAAGGAGTGAAAGAGTGAGAAAAACCTAATCGTTGGGTTTGAAAATAAAAAGGAAAAGCGGGCCTCAAGGCCTATGTGCGTCGCACGGACAAAAAGGTCCGACGTAAATCAGATCCAAAACAAAGGCCTTGATGCAATAATTCGTGACACGTAAGATAAGGCCCTGAAACGCATTTGCGTCATATGGGCTTATAGATCTGACGCAAATCGTCGGATGCAGCCATTTGCATCGCATTTAATATACCTTCGACGCAAATTGGCTTTCAGGATTTGCGTCAAACATTGACTGGGGTCCGACGCACATGAATCTCGCACCCATTTGCTTTATTTTTTTGGGTCGAATGTGTGATACATCCGACGCACATAAAGCATGATTTGCGTCGGACGCCTTGAATGTCCGACGCAAATGATAGTTCTGCGTCGATTTACCTGTTGTGCGACACAATTGAAGAGACACAAATCAATGTTTCTCTACTATAATTCCCTATACATGATACTACAACAATCCTATCCTTAGGACATGATACTAGTCTAATAACACATAGGTATGTACGTACCTTGCGTAGACAATATGAGAGGCCACTTTCTCAACCTTAGAAATCACTCAAAGTATATTCTCCGCCTACCAAATATTAAAAACATTTAAGTATTAATACTCTAATAAAATTAGAGCAACTTTGAAATACTTTAAACCCTCTTATAAAGTGTTTTAAAACCCTCTTAAACATTAAAACTTCAACCTTTAATGCCCCTTAGTATAATTCTACCATACTAGTCATTAAAACCCTTAAAAATCAATCCTTTGATATTAAAAACCCAACATAAGTGTGCTAATAAAAATTCCAGCAACTTATAATATCTTTAAAACCCTTTTAAAGTCACTTTAACATAGCTCTAAAGATTAAAGTACTTAATTTTCATAAATTAGAACATATTACTCTAGTTCTAACTATTAAAACGTCAAAAATCCATGCTTTCATGCTTCAAAACATAATTTAAACCTATATATTAAATCTGAAATTTAATTCCTTCACTAAAATAAATTATATAATCTGAAATTAATATTTAAAAAATCAAAGATACAAACTTTAATTATTAATTCATCAAAACAATACTTAAAACATCAAACTTAAGCATTCAAATAATATAGAGGAGGAAGAAAATAACCAAAGAGGATGGAGGACAAACCGGCAGCCGAGAAGAGGAAGAGGGCTGGCGCGGCTGGCGGCGATGGCTGCAGCGACAGCCGGAGGACGAAGGAGAGAGAGGAAGAAAACCGGTGGGGAGGAGAGAAAGAAGAGTGCCGTGAGAAAGAGAGAGAGGAGGAGAGAAATTAGGCTTTGTGTAATGTGGCAAAATTGTGAAGTAGGAGAGTATTTATAGGTTCCCCATTAGGGTCCAAAAGACAATTGGGCTTGATGGGTTTGTTTAATGAAAGATACTCATATGAAAAACTATAAAGGTTTGGGCACCTCTAACCCAATATTAAAATCTTTTATACCACAACTCAAACTAATTAAATTATAATGTAACTTTCAAAGTATGACTCAATAAAATAATTTAATTATTTAAAATATTAAATAATTCTTTGACTTTCAAAATAGTCAACACTTGATGAAATTAATAATTTAAATACTAAAACATTTATAAATGTACTTTAAATATATTTATAAAATTCATAAAATTGTGGGGATTACACACCAGTCGGACTAATCCTCTTCGAATGACCTGTTAGTCATTTGCGTAGCCTTTTCCTTCCATCTAGTAAGTAAGGTGACAAAGTCTTTGTTATGGTTTTCCTTAGTCAATTCCAGTTCACGAAAGCCAATTAGAAGTTGAGCATTATAGCGTTATTAATTGTGGAACTCTTCTTTGATGTAGGCTCAATCATTCAACTTTGTCTTGTTCAATAATCTGAACCATTTGGATGGATGTGCATCCAAAGTTAAGGGAAATACATAAGCAAACAGGTCCTTGCTTATGCCTTTAAGAGGTTGCCTTTAAAAGCATTTTCCGGTAAGCGTCACTCCTTCCTTTTGATTATGTCGTGATGCTGACGGAATCAAATCCGCAGTGCCCCTCCTTCCCCCCGAATGATCGGTGCGGTGGTTAGGCATCCTTAGACGAAAGAGTGGTCTTTCAAGATTGCTCAGAGCCATAATGATAAAGAAGGCTCTCAAATGATCATCTGGGTCTTTTACTCCCTTTAATTTTTCGGAGGTCACCCAATGCTACCATATTATGGAGCTTTCCCTTTAGTTCAGGATCAATGATGTCATATCCATCAGCTTGACTTTCGATTGCAGGATTTAACTGGATCAATTGTTCAAGTTTTTTGATCCGCAGATTGGTTTCAGATTTCGCAGGAGGAGGTGGTTATGGAGTCTCATCGCACTCTTCTTCATGAGGTTCAACTCGTTCTCTCAGTGGTTTGCGCTCTTTGTCTTGTTCCCCAAAATGAGAGTTCATCAGTTCAAGTTGAGCCATGATGGCGTTGAGTTGTTCAGTAGTATCTCCCATTTCAGATGATGACTATCAAGTGTTAGATGATTCGTTAGAAAAGGTGATAGTTTGTTTGATGTGTCTTGGAGTGGGCTGACCTTTTTTTCTCTGCTCGGCGTTGCCTAGTTGTAACCTCACGACCTATCCTAAATATAAGTCGAATGAACCATGTAAGTTTTTAGAAATGATTTTTGAAATGCGAGATGATTTTGAGATTGATGGTTTGAAAATCGGGTTTTGGAATAGGATGGACTTAACCACAATAGAGAAGTGGGCCTAACTATATGCATATACAGACATGGACTGGACTATAACTGGAACTACATAAGAACGCAAGCATACTGGACTAAATGATTAGGCCTTTTTGGCAACAGGGAAGACTAGACTTTGAACTTACATGGAGAGTAAGCTAGCTAGACTCGAAGATTGGCCCTTATGGCAATAAGGAAGACTAGACTTTGAACTTACATGGAGAGTAAGAAAGCTAGAATCGATGATTGGGACTTTATGGGAATATGGAAGACTAGACTTTGAACTTACTTGGAGAGTAAGCAGGCTAGACTCAAAGATTGGACCATTAAGGAAATAGGAAAGACAAGATTTTGAACTTACATAAAGCGTAAGCAAGCTAGACTCAAATATTGGGCCTTTATGGCTATAAGGAGGACTACACTTTTAACTTACATGGAGAGTACGCAGGCTAGACTCAAAGATTAGGCCTTTATGGCAATAGGGAAGACTAGAATTTGCAACTCTATCATGACTCAAAATTCTATCATGACCCATTCTTCGACCCAAAACTCAAAACTCTATCATGACCACTTATCTATATGAACTCAAAAGATAGATTAAACCTTAGGTAATATGTATGGAAAATATTAAGTGTTATCTTTAAATTAGGTGAGTTTTTTTTAAGAATAAGATGACCTAAAAGTGATCATGGATAACAACGAATGCGACGAATCAAAACCAGCAGATAACTCGTCAAATTAGCAAATGTGTTTAACATATTTAGGATGTATGCCATGCAACATTGCTACGTGCCACGCATGGTGATGCTTGTGGCGCAAGTAACGTGCATGTCGAGCATGACTATTGCGCGGTGGGCACGTTGTTCGAGGGTGCAGTTTTTTAAGTTGTTGATGAATTATTGACCGTTTTCGAGATTCTTAGTCGAAGTCATGGGAAATGCGAGGGGAAAGCATGCTAAACATAACAAACAAGCAATCAATGATGTCAAATAGGCAAGAAATAGCGTACAATTCCAACCTAAAGTCATGATCTATATTTGATACTACCTCCGTCCCAGAATAGTCTGAACACTTTCCTTTTATGTTTGTCCCAAATTAGTTTGAACACTTCCATTCTTGGCATGGTCCCACCATTAATATATTATTTCTTTTGCACATCTTTGGCCCACACTCTACCTTTTATCAATAAAAAATTACCCAACTTTATCTCTCCTCTAATAAAAATTACCCCACCAACTC
This sequence comes from Beta corolliflora, assembly GCA_947648045.1. Taxonomy (NCBI): domain Eukaryota; kingdom Viridiplantae; phylum Streptophyta; class Magnoliopsida; order Caryophyllales; family Amaranthaceae; genus Beta; species Beta corolliflora. The sequence goes on along the minus strand of CANSZD010001887.1, from coordinate 497,574 downwards.
CTATCACATCTACTTTTTAAATAAAATAACATTTGATAATCACACCACAACTTATCACCTTAAACTACGTGTCCCAACAAGTGTTCAGATCTTTCTGGGACGGAGGGAGTACTAGTTATCAAGATTAGGTTAGGCTTAAAATGGTCCATGACTAAGAGATTGATCTCACACTTCAATCTTTGCTTAAAAAGATAGCAACGTGTAAGACGCACTCTAGTATCAAGTGAGAGCAAGAGAGCAATGATTTGGTTGGGTAGGTTTATTTATGACTAGGATCCAACACTATCGCTCAGGAAGCTTTTTGGAGGGACAAAGCGCAACCCACCCCCTCCCCCCGGGTGGCTTTATGCACAAAACATGCGCTAGTAAGGCAACGACGAGACCTTATGGCGGCTTTGAAAAATAGCCATGCATATGCAAAACAGTATGAATAGCACTTTTCGAGTTTCACCCACACATCAAATATTAAATTTTGAATCCTCCCCGGTGAAGTCAGCTAATTGTAGGCATATTTTTATTTCTTACGCTGTCAGACCGCGAATTCGACTAACTCATAATAAAGGTTTTAATTTTAAAAAACGCTTTATAAAGAAGTCGTCAATAAGTCTTTAAAGAAAGACTCATAAACTTAATTTGATGTTTAACTGGACATATTCGGGAATTTGCTAATGTAGATTTCCCCGTCAGACTTCATAATTGGTCAATGAACCAAAGATTGAGTTTGGGGGTGAAGACGAATATGATCATGAATCAAATCCGTCCATTGTTAGCCTCTAAATAATACGATTCATGTTCTAGTTTTATGAAATTAAACAACCAAGCAATATTTTTAAGCATACTAATAATTAAACTATGTTGGTTTATTAAACACACAAAAAACGAATTTTTGTGATATGTACATTAAGCAATTATATTACTAGGCTTTTATATCAATTGTAACGCCTTGTAATTTAATATAATTCTAATAATAAAACATTACATGATAGTACCAGGATCGAACCAAACATTACATCTTTTATTTATTATTATATAATATAGAGTTTACAGGACATTACTGCTGTATTCCTAATAATAGAAATACTAGGCGAAGACAAAATAAAACATGATACTAATATTATTAAAAAAACAAGATAACAACATATAGTATATTAATCCTAAAATTTTATATTCCTCACTCCATCCCATTCCCATTACTGGAACCTGAAAACAAAACATTTTAGAACAGTCAACCCAAAAGGGTCCAGTACATTCCCAATACCATGTAAAAACACTTTGCAGATAATTATATAAATAATCATTTATGATTTGATAAAATCATTTGTTGTAGTTTCTCCCGACAAATCTCGTGTGCACACCCCTACAATGACGTACGTCACTCCGGATAATATTTTCAGGCCTTTAGCCTCTCCTGACACTTCCGTGTGCACACCTACAATGACGTACGTCACTCCATATATATATAATTCCTTCCTGCAACACAAACCTTCATCTCATTTTATAATAACATCTTTTTTCTCCACCACAAATCTCCATTTCATTTTATCATAGTAATATCTATATATAACATCATTGTTACCACATATGATAGTATTTCTAGAATCACCTTGTATATAAATCATAATGTAACAATACTATTTGCATTATAAACATATTATTTGCAAATCACAATATACCTTTACTATTAAGGCAAAACTATTTTTAATACTAATAGTTTATCTAAAAAAAGTGAATATAACAACACATTGTAGTAAAAAAATATTGAGAAGGGGTATTCAAGAATGTACCTTAATAATCTTGTATAATTTATAAGCACTAATTTTCCCCTCTTACTCTTTTATATGTATCCTTATTTTTATTTGTTTTACTTTTCCTTTTTTTCTCTTAATCTCCTCTTACTGTTTTCTTGCCAAAATGCTGAAGTTAGTAGGCTATTTATAGGTTGTGAATTACGGTGGCGACAAAATACCTATACGTATAAAAATTCTCAATGTTCTCCGTAGTTGAGCAACATGTGTCTTGCTTCTTTTTCTTTTTTCCTCTGAATTACAATTAAGCATACCTAGTGAGCTAGGCTATGTATGTGCTAAACATTGTGGCAAAGTCAACTATTACAAGGTAATATGAAAAGTTTTACCATCCTACGTAAGTATGGTGGTGTTTATCACCATAACAAATGTAAATAACTCAATTAGCAACGACCAAGTGTCATAAATGTTTTTAATCCGAAACCCTCTAATATTATATCTTGCATATTGTCTTAATATAGGTAGCGACTGTCTGTCCTTAGGTAAAATCATTAGTGATGTCTACAACATCTAAATTACGATGGTCATTAGGTTAACCGTATATAAGTTAGGAGCATTCTAGGTTTATACAGTACTTACTAAAAATCCTACTAGATATATTTATAAGCTCATAAACTAGTAATTGATAATTTTATTATTCTTTGACCCTTAAAGTACTGTATAAACTATAATAATATAAATGATATATGTATGCACATATAACTTACCCTGAGCAAATGCACCAAGCCAAGGAAACACATAACTTCACCTAAAATAATCATATAAACGACAAAATAACGTATATAGGATCTTAGGAGCTAGGTTATCTTATAATCATACTTTAACCTTTCATCCCTTACTAATATATTTATAATAAATATATTTTTCCTGGTTTTTACATGATCCCCCTCTTTAAAAGAAGTTTCATCCTCGAAACTTAATGTTACCTTAAAATAGGCGTGGGTACTTGTCTCGCATATCCTGTTCGACTTCCCATGTAGCTTCTGTTTCGATGTGATTAGACCATGACACCTTTACTAACGGAATTACTGATACGCTCAAGTTATGCGATGTTTTTGTGGTATTTTAGGTGCACATTGCTAAGGGATTTGTTCGTAATTGTTAAGGTTTGCATATAAATCATCCTTAGCGGAAGTTCGGAGTCTTGCGATTTAAGTTGTGTTAATGTCATGCATTCCGAGCTTCCAAGGTGAAATGCATTTGAGCCGAGCATCACAAGCCACAAGCTCACCAAGCCAAGCCCAAGCATCACCGCAAGCACCAAACTCCACCGCAAGTCCAAGCCTCGGCCATCACAAAGAACCTAAGCATAGCAAGAAGACGCAAGCTTCAAATAAGAGCCAGCACACCAAATACGCACAGCCTGGCCTTCGCACAGACAGCCACGGCAGACAACGGCTTGCCAAAGATGGCGCCGCGACTCGCGAGCTTACTCGCACCTCGAGAGCAGCATGCCCTTGCGACTCGCGAGGAATGTCGCAACTCGCGACCCTTGTCCAGGCCATTTTGTGCGGTTTGGCAGTGCGATCTTCGCGACTCGCGATCAGTGGCGCAACTCGCGACGCTTAAGTCGGCTTGGGGCCATGATTTTGTGCGGGGTTTAAATGCTTCCTAAAACCTAACTTTTTGGGGGAGACGAAGAGAAGTACGAAGAGGAGAGCTGAAATGTAGACCTTGGAGTGGCTAGCTTGAGGGGAGAGCTCCTCTCCTCATCCTTCCTTCTTCATGATTCTCTTTTCATCTTTCCTTCTTCGTTCCTCTTTGTTCTTCATTTCTCTTTTCTTTGTTTTTCATTTCTTAGTTTTAGTTTTCAATTCTTAGTTTAGTTTTTAGGGATTTCAATTATGGATTTGGTTTTTGCTATCGAATTGTAGCTTGAACTGTTCTTGGATCAATTAATATGAAGCTTCAAGCATTATTGTGAGATCTTTCCTCTCTATTTAGTTTCTTTGATTATGGTTTAATTTCTATGCTTGCTTTCCATGATTATTGCATAATTATGCTAGGAGCGTTACTAGTTTGATTGTGTAATTAATCTAATGCTAGATTTAAGAATAGAATCGGATTGTTTTATTCTTTTATCAATTGGTAGCAAACTAGGGAGTAATTTAGATGCTGATCATCTTGGTTATTTCTTATGGAAATTGAATCAACTGTTGAATGTTTATCGTGTGTATGACATTAGCAGGTCTATTGGTTCTCTGTGTTTATTGCTGCTATTGGATTGAACTTAGACGCAGATCGGACTAGGTTATCCTTTAGTTAGGGTTTTATAGTCACGCTGATCGTGCTATTCAACGAAGAATAAGGAGAACACGAGATTAATTCTCGACAATAGATAATTATGGAAATAATTAAAGTGGAGGTTCGAGGATCGATAATGAATTGAAGTGGATGTTAATCGGATTCAAGATCTTTCCATATTGATTTCTCATTTTGTTTATATGTTAGTTAGTTGTAGTTTATTTATAATCGACTTGAAACCCCCCTTGTATTTAGGTTTCTCGGCCCTTAGCTTAATCTAGGTTTCGAATCACGCTAAATATAAACTCGTCCCTGTTTCCCTGTGGATACGACCCCTACTTCCACTATACTACCTTAGTGTAGAAGAGAGTAGGAGAAATTTTATCTTTGGACCGGGTGCGGTGCAACAATGACACATCCGCGCCCGCCCAAATTTTGGCGCCGTTGCCGGGGAAATGGTGTTACTTGTTTGTATTTTGCGTGATTTGTGGATGGTATTGTTTGTGCTCTTTGTTTTTGATTGGCCACTCATATGATGAATTCCCTTTTTGTTTGAGTTTCTAGTTTTCATGTTCCATTGAGCTCTATGTATTTCACTTTCGTATTTTGGACAAGAAGCATGGAACTTGTTGCTTAAACTATCTTGGGAATGATTGATTGAAGCTTTTGACGTTTGGTTATTGTCTAGCTTTAAATATTGATATTAATGGTCATGACTTGGATTAGCTAGGAGTACTACTAGTTGATGTTTGTTGTTGACTTAATGCTAGGTTTTGGATATACTCTGATGTTATATGCTCAACCATGTTGTAGTAAGCTAGGTATTAACGATGCATTGCAAGAGTTTCTCTCAATCAATTTTGCAGGTTAATGAAGTGGAGATTGACATGGAACCACCATTGTCACACATGGAGCACAACCCAATGATTAAGTTTAAGGTAATAAGTCGAGCTAACGACTTTAAACAACAGCGCTTCTCGGGAGGCAACCCGAGACCCTTCTTATTTTCTTTCTTTTCCTTTATTTCTTATCAAATTTCCACCACCACAATAAATTTTCTTCCACCCACTCACCACCCACTCAAAAGAACCACAACCAATCTTAATCCACTTTGAGCCCAAGTCCACAAAAGAAAACCCGTTGGGAGGAGTTCAATAGCTAGGAGTTGGTAACACTAGAGGAGTGAGATTGTTGTATCTTTTCGATCTCTTGAGCTAGGTGTCAATCTCAAAAATTTAAAACTTTTGAATTTGCCATTTGTTTGAGTGATTTGAGGGAGAGGGTTGTGAGTTGATTTCGGAGATTTGAGATGGTGTTGTTAAGAAATTTGAGTTTGACGGATTGTTTGGTCATGAGTCTTGAGCATTCAATCTTCGATTTACTCGATTTTCTATTCCCCCCCCATTTTCAGTTTCCTTTTTCTTCTCATTGTCATCACATTGAGGACAATGTGTAGTTTAAGTAGGGGGGAGGGTATTCTCATTCTCATGTATCTATGTTGTATTTATGTTGTATTTATTTCAATTTGAAAAAAAAATGAAAAAAAAAATGAAAAATAAAAAATAAAAAAAAAATGATGAAATGAATCCCGCTGAGTTGAAAACCCGCAAGGGCGGGCGACTCGGGCAAAATTGGGGGCCCGGATAAGTTGAAAACCCGAAAGGGCAACCTATGCAAAAAAAAGTGGCTTATATTGAGCGGGTAGGATGGTGAGATGAAAAAAAAAGAAATGTGAGAAGCTAGGATGAAAACCCGAAAGGGCTCCTAGGCAAAATGAGAGATTAAGAGAGAATTATGTATTTTGAAGACTCATTTGCCGGAGATTTGTTTTGGCTTTCACTTTCTTTTGATTGATTGATTGTTTTTGGGAGTAAGCATGGAATTTATCCCTTTTTGTCTTTGTTCCATGGCTTGCTTATCTAGGTTGGTTGTAATAGTAGGAGTAGTTCATCTTTTGAGGTTTTAGGCGAGTTGTCATTTTGATGGTGGCGTTGGAGTGAGTTCAATTCCTTTGAGATCCTTCAGGATTTGAGCTCACATTTTGTTTGTCGTTTGGTGATTATTGTTGTCGCGTCTTTGTATTTTTCAGGTGAGCTCGAATCTAAGTGTGGGGGAATCATCGTCCCTTACGTTTAGGTTTTGAGCGAATGTTGTTAAGATGTGATGATGATGATGTAGTTGATGGGGAGTGTAGGTTGGTGTCGTTAGCTTGGGTGATGATTTATTTGGTGATCCTCATTTTGAGTTTACTCGAGGTCGAGTAAAGTTCAAGTGTGGGGGTATTTGATACGCTCAAGTTATGCGATGTATTTGTGGTATTTTAGGTGCACATTGCTAAGGGATTTGTTCGTAATTGTTAAGGTTTGCATATAAATCATCCTTAGCGGAAGTTCGGAGTCTTGCGATTTAAGTTGTGTTAATGTCATGCATTCCGAGCTTCCAAGGTGAAATGCATTTGAGCCGAGCATCACAAGCCACAAGCACACCAAGCCAAGCCCAAGCATCACCGCAAGCACCAAACTCCACCGCAAGTCCAAGCCTCGGCCATCACAGCAGCCAAGCATAGCAAGCAGCACGCAAGCTTCAACTCGCATGCCCGGCTCGCAGAGGCCCCGCAATGCCACGGCCACAGCACGGCCCGCTGGCCAGACACAGCCTAAGCGACAGCCAAGACGCCGCCCGGCCAAAGACGCTCGCGACTCGCGAGCAGCATGCCCTCACGACTCGCGAGGAATGTCGCGACTCGCGACCCTTGTCCAGGCCATTTTGTGCGGTTTGGCAGTGCGATCTTCGCGACTCGCGATCAGTGGCGCGACTCGCGACGCTTAAGTCGGCTTGGGGCCATGATTTTGTGCGGGGTTTAAATGCTTCCTAAAACCTAACTTTTTGGGGGAGACGAAGAGAAGTACGAAGAGGAGAGCTGAAATGTAGACCTTGGAGTGGCTAGCTTGAGGGGAGAGCTCCTCTCCTCATCCTTCCTTCTTCATGATTCTCTTTTCATCTTTCCTTCTTCGTTCCTCTTTGTTCTTCATTTCTCTTTTCTTTGTTTTTCATTTCTTAGTTTTAGTTTTCAATTCTTAGTTTAGTTTTTAGGGATTTCAATTATGGATTTGGTTTTTGCTATCGGATTGTAGCTTGAACTGTTCTTGGATCAATTAATATGAAGCTTCAAGCATTATTGTGAGATCTTTCCTCTCTATTTAGTTTCTTTGATTATGGTTTAATTTCTATGCTTGCTTTCCATGATTATTGCATAATTATGCTAGGAGCGTTACTAGTTTGATTGTGTAATTAATCTAATGCTAGATTTAAGAATAGAATCGGATTGTTTTATTCTTTTATCAATTGGTAGCAAACTAGGGAGTAATTTAGATGCTGATCATCTTGGTTATTTCTTAGGGAAATTGAATCAACTGTTGAATGTTTATCGCGTGTATGACATTAGCAGGTCTATTGGTTCTCTGTGTTTATTGCTGCTATTGGATTGAACTTAGACGCAGATCGGACTAGGTTATCCTTTAGTTAGGGTTTTATAGTCACGCTGATCGTGCTATTCAACGAAGAATAAGGAGAACACGAGATTAATTCTCGACAATAGATAATTATGGAAATAATTAGAGTGGAGGTTCGAGGATCGATAATGAATTGAAGTGGATGTTAATCGGATTCAAGATATTTCCATATTGATTTCTCATTTTGTTTATATGTTAGTTAGTTGTAGTTTATTTATAATCGACTTGAAACCCCCCTTGTATTTAGGTTTCTCGGCCCTTAGCTTAATCTAGGTTTCGAATCACGCTAAATATAAATTCGTCCCTGTTTCCCTGTGGATACGACCCCTACTTCCACTATACTACCTTAGTGTAGAAGAGAGTAGGAGACATTTTATCTTTGGACCGGGTGCGGTGCAACAACGACACATCCGCGCCCGCCCAATTACTTTGTTGCGTAGTACCTTATCTTTATGATCTAGAATTTGAATAGGTTGCTCTTCATAAGCCAAATCTTCTCCAACTCAAACAGGGGGTATATTAATGACAGTGGGATGGGTCTGGTATATATCGACGTAAAAGTGAAACGTGGAACACATCATAAATTCGAGAAAATTCACTAGGGAGTGCTAATCGGTAAGCTACGTTTCCAATTTTCTCGATAATCTCAAATGGCCCAATGTACCTAGGACTAAGTTTTCTTGCTTTGCCAAACCTTACTACTCCTCAGGTAGGGGAAACCTTTATAAATACTGACTTACCTACGGAAAATTCTACATGTCTTCTTTTAAGGTCAGCATACTTTTCTGACGACTCTGCACATTTCTCATTTTCTCCTGAATGATTCGAACCTTGTCAGATGTTTCTTGTACCATTTCAGGTCCTATTGTCTTTGATTCATCTATATCGCTCCAACTTAAAGGGGTTCTACATTTTCGTCCATATAGAGCTTCATAAGGTGCCTTATCAATGCTAGCATGGTAACTTTTGTTATAGGAGAATTCTTAATAGGCGTGCCACGCACGTAACAAAAATAAATAACCTAACTAATCCTCCTAACTATGTAGTAGGGTAAGTCAGGGTCGATCACACAGAGAGAAAGTTGTTCTATGATTACCCCTTAAATGATGGTAATACTAAAACAAATTAAATTAATATCGAAGATGGTCAAATAAACTAAACTAATCAATATATAAATAAAAGACTATCGAGTTAAGTATCCCCTCTAGCATGAAGTAATACAAAAAATTCCTACCCCAAACTAATCAATGAAATGCTCACAAGGAAAAGCACACCATATAAAATACCATAAGCCTCGCCCTAGTATCTATGGCTTCCTTAATATGCACTCAAGCATATTCCCGTAGAATCATGCAAATTAAAGACATTAAATGCGACACTCTAACTTCATAACAATCCATTCTACCTACTCCCGCGGAAATTTTCATGTCCTTAATTGAAATACTCAAATCCGTCAAAACCCAACTCCCGTTGTGATTAAGACAATGGAATAATAACAATACTAATTATCCCTAATCTAGTATTGGAATATGCACAATCAAATAAGCAAGAACAATTAAATAATTAATTTGAGAATTTAAAGAAATAATCAAGAATTAATTCATACTAGGGTTCAACTTAACAATAGATAAAAAGAACTACTCAAGTATAATTGAAATCAACAAACAAAATAGAGAACAATAGTTAAACTTCATAGTAGAAAACAAAGAGAAAAGAAGAAGAGTATTAATACTTGAATTAATGGAAGAAAGGTAGAGTCTTGGAGATTGATGAAGATCTACAAGTTTCTCTCTAACTTCTCTCTAGAAACCCTAAAAAGTGTATACAATGAACTATATCCCGTCATTAAATAAATAAAAGAGTATTTATAACTTCCTAAATAATAAAACCGACAGAACAAAACGCGTCAGGAAGCATATCAACACGGACGTATCAATATCGACACGGGCGTGTTGACCTGTAACCATATAAACTATTATACGAATATAAGTTACTGCCGTGAAGAAATCAGAGTGACACGGACGTGTCAAAAGTGACACGGACATGTTGTTCTGTATTCGTCAGATTCTTCAACTCAACTTCAAACAACAATAACTTTTGATCCAAAGCGTTTTTTGGCGCACGTAATATATCGTTGGAAAGCTTTTCAAGTCTAGTTTCCAACCCAGTTCGAATCACCTCATTATCATTTTTTTGTAAAACGTTATGGGTAAAATGATGCAGAGGTGCCATATTTCGCACAAATACACAAAGTCGTTTGTATCTTCTTTAATTCCAATCCGTTTTGGGCACATGATATATCGCTTTGAAGGTGATACAAGTGCCTTAATAATCATGTCCTTAGAAAGGAGTCCAAAGTACCTGAGATTACATCAAAATACCAAACAACCGTGAAAGCACCGTAGCTTATAAAAAGGGACCTAAATATGCATAAATGCAATGTAAATGCTCTAATGCTACATGAAAATGAACCCTAATATGCAACTAAATGATGTTAGAATGTGAACTTATCCATTCTATTAAAGGCAAATGTTTTTCCCATGAATCTTTGAATTCCAAAACACAAGCTCGTAAGGAGTCTTCTAAAGTTTGTATTGTTCTCTAAGTCTGGCCATCTGTAGCTGGGTGAAAGGTTGTGCTAATTTTTAGTTGTGTACCCAATGCTTTCTGTAACTTTTGCCAAAACTTAGACACATACCGGGAATCTCTATCAGACATAATAGAGCTAGGTACTCCATGAAGTCTAATGATCTCTTCAACATACTTTCTTGCTAATTGCTTAAGATCCCAAGTATTATGAATTGCTAAGAAATGAGCACTTTTTGTAAGCCTATCCACTATAACCCATATAGAATTCATCCCTTGAGGAGGTGTTGGGAACCCCATAACAAAATCCATTGCTATCGACTCCCATTTCCAAGTGGGTATATCCAAAGGCTGCAAAAGTCCTGAAGAGCGCTGATGTTCTATTTTTACTTGTTGGCAAGTCAGACATTTGGCAACGAACTCTACAATTTCTTGTTTCATGTTACTCCACCAAAACATACCACAAAGATCTTTATACATCTTATGTCCACCTGGATGTACAGAGTAAAGGGTACTATGTGCTTCATTCATGATTCTCCTTTTTAAATCTATCTGATTCGGTACACACAATCGTCCTTGAAAACGAAGTGACCCATCTTCTTGTATCACAAAACCAGTCTTTTTCCCAACCAACACTCTTTCATGAATCTTCTCTAATTGTGGATCCGTTTTCTGTAACTCCTTAATTTCTTCACTCATCAAGGTCGGATTGACTTCTAAGGCTGCTAAATATCCTTCTAGATCCCCTACAATCAACTCAATTTCTAACTTCTGAAGTTCTCTTTGGGTAACAGGATGAATGGTAAGTAAGTTAAGGGTAACGTAACTTTTTCCGACTAAGAGCATCGGCTACCACATTGGCCTTTCCAGGGGGATATTGAATATCCAACTCATAATCCTTTATAAATTTTAACCACATTAGTTGTCTCATGTTTATATCTTTCTGGGTGAAAATGTATCTAAGGCTTTTATGATCTGTGTAAATTTTACACTTAACCCCATACAGATAATGTCTCCCAATTTTCAATGCAAAAATAATGGCGGCAAGTTCAAGGTCAAGGGTAGGGTAATTCTGTTTGTGAGGTTTTAACTGATGAGATGCATAAACTATCACTTTCCCATGTTGCATCAATACACACCCCAACCCTTGTCTGGAGGCATCACTATATATTTCTAAACCTTCAGTTGCACTAGGAAGAGTAAGAATTGGAGATGTGGTAAGACGAAATTTCAGTTCTTGGAATGCTACTTCACACTTGTCACTCCACTCAAACTTCGTAGTTTTTCTTATGAGGATTGTGATAGGTTGAGCAATTCGGGAAAAGTTTTCCACAAATCGACGGTAATATCCTGCTAAACCTAGGAAACTTCGTACTTCTAACACATTGGTGAGTCGAGGCCAATTGGTGATTGCTTCTACTTTCTGGGAATCTATTTGCACACCTTCTCTAGACACAACATGCCCTAGAAATGCTATTTTATCTAACCAAAATTCCCACTTTTTAAATTTTGCAAATAGTTTACTCTTTCTTAGAGTCTCCGTAACTATTCTCAAATGTTCCTCGTGCTCTTTCTTATCTTTGGAATACACTAAAATATCATCAATAAACACAATAACAAAATGATCTAGATAAGGTTTGAAAACTCTATTCATAAGGTCCATAAATACAGCTGGGGCATTGGTAAGACCAAAAGGCATAACAAGAAACTCATAATGTCCATACCTAGTTCTAAAAGCAGTTTTCGGAACATCTAAAGGTCTGATTTATAATTGATGGTATCCTGATCGTAAGTCTTTCTTTGAAAATACCGACCCACATTGCAATTGGTCAAAAAGGTCATCTATACGAGGCAAAGGATATTTATTTTTAATGGTTATCTTGTTAAGTTCTCTATAGTTTATACATAACCTTAAGGTTCCATCTTTTTTCTTTACAAATAAAACAGATGCTCCCCATGGTGATATACTCGGTTTAATATATCCTTTTTCCAATAATTCATCAAGTTGTATCTTCAATTCCTTTAATTCTGCAGGTGTCATTCTATATGGTGCTTCTGAGATAGGTGCTACCCTAGGTACTAACTCAATGGTGAAATCAATTTCTCTTTGCGGAGGCACATTTACAATTTCCTCAGGAAAGACATCTTGGAATTTTCTAACAACAGGGATGTCAGATATTTTAGGTTCAGATTTTTCAGTACTAACAACATCACAAAGATATCCTTCACAACCTTGTCTCAACATCTTTTGTGCTTGAAGAAAAGAAATGATTCTAGATTCTGGTTTTGTCTTATTATTATGAAATGTGACTATCTTTTCTTCAGAATTCACTAAGGTTACAGATTGCTTTTGGCAGTCTACTATAGCACGGTGTTTATTCATCCAATCTATTCCTAAGATAACATCAAATCCCTTATGGTCAAATTGAATTAGGTCAGCATAAAATATATTTCCCTCTATGCTTAAAGGATAATTTTTATATATAGTTTGACACGGAATAATATTTTGTTGTAGGGAGGCTAATGCAAAATTCTAAATTTGACTCCCAGGATCCAAATGCAAATCTCTATACATGGTAATGGATATAAACGAATGGGATGCTCTGATATCAAATAAAACATGTATCGGGGAAGAGTGTATAGAAATGTTACCCGTAACTACTTCACTTGAGTTTTCGACCTCTTGTGGATTTATCAAAAATACACGACCAGAGGTCGGATTTTGACGTTGAATAGCTCCACCTTAAGGTTTTGAAGTATAGGGATTAGGTGCAGTTACTTTTGCATTTGGCATTCTACCTCTCTCTAAAGGGAAATCTTTTCTTAAGTGATTTGGACTCCCACAAGTATAGCAACGATTATTTGTAAACCTACATTTTTCATTTGGATGGTTGAGATAACCACATTTTGCACAAGGGAGTTTTTGATAGTGGTTTGGAGGTACAAAGGGTTTTACATTCCCGATGTTAGGCCTTTTCTGAAAATTTATATTTATAGTACGTCTTCCTTCCCACTTCCTTTTATGCACTGCATCTTCTGCCTCTCTTACTTTAATTATTCTCTCAGTGTTTGCTGCCTTATCATACATCTCTTGGTAGCTATGACAACTATGGGTGGAAAGTCGGTCACAGAGTTCCCAATCAAGACCCCTCTTAAACTTATTCATTCATAACTCTATAGTTGCTACCAGGTGTGGTGCAAATCGAGACAATTCCATAAACTTTGTTGCATACTCCATAAAAAACCTATTGCCTTGCTCTAATTGATTAAATTCTTCCTCTTTCTCTCTTTTCAGGTTGATGGGTAAAATCTTGCTCTCATAAGATCCTTCAACTGAGTCCATCCAAATCTTCATTATCTCTCCTTTCCTTCACAGTTTCCCACCAAAGATCTGCCTGCCCAACTAGATAATAAATAGCAAATCCTACTTTCCATTTTTCAGGATAATTTATAGCATCAAACAGTTTATCCATACTTCTTACCCAATCCTCAAACTCTACAGGGTTAGGTTTTCCATCATAGGTTTCAGGATTATAACTAGCCATCTTTCTAAAATACCTTGCACTTTCTTCTTATTCATGGTTTTTGTTGTTTTTAAGCATTTCAAATAAAAGTGATGTGACTTCCCTAACATTTCCCTCTCCGTTATCATGGTTTGGGACTGGTTGGTTTTCTTGTGTATATTGGTTAATTGCAGATTCCATTATCCTAAATAAATAAAAGATTGAAGTTAAAATCGAATTGTAGTTAGGTTAGTATAGCATTTGTGAAATGAATAGAAGCATAATAAACAAACAAACACACACCTATATATACATACACACATGCACCCTACATTATCTTAAGCCGAGTGTCAACATATGTATACAGACAAAAATGGTTGACACCTAACATATAAACAAGTTTCTTCAGCTTAATATTCTAATTACTCAGCGCCATCTTCTCCTGGTGCATCCTGGTCCTTATTAATTAAGATCAATACTTCCACATGATTTTGTCTCGTCATTAGAGACAAATACCATGTGGTCTCTCTCATTAGCCAATAATTCTCCAGATAGTTCTTCAAAAGTCGAAGTCCATCTTGGCCTACCTAATCCAAACCTTAAGTACTTCTCCCATTTTGAAAATCCATTAACTAGTAGGTCACTATACTTATTCTTAAAGGAGTCCCACGGGGCATTCATTGGAAGTGTTTTTATTAAAGCAAAAGTAAAATAGGGTGTAGTCATTCCACATTCAGGGTAGTGAGTATTAAACGCGTTAATAGCTCTGGGTAAACGATTGATGTGATCCATGACATTATAGTCATGATCCATAGTTAGTGCTCATGGCCTGATTGACCCTGCCATTCTAAGATAATAAAAACACATGATAAAGTTCATGAAATAACATTAATGAGCAATAAACTATAAATACCCCAACCCTTTCACTCAAATAGGTTACTAATGTAATTATTAATATTTTATTCCATTTACTTTTATTTACAATATTATATTATTTTTAAAAGTGGCTCTGATACCAAACTGTAACACCCTGTAATTTAATATAATTCTAATAATGAAACATTATATGATAGTACCAAGATCGAACCAAACATTACATCTTTTATTTATTATTATATAATATAGAGTTTATAGGACATTACTGTCGTATTCATAATAATAGAAATACTAGGCGAAGACAAAATAAAACATGATACTAATAATAAAAAAACAAGATAACAACATATAGTATATTAATCCTAATATTTTATATTCCTCACTCAAGCCCATTCCTATTACTGGTACCTGAAAACAAAACATTTTATAATAATCAACCCAAAAGGGTCTAGTACATTCCCAATACCATGTAAAAACACTTTGCAGATAATTATATAAAATAATCAGTTATGATTTTATAAAATCATTTGTTGTAGTTTCTCCCTACAAATCTCGTGTGCACACCCCTACAATGATGTACGTCACTCTGGATAATATGTTCAGGCCTTTAGCCTCTCTTTACACTTCTGTGTGCACACCCCTACAATGACGTACGTCACTCCATATATATATAATTCCTTCCTCCAACACAAACCTCCATCTCATTTATAATAACATCTTTTTCTCCACCACAAACCTCCATTTCATGTTATCATAGTAACATCTTTATATAACATCATTGTTACCATATATGATAGTATTTTTAGAATCACCTTGTATATAAATCATAATGTAACAATACCATTTGCATTATAAACACATTATTTGCAAATCACAATATACCTTTACTATTAAGGCAAAACCATTTTTAATACTAATAGTTTATCTAAAAAAAAGTGAATATAATAACACATTGTAGCAAAACAACATTAAGAAGGGGTATTCAAGAATGTACCTTAATAATCTTGTATAATTTGTAAGCACTAATTTTCCCCTCCTACTCTTATATATGTATCCTTAATTTTATTTGTTTTACTTTTCCTTTTTTTCTCTTAATCTCCTCTTACTATTTTCTTGCCAAAATGCTGAAGTTAGTAGGCTTTTTATAGGTTGTGAATTGCGGTGGCGACAAAATTCCTATACGCATAAAAATTCTCAATGCCCTCCGTACTTGAGCAACATGTGTCTTGCTTCTTTTTCTTTTTTCCTCTGAATTACAATTAAGCATACCTAGTCAGCTAAGCTATGTATGTGCTAAACATTGGTGGCAAAGTCAACTATTACAAGGTAAAATGAAAAGTTTTACCATCCTACGTAAGTATGGTGGTGTTTATCACCATAACAAATGTAAATAACTCAATTAGCAACGGTCAAGTGTCGTAGATGTGTTTAATCTGAAACCCTCTAATATTGTATCTTGCATATTGTCTTAATATAGGTAGCGACTGTCTGTCCTTAGGTAAAATCATTCGTGATGTCTACAACACCTAAATTACATTCGTCATTAGGTTAACCGTTTATAAGTTAGGAGAATTCTAGGTTTACACGGTACTTACTAAAAATCCTACTAGATATATTTATAAGCTCATAAACTAGTAATTGATAATTTTATTATTCTTTGACCCTTAAAGTACTGTATAAACTATAATGTTAATATAAATGATATATGTATGCACATATAACTTACCCTGAGCAAATGCACCAAGCCAAGGAAACACATAACTTCACCTAAAATAATCATATAAACGACAAAATAACGTATATAAGATCTTAGGAGCTAGGTTATCTTATAATCATACTTTAACTTTCAATCCCTTACTAATATATTTATATTAAATATTTTTTTTCTTGGTTATTACATCAATTGTCCAAATCGTATGACTTTAATGTTGGAACATTTATTTAGGTCTTTAATTAGTAAAATAAACATATGAGGTGATGAAAGCAATAAACACATAGGCCATGAATATATGAAAACATATGAATAATGTATATAAAAAAGAAAAAAAAGATTAGAATATACAAGGCATGAATTATATTACATCATGAAAACTCTTTGTAACTTCAAGCAATTAAATGGGAATTGAAAGATTAACGACCCTCAGGAATATACTGGTGTTGCCTGGGTCTTGAATAATGATATTCAGGATGAGCACTCTTATAGCTTGTATTGAAATTAATTGAGATTGAAAGTTGGTTTTGAACGGTTTGAAGTATTTTAGGGAGTATGTGAAGTATATCAGGTGAAAGTCGTTGTTGGAAATCGTGCCCAAAAATCGAATGGAACGAGGTAGATTTATAAGGAAATCAGAGAAGCAAGATAAGATCTAGGGATGCGGTGAACGCATCAGTGATGCACGGCACGCAACAGCGATGGATCGCGTGCATAGCAGTGCTCAAACGCATACTGTTGCACGTTTCTGCATGTTGATGATTGTCTGAATATAGCGCATGCGCACCGTAGTGAGCAAGACGCAACAGACTGCTCATCGCGCAACTGCATATGGTCGGGTTTTATTTTGTATCTGAAATTAAAAGATTATTTTTATCCTTTATTAAATATTATCATTTAAATTTGGAAATCACTTATCTAGAAGATAAAATTTGATTTTCATAATATCCTTTGTCTTAGAAAATATTTATTAAAAATACAATTAATTATCAAGAATAATTATTTGGCCTTTTCGAAAATGGGCTTAAAAACACAATTAACTATCATGAATAATTAATAAGGCTTTTAAAATTGGGCTTGGAACCTTTTAAATAGATAAATAGACTTTGCGTTCTTAAAACAATTTTGAGCTTAGCTTTTCGGATTGCTCTCCTTTGAAATGGACTAATTAGGACGACGATATGTATCATTATCGGGTACTAAATTAGGAAGATATGATTATGTGTCTACAGGTGGTCCTTTACCTCTAATAGGGCACCCTGGTGGAAGAATCATTATAGCCAGGAATCCACTGGAATTGTAGATTAATCCTTACTTTTGCTCAAGCAATTGGATTTAATGTGTGATTTTTCCTAAAGATGGTAATCAGTTTCAATGCTCCTTCGTTTATGCTCATAATGATCACCAGGATAATGTGGCTTTGTGAAATGACTTACATGACTTAGCTGGGAATATTCATGAACCTTGGATTCTAATGAGGATTTCAACTGTATTCTGAGCTCAGAAGTGAGAATATGAGACCTTGTGAGAAGAAGATAGATTCAAGAGTTCCAAGTGCGTGGAAACTTGTGTTGTGAGTGATGTCAAGTTCTGTGGCAATTTCTTACATGGAACAATAAGTAGTAGGGCAATAGAGTATTTTCAAAGCATGATAGGGTGTAGGCTAATGAGCAATGGCTATTGGCTTACCCTAATTTATAAGTGTGTTTTAAAAATGAAGTCTACTTTGATCATCGCTTTGGAATCATATCTATGGATCCAAATATTGATGCAAGTAGGAAGCCTTTTTAAATACTTTAAAATGTGGTACACAGCTCCTAACTATAGAGAGATTGTGACTCAAATTTGGCAAGCTTAGGTGAGAGGCATTCCAATGTATCAAGTTATCCAGAAACTTAAAAAGCAAAGGAGGGAATTAAGAAGTTAAACAGAGTTGGTTTTAATGACATTGAGGCACTAAAGCAGTACTAAAATTGCTTTGCACAAATGCCAGAATGATTTGCATCTAAACCCTTTTAGTATTGAATTGGCTGCTTCAGAGAAGATAGCAAATGAGGAGTATCTTACAGCTCTTAAAGAATACCTTTTAATTCTGTCCCACGAGAACAAGTTGGACTGGATTAAGAAAGTTATTATTGTATTATTATATTTCATAGATCCATCAAGAAAAGACAAATGAAGGATACAATGTTTTCCGTTAAAGACATGAGGGGTAACTGGACTTCAAATCCATCCTAGGTGTCTGAGGCTTTCTTGGAGTATTACAAAGTTTTGCTTGGGTCAAAGGTTAACACTAGAAATGATGTGAAGATAAGAGTGGTCAACATGGGTCCTTGTGTAAATGACACCATGACAAAATTACTTAATGATCAGTTCACTAGGGAGGAAGTGGAGTAAGCCATTTTTTATATTTAGGGTTGCAAGGCTCGAGGCCCTAATGGCTATGGGAGCTCCTTCTACAAGCTAAGGAAGCCTGGGATGATGTTGGTGATGATATTACCAATACTATTATGGATTTCCAGAGCACTGATCACTTATTAAATGAAATAAATGTTATTCGCATTACACTCATTCCTGAAGAAAAATTGTCATGAAAGTGTCATTCAATTGAGGCTAATTTACTGCTGCAATGTGATATATAATGTATTTCTAGAGTGCTTTGTGCTAGGCTTAAATTGGTGCTTTCAGAATTGATTGCTGAAAACCAGGGTGCTTTTGTGCACAATAGGTTTATTACTCATAACATCATGGTTTGTCAATACCTAGTGAAAGGTTATGAAAGGAAAAATGCTTCTGCAGAGTGTCTAATTAAGCTTGGCCTCCAAAAAGCTTATGACATTGTGGAATAGGATTTTGTGGAGGAAATAATGATTGTTATGCACTTCTCCAATCATTTTGTCAAGCTCATCATGATTTGTGTTAGATCTCCTAGATTCTCCCTCTCAATAAATGGCTCTCTTCATCGGTTTTTAGAGGGGAAAATAGGTCTTAGACAAGATGATCTCTTGTCTTCCATCCTCTTTGTTTTATGTGTTGAATATTTTTCAATAATATTGAACCTTGTAGGGACAAAGGAAGGGTTTAGCTTTCACCCAAGATCTAGGGGAATGAAGCTCACTCATCTCTGCTTTGCATATGACATTATCCTGATCTGGAAAGGCAACTTAAAGGCTATTTACTCGATGATGCAAGGGTTTTAAGTTATTTTCAGATAATATAGGCCTCAAAGCAAGCCCAATCAAAAATTATGTTTATTATATTGCTCTGGCATGTCCCAGGATGATACATAAGGAATTAGAGGTAAATTCCCATTCAGATACCTAGGCATTCCTATTTGTTCTCAAAAGTTATTTGTATTTGGGTGATAAAAAATCATTGAGAAGATGTGTGCCAGAGTGCTAGCCATGTGTCTTTTGCTGGCAGACTCACTTAAGTAAATGTTGTGTAATGAGTTTATAAACTCACTGGGCACAAATTAAGATACTTCCTAAAGGTATTTTCAAATAAATCAACAAGATTTGTAGGAATTACATATGGCATGGCTCTGTTGATTCTTATGCCCCTAGTTAAGTGGCACGGTCAGATGTTAGTTTATGAAGGTGTCTTAGGTCTGACCAACTTGACAGCTTGTTATACAAATGCAATAGGAAAGCATGTTTGGGTGATAACAGCCAAAAAAAGACAATCTATGGGTTAAATGGGTTTATTCTATATACTCGAGGGAGCAAGATTGGTGGGATTATGTCCCTAAAGCAGGTGCTAGTTGGCACTAGAAGGCCCTCTACCAAGTAAAGGAAAGCATGAAGGTTTGGATATCTGAGCCTCAATTGAGTGCAATACCTCATTTCTCTATAAAGTCAGCTTCTGGGTGCTTGGTTTGTAGAATGAGGTGTTTTTCTTAGACAAAGGCCATCTGGTTTAGATTGGCTCAGCCTAAGCACAGGTTTATTTCCTGTATGGCTATTCTGCGCAAATTACATATTAGCGAAACACTGCTTCGAATGGGCATCACTTAAGATAGCACCTGCATGCTTTCTAGAATGAATACTCAAAACCATCAACATTTGTTTTTTGATTGCTCTTTCAGCAATAAATGCAAACAGGGCGTCTGCCAATGGTTGGGATTAAATAATAGGCCTAGGAATCTGCATACTTGATCCAACGGCTGTGCAAAAGGAAGTTCAGTAAGTTCAGAAGAAGTGTTCACTTTGATGTGATGATATGTATAGTATATCACATCTGGAAAGAAAGAAATAATGCTCTGTGGAATGCTCAAGTTCATTGTGTACAGAAAGTTATAAATACTATGAATAACTATGTAAAAAGAAGAATTGATAGTATAATGCCTCATACAATTAGCCAAAGATATATGAGCTAGTTTAGTAAATTGGTTTAATCCTTAATGGTTTTTTTGGCTGCATGTAGCCAGGTTGTTTTGTTCCTGATCTCTGGAGATTTTTTTTGTGTTGTTTGCAATATAATTTATCTCTTGCGTAGCAAAAAAAAATTCAACCCAAACATATATAATTGTATTAGGAAAATAAATATGCTATCATGATAAGAGTAAAGAATATTTGTTTCGTGGAGAAAGGGTATGATTTTATGTACTATAAAAGTTTTTGGATCATTCATCACGATATTGGTACTCAAAACGAGGGGGTTTACAAAATTATTAATTTTCTAGCTTAGAATTCATCATAGAGTATTGTAATTTAGGAGGCGTTTGGGTGTGTAGCTAAATTTGTTGACTAGTAAGTGATAGTTTTGGTGATATTTTTCACACATTGGTTTGTTAGGAGTTCTTCTATGTTCAATTTATGTTTGCATTGTCATTGTCATTGTCATTGTCATTGTCATTGACTCTTGTCTTCCTTCTTCATATTTTTTATATTACTTTTTTTTGCTAATCGATTCTGCAATCTCTATAAGTGAAGCCAACCTGTCTTCGGACACTGCTAGATAAAACTACTTTTTTTTAGTGAAAAGAGGGTCGCATTAAAGCTGATCCTTTTCCAAGGATTTGAATCCTTCAATTAGAATGGTCTAAGATCAAAAGTGGGAAAATCAAGGGGATTGACAATTTGGCCGGTTAAAACTTATAACATATCTTAAACAAAATCGAAGACGTTTGATTATGCTCATAAATACGAGAGTTGTTAGGAAAAATTAATCATCATGTAAGATGGGACTAGTTGTTCTACATATAAGATTAGTGAAATACTCATTCTATATTACCATCTCCTCTGACATGATCTTGTATAGCGCAATAAAGTTTTTCAAGAGCCTTTTTCCTAAACCATTGTACCTAGAGTGTGAAATCAAATATGAAATATCTATGGATTAGCAAAGCATACTACACGAACCCACCTGGGAAGCAGATGGGTAGGGTAAGCATAGGTTGGATGTAAACAAAGTAGTAGTATGTACTATACTACTAGTAAGACTGTAAGTGAGTCTACAACAAGGATAGTACACTTTGGCTCATCGTCCATTGATTCATGTTTTAACAATTCAGAAAAAAAGGGCCAACGGTGATATGAAAGAAAGAAAAGGAATTTTTTTTTTCCTTCTGCGTGATCGAGGCGTGGGCAGCCACAATGATCACAACATCAATCAACGGTAATCATCACGACTCATTCATGGAGAGTCATGGTCCCTTTTTAGAGAAAACCTAATAACTTTCTATGAGTCTTAGATTTTATTCTACAGAGATTCTTATGTTTCTTCATCTCACCAATTTTCTAATTTTCCCCTTTAAATATATCTTAAATAGTTAGGGTCCCCAAACTTCTTATAATGTACCAAAAAAAAAAAAGTCTTAAATAGTTAACAATTACCCCCAAATATAAGACTAAATTAATTGATGAAATTACCTAGTTGAGAAAAGGTGGACTAGGAGTTGGCATAAAGAGATTTAGAGATCAGAAGCAGCAACTACTGAGATATATAATGGCTTAACCTAATTCTTTTCCTTTTGTGCTTAGCGTGAATAGTTCTATATAAAGTAGAATTTTAAAATTGCACTCCCTATGTTTATTTTTAATGATTACATTTTGAGTTTTAACACTATTCACAAATTTATGTTTGATTATTATTTGTTATTAATGGGCAATTAAGGATGAATATAGTCATGTGAATATTGTTTGATTCGTCTCAATATGTACTTGTCGAATATCACCTTTTAATAATTTTCACAAATGTAAATATAGAGATATTAATGTTCCCTTTCTATTGAGTAATAATATGGCACTTTCCTTTAGGGGTTATTATGAAAAAGACTATAAAGATTATTGTTGCATTTTTTTTTTTGCATGAAATCTACATATATTTTCAAATTAATATGTAACTTTTTCAAACTAAAAAATTTGTTTCATCAAACTAAAAAATTTGTTTCAAGAAAGGACTTTGAGCTCAAAAAATTATATGCAATTTTGCTTAAGAAAAGAATGTACATTCACTAGTGGGAAAAAGCCCATCCGATCAGGTCAAAATCGGGCTTATCGATCCGGTTTTGGTCCAGATCGGGTGGGCTCCCAGCAGTTTGTAAATTGATCTGGTCCTAAACCGGATCAGTTAATCATTTATTGATCCGGTTCTGAAGGAAAAACGGATCAATTTCTCTTCTAACGCCAACACATTTGTATCCATGACATCATAAACTGATCCGGTTTCTACAAATAACCGGATCAGTTAGGCTCCTTATAATATTAAAAAAAGAATCTGACAAATCCTAACCACGTCACTAGTCAGTAGTCAGTCTATACACAAAATATAGGCAACATTTCAGTCTTGTATACAAAGAATAAAAACACACAATTTTATACAAAAAAAATCATATATAATATTTTTAACAATTTTACATATACTACAACAAAAAAAAAACTAATACATAAAATTAAAAAATGAACTATTGTACAGAAAAAAAAAATGAAAAACATATACATAAAATTAAAAACATACAAAATAAAACTTATACACAGAATTTTAAATCGAAAAAAAAAACAAAAATGAAAACTAAAATATGAAATTGAAACCCTAGATCTAAAAAGCTACAAAATTAGAATCTAGATCAAAAAACCCAAAAACTCAAACCCTAGATGGTGGCTGGTGTTTGTTGATGGCGAGTGAGAAGACGGCTATTGAGAGGCGAGGGACATCGAGTGACAGGCTGAGAGCCCAGCAACGGCGAGTGAGAAAACCCACCAACGGCTAGTTAGACGCAAATTTAATACTAATTTAATAAATCAGATGAAAAGAAATGAAAAATATGAGAAAAATAAACTAAAAATCACCAGATGTTGTAAATTAAATGAAATAAAAAAAAAATCTTGCAAGCACAAATTCACCAGGCGAAATTAAAAGAAATTACACAAAATAAAAAAAAATAAACTAAAAATAGAAAAAAAAATCTAAATCTGGAACAAACCCTAAATCTTAAACAACGGCGACGAAATATGATCTGGAACGAAGGCGGTGACAAAATATGATCGTGAATGAAGGCGGCGACGGCGAATTCTAATCTGAAACGTTGAGTGAGCGTGGAGGTCGTGGTTGGTGTTTGGTCTTGGTGGTGGATGGTTGGTTGGTGAAACAATGGCTGGTGGTGATTGGTCGTGTGGGTGTTTGTCGGTGAAAGGGTGAAAGGAAAAGAAGAGGGAACCGCAAATGAGAGGAACGGTGGTGTGGAGATTGAGATTGAGGTGAGGATAGAGGAGATGGAGATTGAGATTTGAGAGGGAGGTGAAGAGAGAGAAGATGGGGGCTCGTGAGAGAGGGTGGAATGTTGAGTGAGGATGCCGCTTAGGGTTTGGTTTTATTAGGGGAAGATTGGGCCAACCGTTTTGGGGAAGATTGGGCCAACACTTTTAGGAATTGGGCCAGCGATTTATGGGGTGAATTGGGGCTCAAAGCGCAAATTTACTGATCCGGTTATGCGAATCGGATCAGTTAACTGAAAACCGGATCAATTTTCTGTTAATTGATCCGGTTCACTAAAGAACCGCATCAGTTTCTTCGCCCAGCTTTCCCTCCCATTTTTTTGCAGATTTTCGGATCCGATTTTTACAAAACCGGATCTTTTACTAAGTGACCCATAAGGTTTTCTCCACTAATTATGTCCTTTTTATTTAAACAAACTTCTTATGAGGGACCTTTTGATATGGAACACGTGCTGAAATTGTACAATTGACACGTCTCATGTGTTGTTAGCCTTTGATTTAGTTTTTTGATATAAAATATTCTCTTTGTGTCTGTAAAATCAAACTCAATCATGAAACTTGGAGTCATGATCGTTTGGTTCGCATGCGAAGTCGAGATTCCCATGCATGAGATCACAAATTCAAGGAAATAAATTCGAAAATTAAATTCACGGGAATTCCCGAAAAGTATTTGTAATTGGTTGATCGACAATAGAAGAAGTAAATTCCTGTGAAAATTTCTACTTATCTAGAGGACCTTTGGTAAGCAACTTACTTCATTTTATGGATAGTTAAAATTTTTAGGAAGTTCTATTGTGCTTCCCCCATTTTACCAATTTTTGTTAACCAAACAACTAAACTGTTTTTTAATTTCTAAAAACTCCTACTTCTTATATTTTTTTAATATCCACCAAACAAACCACTCAAAATTAATAGTTATAAAAACATAGACTTGAAAGAAAATGACATTGTCAATAAGTTAATAATTTCTTGATGAATTAGGATCCAATACCTCGGTTCAAATTGTTGGTCCCATCATCTAGAAATATTTGCTCAACTATAAAGATGCCCCACCATAATAACCAACATCATTAATCCCACATTTCACATTGCATATTCATATTTTTCCCTTAGCAATCACCTGTCCATTCTTTTAGCATCTTATGTTCCTAACACTTTGGTTTCTCTCTCTCCCATGCACAACTTTTCCCTTTTTCACATACAACATTGGCGGACCTAGGGGGTACATGGGGTACATCTGTACCCCCATATTGTTTATAAAATGTAATTCTTGCATTTGTTAACTAATCTGAAGCAGTTGTCCTGATGGTTAGTGGGGCGGATAAGATGCCTTTGTTGTGTTTTGAGGCCAGGGGTTCGACGACTATACTCTTCTTTTTCCACAATTTTGCAAGATGTTTGATGCATTGATGTCTTGGCATCTTGCTGACATGTTACAAAGATTCTTTTAAAGAAACAAGGTGTATGGTCTTCGTAGTTCATATTACTAACCATTTTTTCATAATATTTTTATCAATTGTTGTATTGTCTAATTATTTCTTTCTATTACTTTATTTAAAAAATTAAAATTAGGAGTTTTATTTATTGTAACAAAAAATATATACTTATACTTCTTATATAATACATTATTTTCACCTTGTATTACACGAGTTATAAGTCTTGTATAGTTTTGCATATTCTACAAAAGCATAATCATTAAACATATCTTTTATCAATATAGTTTACCGATTGTTTTAACTTAACAATTGTAACATAAAAATATAAACTGGCCATACAATTAAGAATTTACTTCTACTTGCTCCATCTCACAATTTAGTTCATGTTTCCTTTTTGGGTTTTTCAAAATATAATAATTGTTTCTATTTCTTATTACATATTTTTCCATGATTTGCCTAGAAAAGTTATGCCACCATCATTTATTTTCTTCTTGATTTTTTTTTTATTACGGGATGGAGGGAGCATTATTTTTGCGCATCCTTGATTATATTGTGAGATGCATTGAAGCACATCCTTACAAGGGTTACAAACTTACGATAAAATAACCATTATGAGTTATTGATTGGTCTATCTTGGTAATATATTTGTACCCCCATTACTCAATTCCTGGGTCCGCCACTGACATACAAGGTACAGTTTTAATTCTATACGGTCATGTTTACTTGTTAGTTTTACCATTTAACCCTTTGCTTCCTCTCTTTCTGTTAGAATTCTAAATTATATCTTACCACACCACGTGACGTACATGAGCCGTATCAATCTTTATAACATTTAAGTGTTAAGAGGTAATTTCTTTATGTAGTTTGAGTTTTTTCTCTTCAAGTGATTTATGTACTAAAGGTGAATTGTTTCTTTTCTACATACAAGACTTTACCATAATAAAGGGGCATAATACATGATCTCATATGATCCAAAAGTGACAATTTTTGTGGTCATTTTCTTAGACCTACCAAAGTGTGTGTGACCGCAAGTGTCTCTATGTTGGATGGGTTTGCTTTTTTTTTTTTTTCTAATTTATTTGTCAGCCAACTATCTTGGATAGTTGGATACTAGAGCAAATATAGGCTAATATAAAAATCAGGGCCGGGGCTAGGATGTTGGAGGCCTTGTGCATATTCTTGAGAAGGGGCCCTTAAATCTCAACTTTTTTTTTTCATTTCAAAAATATTATTTTATTAACGTTAAAAACTTCACTAAATTATACAGATAGCATCATATTTTCTCTATAAATACTAATCCAACGCTCCTCAAATGATTCTTTAATTTGGATGTTGAATATTGATGAGTTTCTTACTTTTGCAGTTTTTTTGGTAAAATTTGCAGATCTTGTGTATAATATAGAAGGAAATTATAGACATTGAAAAAAAAATACAATTGTTGTTGGGTATATGATGTCATATGGGGCTCAATGTGTGTATGGTGTGGAGATGAGGTTGCGTGAATCTTACTTTGGCGGAAATTGGCTCGTTTGAAGTCTCGCCCGATCGTGTCGGGCAGTGTCGCCCGATCGGGCGGGGTCGATCTTCTTGTCTGGTGCATTGAAGCTAGGCGCCCGATGGAATCGGGCGGTCTCGCCCGATCGGGCAAGGTACCGATCTTCATCGGGTGAACGACCGGGCGATGGTCGCCCGATCGAGCCCGAGAGCAGTTTTGGTCTGGCGTATTATCGCCCGATCGGGCGGATGTCGCCCGACCCGATCGGGCGGAGGTTTATTTCACGCGGGGGAGGCGATTTTCCGATTTAAGTTATATTTAGGTTTAACCTATTGCCATAACTACATTAATATTCATCATTATTCTCAGATTCAAGAGAGGAAAAGTTAGAGAGAGATCTTAGAGAGCTTTTGTAACCTTTCTTGAACATTCATCGATTCCTAGTGCAGATTCGTGGTTTTTCTCCCAGTTCTTGGGTTTCCACGTAAAAGTTCTTGTGTGTTCTTTTCTGCTTTGTTATTTGTTGTTTTATTATTGTTTACTATTATTTCTAGATTGATAGTCAATAGAACTTACAAGTGGTATCAGAGCTAGGTTGGTTTATTGTCTAGATCTAGAATAATTAACAATGGAGGATGCAAAGATTAGAATTGAGAAGTTTGATGGAACAGATTTTGGATATTGGAAGATGCAAATAGAAGACATCTTATATCAAAAGAATCAGATCAACCTCTCGTCTACAAAGCCGATGACATTGAAGAGGCTAAGTGGAAGGTACTCGACGGCAGCACTAGCGGTGGTGCGATTGACATTGGTTCTGACTGTGGCGTTCAATGTCAAGGATATCAAAACAACGGCGAATTAATTAAAGCACCGTTAGATATGTATGAGAAGCCCTCGCAATGAATAAGGTATATCCGATGCGCCGTTTATTTGATTTAGAGATGAATAATGGTAGTTCTCGCCTGAACATATTAATGAATTTAATTCAATAATAAGTCGGCTTATCTTCGGTTAATATTGTCTTTGAGGATGAAGTGAAAGCCCTTATTTTGTTGTCCTCCTTACCTACCGCATGGGAAACTGTTGTAATCGGCTGTTAGTAATTCCTCCGGTAAAGAGAAATTGGTTTATGATGTTAGTCCGTGATCCGATTTTTGAGTGAGAGCATTCGAAAGAAGGAGAGTGGAGATTCATCCTGGAGCATACAAAGGCTTGAGGGCAGAGGGAGGGGAAAAGGGAGGAATTTTCAGGGAAATTCGAGTCAAGGGGGACCTGAGTAAGTCAAAAGGCAAGGCTAGTGTTACTTGTTGGGGGTGTGGTAATGAAGGACATTTAAAGAGAGATCGTCCCGAGAGAGTGAATGGGAAAGGGAAGAAAAAGGTTCAAGAAAGTGATGATGAAGAAGATGCATCAACTAACTTGATTTCGGGGTACGATTCCGATGCTTTGATGGTAAGCATGGATGATCCGGAAGAGACGGTTGGGTGCTCCGGATCATGGGTCTTGGATTCGGGTTCTTCTCATCATTCCTCACCATGCAAGGAGTTGTTTCGAATTTCAAATCCGAAAACTTGAAAAGGTCTATCTTGCGGATGGCAAGGCAAAGGGAAGTCATGGGGAAAGGTGATGTGAGTGTGAAACTCACTCATGGTGGCTCTTTGGAGTTAAGAATGTCAAGTTTATCCCAAGGTTGAAGAAAAGCTTGATATCGGTAGCCCAACTTGCTATAACGGGTTACAAGGTTGTGTTTGATGGTGGTTCTTGCAAGATTGTCAAGGGAGCTATGGTCATAGCTCGAGGGACACGAAATGGAACACTTTACACCATAGGGAGCATAAGAAAGGGGCCCGGAATTGGGGTGGAAACTTCATGTAAGGTGTCGTTTGGTCGGGAATCTATCGATAATGGGCCAAGGGATGAGAACCGCGTGAAGCGGTATCCCTGGGCAAATCGACTCGTAAGCACACAAGGTGAAGGGTGGCACACAAGCATGATGTGCCTGAAATCCTAAGTGGAACAAAGGGTGTATTGTTCGAGTGGGAGCAATGTGAGTTTGCTTTTAGAACAATGAGAAGCTTCTTTGGCTTAGGTGGTAATTTGTTTTATTGAAGTTGGATGAGACTTCAATGTGCTTCTTTGGTTGGAGAGGAAGTGGTTATCTTCCTTAGTTGCAGAGGAAGGGATCTTCATTTGGTTGTGCTTGTCTCTAAGGTGATCCGACCTCCGAGGTAGGAGGGTGTGTAGGTTCATGGAGTGATGGTGCAATGTTTTGGAGGTTAGTTATTATGAATCAAAGTCGGTGTAGACTTTGATGTCTTTTGTATTGGAGTTGGTGCAAACTTCAATGTCAGTTTCCTTGGTATAGAGGAGATGTGTTGTCATGGGATGCTTGAGGTATGCCATGGTTTGGACACGATTAGAGATTGCTTTTGCAGTGGGAGTTGTGTTTAGGAATTGAGATGAATGAAAAGATGATGATGGTATAAGTTATTCTTCACTTACACCTATCTCCAAGTGGGAGATTGTTGGGTATATGATGTCATATGGGGCTCAATGTGTGTATGGTGTGGAGATGAGGTTGCGTGAATCTTACTTTGGCGGAAATTGGCTCGTTTGAAGTCCCGCCCGATCGTGTCGGCAAAGAGCCGCCCGACGGGCGGGTCGATCTTCTTGTCTCGGTGCATTTGAAGCTAGGCGCCCGATGGAATCGGGCGGTCTCGCCCGATCGGGCAAGGTACCGATCTTCATCGGGTGAACGACCGGGCGATGGTCGCCCGATCGGGCCCGAGAGCAGTTTTGGTCTGGCGTATTATCGCCCAATCGGGCGGATGTCGCCCGACCCGATCGGGCGGATGTCGCCCGACCCGATCGGGCGGATGTCGCCCGACCCGATCGGGCGGATGTCGCCCGACCCGATCGGGCGGAGGTTTATTTCACGCGGGGGAGGCGATTTTCCGATTTAAGTTATATTTAGGTTTAACCTATTGCCATAACTACATTATTATTCATCATTATTCTCAGATTCAAGAGAGGAAAAGTTAGAGAGAGATCTTAGAGAGCTTTTGTAACCTTTCTTGAACATTCATCGATTCCTAGTGCAGATTCGTGGTTTTTCTCCCAGTTCTTGGGTTTCCACGTAAAAGTTCTTGTGTGTTATTTTCTGCTTTGTTATTTGTTGTTCTATTATTGTTTGCTATTATTTCTAGATTGATAGTCAATAGAACTTACAATTGTTTGAGAATTGAAAATCAACAGACTAGTTAATAAAGTTATGGATTTTGGAAAATTTTGTATGGAAATTGAAAGATAAAGTATTAATGGCTTGGTGGGAATTTATGAAGGTAGATGAAAAGATGAGAGAAACTAGTAACGTGGCTGCAATTAAGGAATGTTATGAGATTTATGTTTCTTTCCAAAAAGACATTTATTAAGATTTGAACCCTTAACCTCAACTTTTTAATTCTTGAGAAGGGGCCCTTAAATCTCAACTTTTTTTTTTCTTTTCAAAAATATTATTTTATTAACGTTAAAAACTTCACTAAATTATACAGATAGCATCATATTTTTTCTATAAATACTAATCCAACGCTCCTCAAATGATTCTTTAATTTGGATGTTGAATATTGATGAGTTTCTTACTTTTGCAGTTTTTTTGGTAAAATTTGTAGATCTTGTGTATAATATAGAAGGAAATTATAGACATTGAAAAAAAAAATACAATTGTTTGAGAATTGAAAATCAACAGACTAGTTAATAAAGTTATGGATTTTGGAAAATTTTGTATGGAAATTGAAAGATAAAGTATTAATGGCTTGGTGGGAATTTATGAAGGTAGATGAAAAGATGAGAGAAACTAGTAACGTGGCTGCAATTAAGGAATGTTATGAGATTCATGTTTCTTTCCAAAAAGACATTTATTAAGATTTGAACCCTTAACCTCTAGCATCTTAGGCCCCTTCACTTACAATTGATCCAAATCAATTTTTCTATTTATATGTCTTAACAATAACAATATATATAATATTTTGGGGGCCCTAATATTTGGGGGGCCCTGCGCCGTCGCGCACACCGCGCCGGCCGAGCCCCGCCACTGATAAAAATATGCAACACAAGAATTTTGACTGATTGGCCCTCAATCACCACAAACACCACCATTCTAGCTCGTCAATGGTCATAACCGATTGCGCTATATTAAAATTAAAGTACAGTAAGTATAAAATATTCTTTCAGTTCGCAAAATCAGTCTGTATTACTCAGCTCAAATAATTAGTCTGTGAACAACTATGTACAAGCGTCAAATTAGCAATAACTGTTGAAATTAATAAGATTCAAGTGGAATCCAACTACATCAGGTTATCTGACAAAGTATTTAAGTATTTGTAGTTACTTCTGCCTTTCTTAATTAGGATTACTTTCGTACCCCTCCGTTTTACCAAAAAGATACAAGAAAAGGTACATTATTTCATCAAATAAGCTTCAATTAGTACATTACACGTACCAAGTAACATGATTAAGGCTTTTCTAGAATGATGAACATGAGCTCTTGACGCATGTAACCAAAGTCTGCAAGTACTAATGCATGTGAAGATTTTAGCACTGTTTTTGCCTAGAAACTAGTCAAAGGAGAGATGTTTGTTTAGAGAGACTAAAATTCCGAGTCTTGTCACTTGGAGTCCTGCAAAACAAGGAAAACTAACCCGGGGTGTTCCCGAGAAAGCCCCTTCGACGCTCAAGTCAGTTGAGATTAAGGCAGAGAGATAAAGTGAGTAATTGCAGAGAGAGATGCTCTGGTTTGGTTAGGTGAGAATTGAATATCTGCTCATTGATTGGGCTTATTGCTTATATAATATTGGGGATTTCCCAGACAAGAAACCTGATTGGGGAACATCCATGTTTGTAGGAAGGTTGTCTCCCTTTTATGGTAAAATTATTCTTTGCCTAAAGAGCTAGTGGGCCCCTTGAGAGAATGTTGAGCCAATTTATCTGATGGGTTTTATGTAATATTATTGGGCCATATCATGGGTCCAAACAAGCACCAAGTTTGATTCTAGTAGTGGTCGACTGGTTGGTTGTGACTTGTATGCGTCTACTTTATCTGCCTAAGTGAGGTGGGTTGTTGTGACTTATGATTTGTGCCAAGTGAGATAAACGCATTCATATGAAGTATTTGGCAAAAGTTTCGCCAACTAAAACAGAGATATGTTTACAAGTTAGTTTTTTTTTTACTGGATCAGTACCTCTCGCAGGTCAACCAATCAAGCTACGCATAACGCAGGTCAATGCTTAAGAGTAGGAGAAATAAGGGAATCCCTACTCCCAACCACAAGTAGGTAGTGGGTTCAAATTTGTGACCTCAAAGTCACAAGGTTAATTCCCCACCACATCCACTAAACAAGCTTGGTTCTAACCACTGAGTTATACCTCACTCTCAATTGTTTTGTTATGGGTAAGTATTATTAATAATTATTGATATTATTGCATTTACTATTGTACTCTCTCTAACCCAATTTAATCGCAATAATTTCGCATTGAAGCTATTTATATATCTCACTTTTTTTTTGAGGAAGATTGAAAGAGGAGGTCCACATACCTCACTTTGACTATATATGTACTAGTCTTATATGCATGCAATGCGTATGAAAACATATATAAAATTAAGTTAATTGTGTAAAAAAAATTGTCTTTGCAATTTTTTTTTAAAAAACGACTGTATGCGGTTTTTTTTTTCTTTTTTTTTCCTTTTTTGTTTAAAGGAAGCAGTTAGTTATCTCCTTTTTTTTTTTTTTTTTTTTTTTTGGTGTCCCCATGTGTTGCCTTATATAATAGAGATACTAATATATGAAAGCAAATGTTAGTATATAATTCTTGTAATCTCTTCAATTAGATTTTCATAACTTCCACATTTTAGGAACTACTCCCTCCATCCTATAATATAGTGCTTGCATTATTTTTTGGGTATCTCAAAAAGTTGTGCCTGTTTTATTTTTTGTCAATTTATTTGAACTAAACTATCCTTTATTTCTACATAAACTTTCTAAATTACCCCTACTTTTCTTTCAAATTATGTGCCGGTCCTATTTATTGTTTTAAACCATTCCAAGGAACATTTATTATTATTTTTATTTTATTTTTATAGGAACAATAAAATTAAGAACTAGTTCCAAGACAAAAGTGTCAAAAAAGCACTTCCTTAGATACTTCCTCCGTTCTGAAATAAGTGAAACACTTATTTCTTTTATGTAGCTTTTTTAGAGAAGTGTTTCACTTATTTTCAAAACAGAAGAAATATATTTTTTTGAAAATCTTACTACTTTAATTTTTCTTAATTCCCGTGAAAAATGAGAAATGAGCACTTTATTATGGAATGAAGGACGTAACCGCTAACAAAAACTTTTACCTATTTTTCTAAAAGCTAATTGAAAATCTTACTCATAGTAATAGTCAATGTATTGGAACTATGACACTATGAGAGTTAAAGTGTTATGATTATATTGGAGGGAGGAACAATGTTTATGATAAGTGGCTATTGGCTAGAGTAGCTTATTGGTTGAGACTTGTCACAATTTGCGTTACACGTAATCATTCTTTTAGGATCTTGTTATGAAGCGGGAAAGCGACACGAGGGAAAAACTTTGTCTACCCACCGGGTGGACTACCCACCATTAATAAAGACTTGTTGAGGGTTGTGGTAATGGAATCAAACTCAACATAATAATTATTTTTTTAATGCTCTATTAGTAGTGGGTTGTCTACCCGGTGGGTAGGTGTAACAATGTCCCGACATGAGGGGTCAGCATGAATATTGTAAACAACCACCACGATGGAGGGATGGGATCTAAGGTAGTTGCCGATTTTAATAGCCTTATTAATGAGAAAAGAAATACTTCCTCTCTTCTTTAATAATTGCAACATATAAGGATTGTATATTTTTGGATTTTTTGTCCATAACCGACAAGGTTTCACCACTTTTTGTGAGAAACTGCCTTATAAAAAAAGTTTTTGTCCTAAACTGCCACAAATCATACTTTTGTTTGTTGACCACTGCCACTCCGACGTAGACTTCGAATCTCCGGCCAATAAATTGCACGTTCCTTGCAAGTGACTTGTTTTTTTCCCCATTTTCTTCCTTTCCCCCCTTTCTCCCCCTGATTCACTCTGTTTTACACTCACCTCGCTCTATTTTCTCACCTCTATTATTCCTCTACTGTGGGTTCCCGTTGGTTGGTTTCTGTATTGGACTGAAGAGAAAAGGAAGAAAATGGAAAAAAAAGTCACGTGCAATTTAATGGTCGGAAATTCGAAGTCAACGCCAGAGTGGCAGTGGTCAACAAACAAAAGTGTGAACTGTGGCAGTTTTGGACAAAAACTTTTTTATAAGGCAGTTTCTCGCAAAAAATGGTGAAACCTTGGCTGTTATGCACAAAAAATCCAATATTTTTTAAGGAGAAGAGAGAGATAGAGAGATGAAAAAAAGGACTCATGTGATAAGGCAAGGATATAGAGAAAAAATATAGTCAAATTTATTAATGTTGCAATTAATATGAAACTTTCCAAATAAGAAAATGTTGCAATAATAAAAGAACAGAGGAAGTACTTCCTACTAATTTTGTTTTTAGGGTTGGATTTAGGATGGATTTTTTCCGGATTACGTCACGTTCTAATCGGGCTAAGTGTGCATCTTACCCCTTTCAAGGGGGCGAAGCTATGTGGTAAGCAAGGAAGTGTATTCATCATACAACTGGGTGTACCATGCACATGGTATACACCCAAAGTTAATTTATTTTGCTCATTTAGAACTCTACCTATTTTGTGATTATACTCATTTGGAGATTTCAAATGAGCAATGAGCAAAAACATAGCCTTAGGTGTATCATGTTCATAGTAAACCCGAGTATCTGATTAAAATTTTAGTAAGCAAGGGGTATCATAATTTTGAGGAAAAAAATTTCCCAGTTTAGCTACCGCTTAGATACCGCTTTAGCAATCGCTAATCTCTTTAGCTACTGCTTTAGCAATCGCTAATCACTTTAGCTACCGCTTTAGCGCTCGCTAATTTCATCTAGCAATTGTCCAAGTAGTAGTTAAACTGGGAATTTGCTTTGATGCTTTCTTTATGAGTGCTGACATGGTCATAGTTAGATTTCTTATTTTTGAAGGGTTCATCAATATAAAAACTTCCAGATAATATATATTTTTTATATTGTTATGTTTATTTTATATTGGCTAATTTATGATTCTTTTACTATATTATCACAAAATCATGTCACCCCTCACCGAATCCTACATACACCACTTGTAACAGGCGATCCTTCTCGACCAACTTACAAGGATAAATGTACAATAAAATTAAATAATCTGGTCGAGCTGACCAACTGCAACCATCACACTCACTGAACTATATCAAAGAATATGGAAACCAAAATCCCAACTCTATCCAATTTGAATCACTACAAGAAAATGCTTCATTTGCGACGAAAAATAACGACCACACGCGATTCTAGTCGTAAAAGAACATAATTAACGTCCGGTTCTGAAACTGGTCGTAAATAGTCAATTTCTTTTGCGACC
This sequence comes from Beta corolliflora, assembly GCA_947648045.1. Lineage (NCBI taxonomy): Eukaryota > Viridiplantae > Streptophyta > Magnoliopsida > Caryophyllales > Amaranthaceae > Beta > Beta corolliflora. The sequence continues at coordinate 462,117 of CANSZD010001887.1, read as the reverse complement.
TACCATAAATCTGGTTTTAAATGTTATAATCTTGTCGCAAAAAGTATAAAAATTTTCGCAAAACTTGAGCGGGATATTTCCCGGCTTTGTATGTGAAACTATGACAACCAAAAACTATGCCAAAGAAACAAAACCCTAAATCCCTTCAAAATAGCAAACCACAAAAATCCAGTTTCCTTTCTCTTCTATCTCTCTCTCGATCTACAATTTTTATTTCTTCCTTCCACTCGAATTTGCGACATTTTCGGTGATTAGTGCCTCTCGTTTTGGGCGAGTACCAAATTTCTATCGAGAACAATCCAAGCTTTTGCAATTCAGGCGAGATAATGAAGACCGAAGCATGTATGCTCTTCACTTTCTTTCTCTGTTCTCTAAATTACAGATTTTTATTGTGTTGTTTGCTGGAATTGTTTTATGCTTTTGATTAAGTATTGAAACATGCACAAAATGCTAATACCATATGTTAGGGATATCATCCAATTCGGCTAGTAGATTTCATGGCTCTTATACAATAAATATTTCAGATTTCATCCTTGCCGGTGATAATCTTGTCAGGAAACTTCTAATAATGCTTTTATATTTTTAAATTGGATTTAAGGGTTTTAAGATAGGAGTGAGAATGAAATTAGGGGGAAATTTTTAGGGATTTTAAACTTATGAATCAATGTTTTATCTTTCTTATGTTGTTTGTTAATAAGATGTTGTCAACAACAACAACAACTAAGCCTTATTCCCAAAGTGATTTGGGGTCGGCTAACATGAATCGTCAACTGAAACCGTTACCAGAGGAGATGACATCGACAAGAGTGATAAAAATGTTTTTTTTTAAAGAATTTTTAAAGAAGTTTTTTTTTTTCTTTTTTGAAAACAAGGTTTGCACCAACAAGTTTTAAAAGAGGTTTTCAACAAAAGGTTTTAAACAAATAAATGCAAGAATCACACCCCTTCCTCCACACTTGACATCGCCCTCCACTCACTTCTATCCAACGTCATGCTTCTCCTCAATCCCAAGTAACCTCATATCACTTTCAATTACCTTCATCCAAGTCATCTTGTGCCTTCCCCTACCTCTTACAATTTGGTTACTCCTCCACTCTTCAATTCTTCTCACCAGTGCATCACCCGATCTCCTTTTCACACGACCAAACCATCTTAACCGATTCTCCTCATCTTTTCTTCAATGGATGCAACTCCAACTTTTTCCGATCACTTCATTTCTTAATCGGTCCTTCCTTGTGTGGCCACACATCCACCGCAACATACAGCATCTCCGCCACGTTCATCTTATGAACGTGGCATTGTTTCACCGCCCAACATTCGGTGCCATATAACAAAGCAGCCTAATTGCGGCACGGTAGAACTTTCCCTTCAAGCTTTGGGAATGCCGAATCACAAAGGAATCCCGTGGCGCTTTTCCACTTTAACCAACCCGCGTTAATTCTATGAGCCACGTCTCCATCCGGTTCTCCATCCTTTTGGAGAATGGATCCTAGGTAACGGAAGACGTTCGATCCTTGAACCACTTTGCTATCCAAAGTGACCGCCCTCGCCTCGTTGTTTGTAACCCCACCGAACTTGCACTCCATATACTCCGTCTTACTTCGCTCAATCTAAAACCCCGGACTTCTAATGTATGCCTCCACAATTCCAACTTTCTCTCAATACCTTCCTTTGTCTCATCAATCAATACAATATCATCCGCAAACATCATACACCATGGTATATCATCTTGAATTGACCTCGTTAGTTCGTCCATGACTAGGGCAAAGAGAGGGACTAAGTGCGAACCTTGATGCACTCCGATCGTAATAGGAAACTCTTCTCGTCCTCCCCACCATAGTCCGCACACTCGTAGTTGCCCCCTCATACATATCCTCGATGATATCTATATATTTTTGTGGAACACCTTTCCTTGCTAACGCCCACCAAAATATTTCTCTTGGTACTCTATCATATGCCTTCTCCAAATCAATGAAAAACCATATGTAGATCCTTCTTCCTATCACTGTAATGTTCCATTGTTTGTCTTAAGAGGTGGATGGCCTCTATAGTCGATCTTCCGAGCATAAATCCAAATTGGTTCTCCGATATCTTCACATGTTTCCTAAGTCTTTGCTCAATCACCCTTTCCCGAGTTTCATCGTATGACTCATTAGTTTGATTCCTCGGTAGTTGGTACAATCTTGTACATCGCCTTTGTTCTTATACAAAGGAATCAAAGTACTCTTCCTCCATTCTAATGGCATTTTGTTGTGTCTCCAAATCATGTTGAAGAATGTTGTCACCATTCGATTCCTCTCCCCCTAAACACCTCCAAACTTCGATGGGTATGCCATCCGGCCCCGTAGCTTTCTTCAATCCCATCTTTTTTAATGCCGCAACGACTTCTCCCTTTTGAATCCTCCTCATAAACTCTCGATTTAACATACTTGGCGGAATGTGTACATCCCCAATGTCTTGTGCTTTATCACCGTTGAACAAGGTATCAAAGTACGACCTCCATCTATCCTTTATCTCCTCATCCTCCACAAGCACTATTTGGTCCACACCCTTGACACATTTTACCTTTCTTATGTCTCTTGTCTTCTTGTCCCTCATACGCGCAATTCTATAAATGTATTTTTCACCTTCTGTCAGTATCCAATCTTGCATAAAGCTCTTTGTTTACCCGTGCTTTAGCTTCCCGTCTTGCCTTCTTGGCTTCTTTTCTAGCCTCTTTGTACTTCTCATAGTTCACATCGTCGCTATCTTTTCCCAAAAGTTTATAACTTTCTCGTTTGTTTTTTATCGCTTGTCTCACCTCCTCGTTCCACCAAAATGTGTCCTTACTTGATGGTACAGTTCCTTTAGATTCTCCAAGGGCCTCTTTCGCCACTTCCTTTATACCAAGTTCTAGCTTTGTCCATGTCGAATCTACATCCATTTCCGTGTTACAAGACCAAATATCTTTACTAGCCATCTTAGCTAAGAAGTTCTCTTTGTGCTCCCCTTCGAGCTTCCACCACTTGATTCGCGGCTCCACATTGGGTTTTCGCTTTCTTAAAGACTCCCTACCCCGAAAATCAAGCACGACTAGTCTATGTTGGGTGGTCGCGCTCTCACCCGAGATCACCTTGCGGTTTGTATAACTCTTCCGCCAACCATTCCTTACTAAAAAGAGGTCAATCGACTCGCGTTACTTCCACTCCTATACGTCACAAGGTGAGATTCTCTTTTCTCAAACCAAGTGTTCATAATACTAAGACCATAGGCTAATGCGAAATCCAAGATACCACTTCCAAACTTCATTTCTCTCCCCATACCCAAAACCTCCATGAATGCTCTCAAAGCCAACTCGACTAGTGCCCACATGTCCGTTGAGATCCCCACCAATGATCAATTTTTCATTAATAGGCATTCGTTGCACAACCTCCTCCAAATCCTCCCAAAATTGTTGTTTAATAAATGCTTCTAATCCTACTTACGGCGCATATGCGCTTATGACGATCACCGTCTTACTCCCTAATACTAGCCTCGATACTCATAATGCGGTCACTCTTCCTCGAAACTTCCACCACATCATCAATATATTCCTTATCAATAATGATGCCTACTCCATTCCTACACTTATCCTTTCCGAGTACCAAAGCTTATAACCCCATGGGGCTAGTTCTCTTGCTTTTTCACCAACCCACTTAGTCTCTTGAAGGCACATTATGTGAATCTTTCGCCTCCTCATAACCTCCACCACCTCCGCCGATCTTCCCGTCAAAGAGCCAATGTTCCATGTTCCAAACTACCCCTACCACTACCCTGGACTAGCTTCTTTACCCGCACCCGTCCCTGATGCGGGAACCCTTGCATATTTGACACCACCCCCGGGCGCCGGGATGGCGCGCCGCTTCCGGGCGACGACCTAGCAACCCTTGCATACTTATCACTACACCCGGGTCTATGAAGTGCAACATGTCGAGTAGGGGACGCCCCCACGTTTTTCATTTGTCGATTCATGTCATGATATAGGACTATGTTTTATGCTGGCCGCCCCAAACCTACCGCAACTCTCCTCCTTTATCCGGGCTTGAGACCGGCAGTGAATGTCACACAGACACTCACAGGCGGAGTTTAATAAGATGTTAGTGATTTCTTCCAAAGCATATTTGGAATTATTCAGGAAGAGAAACTAGTTTGTGTTAGTGTGGGCATAACTGGAGACAAGTGGACTTCAATGGTAACTTTGGTTTCTTTCCTCTTCTTTTTGCATCCACTTCCTTGTTTAGCTTGTTGTATCTTATGAATACTGATGGCTCAAAACTTAACCGGCTTACACTATTTGGGGGTATTAATTTGCTCTAGGTAAGGGTATAAGTCTGTACATTTTGAGCTCTTTGACTTCCCCTAATGGCGGGGATTCATACTTAGCGGCAGTGCTTGTTATATGAATGTACTCTTAATGTTCATTTCACTTTTTTTATCGTGGTTGCCGAAGTTCTGTGGTAAATTAGTTTGCATCAATAATTTGATTTTGACTTATCACAATGCATTACTAACTTCTGTACTCCTTCTATTCTTGAATAAAAGTCACATTTCTATTTTGAGTTGTGCCAAAATTATAGGCCATTTTTGTTGTTGTAAGAACTTACCACGCTGAATCAAGAAATATAAGCAAAAACTACCTTGTGTTATGATGGAGATATATTGAAACTATGAATAGTGGGAGGTAATTATGGTTTTTGTATTAACTCATTTTTTAAAGTGATCCTTATTCTAATTTGACATATTATGTAGGGAAGAAAGGAAATGTGTTTTTTAAAATTACAAAGCAATACAATAATAATGCTACTATATAGGAGTTCTTTAGTAGTTCAGTTATAGTCGTTTAATGTCTTTCATCGTTCTCTTTGGGAAAGTAACAATTATTCTATTTGTTTTATTTGGGAACTATTGCAGAATAAGCCTGCTGCAGCTAGAGCTTCATATGCGTCTACAACAACTTCTAATCAGGCAAGCCTTGTTTATTATGAATATAGTGGTGTGATGACTAAGTTTATTTGGTGAATGATGAAATCTATCTTGATGAATGTGCTCTGTAACATGATGCTTCCTTTCTTGCAGTTTACTAAGATGTTTTAACTTCCATTGTGTTTACTATGAAGCATCGAGTAAGGTCTTACCCTTTTATAGCTGCATAAAAACATTTCAGAAGTTAAATATTGTCAATGTTTTTGTACAATGTGAGGTTATTTTGCTATGATAATGTCACGGGTGTGATGTCAATTCTTGAAGTGGCAATTGGTAAAACTTTTCATTTTAATTGGTCAAACTATGTAATTGGCTATTGAATTTGGTTAATCTGTGGCAAAGATTAGAACTTGAGATATACAGGGAATAGGGGAGTTCAAGGCAGTTTACAACTGCATATTTGTCATTAGCTCTGAAATTTATAAATTTAGCAATGAAGTTGGTTATAACATGAGTGGAAAAATAGTTCAATTGCTAGAAGTATGGTTTCTTGATTGTCAAAATACCTCCTTTTATTATAGTTTCTAGTTTAACTAACTGATTGAAATTCATTTTTCGTACAGGTAGGAGTACTTGGGGACTGTTGTAGAGACCTTCATGTGAATCACTTGAGTTGGTGTCACTTGTTCTTCTTTACAAGGCATTTGCACCAAAGGTTATTAGTCCATAAGGGAGGCCGATAATAGTAGAAAATTTTGACTTGGTGTGGCTCTAACTTGTAATATACTTTTGACAGAATGTTCAGTTTTTTCTTTGTCATTTTGGACCCTTAGCTAAGATTTTTAGCTAAGATTTTATATATTCATTTGTTAATTTACTTGTAATTGACATTCATTTGCGACGAGAAATGACTCATTTATTACCAGAAAACTCGTCGTAAATGAGGTGTTTTTCTTGTAGTGAATTAAATATCACAATAACGCGCTGATTCTCAGACTCTATCCTAATAAATTTCTATCCACAATCCGACAGAGCTTCCTTTGAAAATATAATAACAACCCTAATGCGGGAAATAATTTAAACATGCTCACAAGTTCAGTGAAATAAAATATTCCCAAGTCCAACACCCAACAGCCTCAACGCTTTCGCGGAGCAACACCAAGAGAGAATCAAGTGCACTAACGCCTCTTAAATACAAAAATGGAAAACATCTAATTAACGACTAACTATTACAAGGTTGAGCGTCCTCACCTCGAAAACTAATATAACATTACAACAAGTCTTCCACCATTCTTAAACCTTTAAGTCTAAATAATAATCTTCAAGTCCTAAACCTGCAACATATAGGACACTACCACCCATCAAGTGATAGGCCATAGAAATGACAAAGCAAAATGTACACACATCAGCAAAGCTGAGTACTAACCTATCAAATAGGTTTAAAACATGCTTTGGTATTTCTTTACTTGAAAACGATTCAATCACAATTATAACAGCAAGAATAACACCATTAGAAACAACAACAACGCATGCTTTAAACTTGTCATCCAGTACCCTTGGTGACTTCACAGTTCCTTATGGAACAATCACAACAGCCAACATGCTTTAAACTTGTCGTTCATATTACCTTAAAGACTTCACGATTCCTTACATAACAATTACAATAGCATCACATGCTTTAAACTTGTCATCCAATACTCTTGGAGACTTTATGACTCTTAATTTACAGAACAATCTTTCTTTATTTCAATCAATTCTTTATACGCATTCACATTTTACGTTCTTTTAGCACAATCATTTGGCAATAGGTAAGGGAACGACGCGAAGGTGGCAACACCAGATTGCAGACACATCGCTTATCTGGGAACGTCTTCCCACTAGATATAAGGCCTACAATAGTCTTTAGTGTATACACCTCTTAAAGCAGCCCACCAAAGGTAATACTTCCAAGGCGACTCTCATAATACCCCGCCAGAGGTTTTTCCCTTAAGACACTCCACCAGAGAGTAATTTCTTAAGGTCCTTAGGGTCGACCACCAGAGAAGCCCTAAGACTTTGGTCATGTGTTCATAACCTATGAGAGGCCCACCAGAAGCGATCCTCAAAGGCTCCTTCTAACCTTTGCCATTCTTCCACTTTAGATGATTAGTTTTTAATCACTTTCACTTTCAACAATAAAGTTTATATGGCCACTCCAATTCCAAATCAATTCCATATAGAACATGAACAACATAACTAATAAACAATCATATTCGATAATACACCAACAATAATGACAATAGGAAATGGAGTTCATCCTAGATAGTTGGCTTGAGGAAGGACTGTAGGTTGTAAATTGATTTTCGGCGTTTGAAATATGATCTCTCACTTACCCATAAAATAATTATATAAAAGTTATTTTAAAAAAACTTGTTCAATCGGTTCGGACCGAAAACCTCAAAATTGAAAAAACTTGGACCAAAGATCATTCTATTTCTTTCGATTTGGATTAAATGATGGACACTTTTTTTTCATTTATTTTCGTAATGGTGACGGAAACAAACTCAAGCTTGACATACTTTTATACGGATTGTGGTTCCTCTTTTGCACCTAAATGGTACAATTACATAAAAGAAGTGAGAAACTTTCGCATTGTTTGGTGCACAAGTGTAAATTTGGATTACAATTGTGCATTATTTTGTTCTTGAAAAAGTTGTGGATGGATGGAACTTGAAGTGTAGGTTGCTCTTTATAGAGTAGATAATACATTGTAACTGTATAAAGATTTGAAAAATTAACTCAGCTCAAACTTGTTGTCACTGATGGTGTGAATATAGTATTAACTAAGTCCACGGATGTTACATATAGTTTTCTTTTTCATCCCCTATTAGTTTCGAATGTTTTAATGGGTTGTTTAGAAGTTGATAGGGATGGAAAAAGAGGTTTTGGATCTCTTAGTAATGATGTTTTTAATCAATTCGATCCGTACGAGTATTAGAAGAAATTTATGCGATAATGAGAGATGACTTAAGACTATGCAGTTCCATACTACATTTATACAATTATGTATACACTGACGAACAAAATTTTGTAAATCTTGGGTTTTCTCGTATAGTTACTGTAGGCGTGATTTTTATTTGTATGCCTACCGTGGTGTGAGCGCGTTTATTTGACTACCCCATTGTTAAGGTTTTATTTGAAATATGTTTTGAAGTCGCCAACAATTCTTTAGAGGAAGAATCATAAACCTAATTGGATATTGAAACGGTAGGGACATCTTAGGGACTTATCCAATGTAGATTTCCCCGTCTAGACTCCATTGATGGTCAGGAACCAAAAGTTGAGTTCGGGGGTGAGGGTACAATACAGTCAGGAACCATATTGTCCATTGCTGGCCTCTACTAAATATTGATTCATTACGGATTTTATGAAAAAAAAAAATCATATAACGTTTTAATACACCCTAAAAATATTTAGTCTAGGCTGGTTCAAGAAACACATAAAAAGACTATATTTTTAGTGATAATTTATTATGCAATCAAATTACAAGGTTCCTAGCAGGTTGTCCAATTTATCAGAATTAGGTAGAATAGTTCCTTAGGTCTTGTTTAGCAATAATAACATGTGGGTGATAAAATCATGCATAGGACAAATAAAGATAATCAGGAATATTATATACAAGAATAATAATAAAAGGGTTACAATTTACAAATAATTACAATTATCAATTAGAGATCTACATCATTACAAAAACTGTTAGTAACTTCAATACAATAAATATAAATGATTATTCAAGGATCCTCAAGATTATACATATGCGGTTTTGATCGAAGAGCGTAACGACCTTCAAGCGGAGCAATCGTGGAACCAAGAACGTAGTATGATCAGGAACTGGAAATCGATTTGATGTATTGAAAGTGTTTTAAGTATTTGGAGGTTCGTAATAGGATTCGTAAATATTCGAAAGTATTTTTGTATTTGTAAAATAATAATGAAAAGCCGTGTTTGATTCGGAAAATCAGCTCGTATTTATAGGCAGCAAGAAACCTGTGCTGCACGCGCCTACTGCGCCTGGCGCAGTCCGACGTGGCAGGCACAAGTCCACGCGTCAGGCGCAGATTGGCCCGCCTGACGTGGTCAGCCAAATCAGGTTTGAACATGTGTAAATGCATATTTAAAAAAAGATAGAAAAGAAACTTGCGTCTCACTCAGGAGCTGCGTCAGGCGCAGGACTGTGTGTGATTCACAAGTCCACGTGTCAAGCGCTAATGTGTTGGACGCACGTGGCGCACTGAGTGCGGCCGCCGCGTCCGGCGCATAATCCAGCATATTCGAATTTTTGATTAAACACGTGCTTTGAAGATACTTTTTTATCCCCAAAATCCAGGGATTGAATTTTAGGGGATGCAAAATCTGATTTATGCTCAATGTATTTATTAAAGATAATAAAAGCATTTATGAAAAAATTTATTAAAATAATATATATTTAATTGGGCTCTTAAATGGACTTAAAACATTTTACGGGCTTTTCTTTACAATTAATCATCATGGATAATTAATTGGGCTTTAGAATATCATTTCAAAACATAACATGGCCAGGTTATTCGGATTGCTCTTCCATTTGGTCGCGCCAACTAATACCGTGGTATGTTTCATCATTAGACCCTGAAATGGAGAGACACGATTATGTGTCTACAGAAGCCCCCACTTTGACTAAGGTTTGCAAAATCGAAAGTCAAAGTACACGTGTAGGGACGGAGAATGATTCTAGATGCTCTGCAACCCAAAATCATCCTTTTATGCCAGTACCTGTAAAATGAACAAAAGTTTCAGGAACAAACGTACGTGGAACATATTTGTAAATATGTAAAAATGAAATGGTGTGTGAAAGAGGTAATCATGAGCTATTTCTAGTCTGGCTCATGTCGGGGTTATGCTGTCTTGACTGGTAACGGTCCGGAGACTTGACAGAGTTCTACACCTTACTGGATCAATGGTGGTCCGGAGACCTAGTGGTGTTGCCTTCTGAATTAATGACGGTTTGGAGACCGGGGGGTCCGAATACCTTCTGGATTAATGATGGTCCGGAGACCGGGCGGTCCGGAGACCTTCTGGATTGATAACGGTTCGGAGACCAGGTGATCCGGAGACCTTCTGGATTGATAATGGTCCGAAGACCTGGCGGTCCGGAGACCTTTTGGATTGATAATGGTCCGGAGACCTTCTGGATTGATAATGGTCCGGAGACCTGGCGGTTCGGAGACCTTCTGGGTTGATATTGGTCAAGAGACTTAGCGGTCCGGAGACCTTCGAGATTGATAGAGGTCTGGAGACCTTCTGGGTTAATATCGGTTCGGAGACCTGGCGGCCCTGAGACCTGGCGATCCTAAGACCTGGCGGCTAATTTGTCGCCGTTAATACTCCTGAGTACTTGTTGTCTCTCGAGCAATGTATGTTACAAGTTTGTGTAGAGTATCGCATGTTGGAAGAATGACAAAATTGTATTTTTATTGCGGATTTGAATATCAATTAGTGTAATACCCCTCATGATTGCTTTAAAGGGATTTAGCAGGCTACTCATTCTAACAAGATGCATCTTTCTTTTAGGGAGCTTATTTCCTTAGTTACTCCACAGTTAAGCGTGCTTGGCCCGGGAGTAGTCCAGGGATGGGTGACCTCCTGGGAAGTTTCTCAGGGTGCGCATGAGTGAGGACAAAATGCGCTGGAAGAACTTGTGTTGGTTATTGAGGACAGTTGTTGGCCCTGGATGCGCATTGGTGACGATATACTCGACTCTGTATGGGTCGGGGTGTTACAATTAGTATGTCGCGCGCGACGTGGTAACGAACATTTGAATTCATATGGAGTTGTGCATGTGGGTCCCACTTGGCTAAGAAGCTCCCAAGCGCGTTGTACAGGAATGTGCGCCAGACGCACATGCCTGCGCTTGGCGTGGGATGCTGCGCTGGACGCAGTTTGCTGCGTGCGATGTCATAGCGAACATTTGAATTCATATGGAGTTGAGCATGTGGGCCCCACTTGGCTAAGAAGCCCCCAAGCGCGCTATACAGGACTGTGCGCCAGACGCACAGACCTGCGCTTGGCGTGGGCTGATGCGCTGGACGCAGTTTGCTGCATGCGGCACAGCGTTGTCGGTGCGCTGGACACACCATGTATATAGCGCTTGTCTTCTGTTGTTAAATTGTAATGGTCCGTAGACCTTGGCGGAATATAACTCGTATACAGTCGTTTAATGTTGGGTACCTGTGGATACAAATAACACATAGATTTACAGACAAACAACTAAGGGACATGCATGTGTCCCGTGATGTGGGTGCTAGTGTATGGATAGGAAAAGACTTGACCTATAAAGAGGAACCTCTAATACTCTAGACTTAAAGGTGCTATCGTGTGTGTGTGTGTGTATGTGTATGTGTGTGCGACTCGATGATTGAAGCTAGAATCCTGTGGCTAAGGATGAAGGATGCAATGCGTGACACAATCTTTGGATGATGCAGATATATATGTAATGCAAATGTAGAGATGTGACACAAATGCTAAGATATGATACTTGTAACACTTTGTCCTTAATTTTATAAACATAATATAAACAAAATAGAACATTTTATTAAATAAATGGCGATAGCGAAAATATCGCCTGACGGAAATGCCACTCTAATCAAAGGTTAAAATTAAACTAAATAAAAAATAAAACCCAATTAAAATAATCCAAGATATCCATAAAGAGGCAAAACAACCTCATAAATTCAATGTAGTAAATAAAAATAAAATAAAACGTCTCAAACAAAAATCCTAAATAGCCTTTCTCTCATTTCCCATAACACGAAATAATCACATGCAAAATATATCAACAAACATCCACAATCAGTGGGTAGTAACTAATAGCTCTCGCAGCTCAATTCGGATCCATATATAAGAACTATAAAAGCCTTAACAATCACGTCGTATATCACTATCTCGCAAACAAATTTCAGATAAATATATACAACAACGACAATACGACAATCTAAAGATAAATAGGGTAAAGATAACAGAATAAACAAATGGACTAATAAATATACAAATAAACTCAAGGATTAACAATATAAATCATCAAAATTTAAATAAAATAATAATATGAACGATATAAATGATAATGATAACATCTCCAAAATAATCTTATTAACACGTTTGAGGAGGAACTGAACGTAAGTGGATCGCAACCCATTGTTCCTGTTTGGTTATAGTATAAGGACCCTGCTCGCCAATGTCTAGTATGGACACACCCTGATGTGAGATAATACCCTGCTCAGTACTTCTCGACCTCTCAGGTGACAACTAATAACCAAGACGGACCTACATACCCTGCTCAGTACGTAAGCATAAACTATGTACCCTATTCAGTACATAGTGACTGTTCATTCCTAGGAGACAATGCCATCTGACTAGTCATCATCCTCAAACAAAAATAAATAATAAATAATATAATTTGATCGTCTGCAGAATGCCATTCAAGGTCTTACATCAAACTGCAAGAATTTAGGGCGTTAACCCATTAATTCCAAACTGAAAGAATTTCAGGGACTCAACCCATCAATTCCATTTACATCAAACTACAGGAATTTTAGGGATTCAACCCATCAATTCGAATTCAAAACAAATTCAAAATTTCTCCAAAACAATAATTTTTATGTTAACAATATCATCTTTAAAATATATAAGTTAACTCATCTAGAACGAGAAAATAATAGAAGTACTTATCATAACGTGGAAACATATTCACAACACTTTCCATGCTCACATCTTAAATAGTACATAATACAATACTCAAACTAAAAACAACCAAGGACTTGATAAAGCCACCACCTTACACTAGCAATTATATACAAGAGAACAAAAATAATCCAACCAAGCCTAATATAAACGTATGATAAAACCCAACAATAAGTATTTCATATCATTAAGTAATGTAGCTTAACAAAACCAAACCAAAAACAAATTAAACTAATCAAAACTACAACAAAATCCATGAAGAGCAGTACCTATATTATGCAAAACAACAACCAGCTACACGCATGGAACAAGTACGTGAGAGCAGGTCAACAACCAAGTAGTCCCATAATCACTTCATACTCAACTTAAACCTTTTTGCCCAACAGCAGCAAAGTTGTAAAACAAAACCATCCAAAATCCCAACACTTCACCCAAAATAACAATTATACATGTCTTACAAACTATAGCTTCATGCTCATAAAAAGAAACAATACTAAGATGATTTCTAATATTAAACATGATACGAAAAATCACCCAAAAATATATATTATACTACAACATAGACAAAATACTTAATCCCAATCATAATAAGCTAAAATTTACCCAGCCTATCATGAAACTAAAAACCCAAAAACCCAACTATTAAAATTAGTGTAATTCCTATGCTAATACTAATCGATCTAGGGTCGCCGTTAGTTACCTTTGAAGACCTCCAATTGCTTGCATTTCCATTATGTACTGTTCTGTTCCGACCATGATTCCCGACAATCTGAAGCTCGGATGCCAAATCACTCCAGTCAAAGTAACGTACCATACGTTGTAACACCACGTTTTTTTCGCTAATATTTTATTCAAGTTATTTTCCCTTAATTATTATTTTCCGTTAAAATTATAATATTTTACTTCTTAAAATATTATATCTTATATTATTTGTTTTTCAACTTAAAATGTTATATTTATAAAATTTATTTGATTACAAATTATATATTTTTCTAGTATTTAAATTTTTGCGTTTTAGTTATACATTTTGTTTTATAGACTTTGTAACGTGTTTTGGACCGTTTGAAGCCGAGCATGGTTCGAAATATTACACTCTAAGCTGCCGAAAACTCTTCAACTTAAAGGGGGATTTTTTCTGATTTTTATTGAGCGTTGTAACCACTCTTTTTATGCCCATTATTGTTATAATTGTAACTCATCAATTTAGCTTGTAACCCCTTTGTTGCACCTTGTTTTTTTAGCCTTCCTTGGAGTGTTTTAGACTGAAAAAAAAACTGAAGCATATCACATTGCTACTGCCGTGAGTTCAAGGTGTAAAGAAGGTGGAAAGTTCATCATCGTCTATCTCACAAAATCATCCATCTTTGCTCTTTTCTTCCACACTAAAATACCCATCTTTTCTACTCTATTTTTTCTTGAGATTTCTAAGCTCTTGTTGGGGTTGCTAGGAGGTGATCACTTGGAGGACAAACCGGCGCACGACGACGGGAACTAGACGAACTTTGCTTCACTCCTCCAGTTGACCCAAGTAACTAGCGGTCTTCCTAGATCGATTAGTATTTGTATAGGGATTATACTAGTATTAATAGTTAAGTTGGGATTTATGGGTTTAGTTTAGTATCATGTTAGGTTGGGTGAAATTTTATATGCTAGTTTGTTTCTTGCTCATCTGTGAACTCTATTTGATTTTTATTTTATGCTTATGATAGTACTCATATTATGTTGTTGGTCATGTGTGGGTTATATATGTTTTACTCTTCTCATGGCTATGGAGTATGGGCTGTCAATTTAGTTAACCTTATCACCGTTTTTGTTTAAGTATGAGGTTTATAGGTTTATCTTGATTATTAGTACTATAATATAAATGTTGAGTATAAATTTTATTTTGGTTAGTATTGCTATGTTGCAGCAATTACAAGCATTCTTTGTTGTTGTCCTTGCGTTTAATGTCATGGTGGAAGTGGCTATTGTCACAATGTTTTGTTGGTTTTATTGTTGCGTCGGCATGATAAAGTTCTCGTTTGTGGCTCGGCATGATCTTGTTCTTGTACCGCTGCTTGCTGCCGCTGCATTAGTTGTAGGAACAACCACGAGTTGGTGGCCTGATAGGTTTAGTACGCAACCCCATGGCTGCTGTCGTTGTTGATGTGGTATGTATTGTTGTCTTTGAACTTGTGATGTTGTTGTGTTGGTATGTAGTTGTTGATGTGGAAGATGATAGGCTTGATTCACCTTGGTTAAGAATGTCTTAGTTTTCTTGTTTACTCCTTTTTTTCTTTTCTTTTCTTGTGTTGGAGCTTTATAATTTTAACTTGCAGGTTATATTTGTTCATGTTATAAGTTGATTGGATTGTGCTATTATATTTCGTCTGCCTTGTTGTTTATAGTGCACTTGAGTATAAAACTCACTATTTTTCATGTATATTAGTTTATGGTGGACTGTGTGGTGGCAAAGTTTATTTTATTAACTAGTAGATTATAATATAGTTATTAACATGATTGTGGTTTATTTCGTTATTAGCATGATGAGATTATTGGTACTTTGGAGATAATGTTATTATATGTTTTTATTATTATTATTATATTATTATTATTATTATTACTATTATTGTTATTATCATTATTATTATTATTTTGAGAAGAATGTTATTATTATTATTAAAATTCTTGGGTTGCGATCCTAGATTTCTGCTGATTGGTGTAAGGCCTTAAGGGCATCCGTGTAATTTGATGATTGAGTATTATTTTAATATTATTATTGTTTGAGAGCAAGATTATCTGGAGGGACGTAATCCCGAGGTGAAGAACATGCAGACCATAGGACGTAATCCTAGGTATACCTTGGTTTTGTTGTCGTCCGAGAGGTCGGTGGGGACGTAATCCTATACCGCATCGGGAGTATGGCCATTCTTAGACACAGGCAGTAGGGAACGTAACCCATAGGCTGTCTGGAGGTTGTCTCGCATTACCATAGGAAGTGGGTTGTCCACTAGCGTTCAACTCTCTCTCTCAAACTAATTATATTTTTTTTATTACTTTAAACTTTGAAGGTTTATGATAATGCATGTTGTTTTATCTTTGTTTAAGTGTTTTATTTGGTTATATGAAGTTTACTATTGAGATGTCGTTGTGTGACTTAATTATTAAGGCTTTTATAACTCTTATATGGATCCTAATTGGGCTGGGAGAGTTGTTAGTTACTCCCCACTGATTGTGGATGTTTGTTGATATTTTTTTTACAGGTGATTATTTCGTATTATGGGGCATTGAGTTAAAGACTATTTAGGAATTTTGAGAAATTCTTATTTTATTTTATATTTACTATATATATATATATATATATATATTGGGTTTATGAGGTTGTTTTGCATCTTTGTGGATATTTTGGATTACATTAATTGGGTTTTGTTTTTATTTAGTTTAATTTTAACCTTTGATTAGAGTGGCATTTCCGTCAGGTGATATTTCCGCTATCGCCATTTCTTTAATAAAATGTTCTATTTTTGTTTTTATCATGTTTATAAATGACGGAGTGTTACAGTTGGTATCAGAGCAAATGATCCAAAAACTCTCATTGAGTTGCTGCATATTCCATGGGAAATATGTAGTTGTTGCATCTAGGATTATTAGTATCTTTGGCTTCAAGAAAAGTACTTAGTGAGAGTTATTTGGGTAGGAAGAAAGCCTTGGGAGCTATTTTGTTATATAACGTGCCATGTGCCTTTATTGATTGTGATGGTAAGAAATAACCATTTTTCTTCCTTGTAGGATGCCTCCCCGTCGTATTTTGAGTGCTCGTAAGGAAGCTGCACGACGTAGGCGTCAGGCATTGGAGAATGCCATCATATCGTTAGCTAGCAATAGTGTTGCCCCTTCTAATGGGCAATCAGTTTTTGATCGGTTTGACCGTCATCGGCCGCCGACTTATACGGGTGTTGCTGATCCCGTCATTTTAGAGAGTTGGCTCAGGGAGATGGAGAAGTTATTTGCTGCTACAGGTTGTCCTGTTGGAGAGATGGTGCCCATTGGTACCTACTACTTGAAAATGGAGACTGATAACTGGTGGAGCACTGTTCGAGATAGTTGTGTTACTACACCTGGTTTTGGATGGGCCCAGTTTGCTGCCAAATTGAAGGAGAGATTTTATCCCGATGAGCTCATTTGGCGAAAGCAGGGAGGAGTTCCTTACTCTATCTCGGAGTCTATGTCGATTCAGGAGTACACAGACAAGTTTACAGAGTTGTCCCGATTTGCTGCTACTGTTATACCTACCGAGGCTGAAAGGGTGAAGAGGTACATCAAGAAGATGGATCCAAAAGTTCGGACCCATGTGTTGAGTTCTGGAGCTACTACATTCCAGGGAGCGTATGAGATCGCTCTGAGTATTCATGCTTCTATCAAGGAGGAAGAAGTTGTGAGGGATGTGGATCAAGTTAAGAAGCTTGCGGTGACTTATGCGCGAGAATGAGGCCAAGAAGCCAAAGTATGATTCTGGTAAGGTTCATGAGAAATATGGGTTTAAGCAAACCTATGATCCGTCAAAGTGTCGGAAATGTGAGAAGACACTTCATCCTGATAAGAATTGCGATGGCACTACGTTCGCTTATTATTACTGTAGAGAGGTGGGGCACAAGGTTTCCCAGTGTCCAAAGAATCCTAATGTCATGACAGCCATCTCTATGGTTGCTAAGCAGTCTGGATCCTCTACTCCTGCAAAGAATCGAATCTACGTGATGACTCGTACGGGGGCGGATGTGGATTCTGGTACTTTTCTCGTAAATCTCATTTGTTCTTTCTTTCAAAAAAAAAAAAAAGAAATTCGTTATTTCAAGTTTCGAGGACGAAACTTTCTTAAGGGGGAGTGATTGTAACACCACGTTTTTTTCGCTAATATTTTATTCAAGTTATTTTCCCTTAATTATTATTTTCCGTTAAAATTATAATATTTTACTTCTTAAAATATTATATCTTATATTATTTGTTTTTCAACTTAAAATGTTATATTTATAAAATTTATTTGATTACAAATTATATATTTTTCTAGTATTTAAATTTTTGCGTTTTAGTTATACATTTTGTTTTATCGACTTTGTAACGTGTTTTGGACCGTTTGAAGTCGAGCATGGTCCGAAATATTACACTCTAAGCTGCCGAAAACTCTTCAACTTAAAGGGGGATTTTTTCTGATTTTTATTGAGCGTTGTAACCACTCTTTTTATGCCCATTATTGTTATAATTGTAACCCATCAATTTAGCTTGTAACCCCTTTGTTGCACCTTGTTTTTTTAGCCTTCCTTGGAGTGTTTTAAACTGAAAAAAAAACTGAAGCATATCACATTGCTACTGCCGTGAGTTCAAGGTGTAAAGAAGGTGGAAAGTTCATCATCGTCAATCTCACAAAATCATCCATCTTTGCTCTTTTCTTCCACACTAAAATACCCATCTTTTCTACTCTATTTTTTCTTGAGATTTCTAAGCTCTTGTTGGGGTTGCTAGGAGGTGATCACTTGGAGGACGAACCGGCGCACGACGACGGGAACTAGACGAACTTTGCTTCACTCCTCCAGTTAGCCCAGGTAACTAGCGGTCTTCCTAGATCGATTAGTATTTGTATAGGGATTATACTAGTGTTAATAGTTAAGTTGGGATTTATGGGTTTAGTTTAGTATCATGTTAGGTTGGGTGAAATTTTATATGCTAGTTTGTTTCTTGCTCATTTGTGAACTCTATTTGATTTTTATTTTATGCTTATGATAGTACTCATATTATGTTATTGGTCATGTGTGGGTTATATATGTTTTACTCTTCTCATGGCTATGGAGTATGGGCTGTCAATTTAGTTAACCTTATCACCGTTTTTGTTTAAGTATGAGGTTTATAGGTTTATCTTGATTATTAGTAGTATAATATAAATGTTGAGTATAAATTTTATTTTGGTTAGTATTGCTATGTTGCAGCAATTACAAGCATTCTTTGTTGTTGTCCTTGCGTTTAATGTCATGGTGGAAGTGGCTATTGTCACAATGTTTTGTTGGTTTTATTGTTGCGTCGGCATGATAAAGTTCTCGTTTGTGGCTCGGCATGATCTTGTTCTTGTGCCGCTGCTTGCTGCCGCTGCATTAGTTGTAGGAACAACCACGAGTTGGTGGCCAGATAGGTTTAGTATGCAACCCCATGGCTGCTGTCGTTGTTGATGTGGTATGTATTGTTGTCTTTGAACTTGTGATGTTGTTGTGTTGGTATGTAGTTGTTGATGTGGAAGATGATAGACTTGATTCACCTTGGTTAAGAATGTCTTAGTTTTCTTGTTTACTCATTTTTTTCTTTTCTTTTCTTGTGTTGGAGCTTTATAATTTTAACTTGCAGGTTATATTTGTTCATGTTATAAGTTGATTGGATTGTGCTATTATATTTCGTCTGCCTTGTTGTTTATAGTGCACTTGAGTATAAAACTCACTATTTTTCATGTATATTAGTTTATGGTGGACTGTGTGGTGGCAAAGTTTATTTTATTAACTAGTAGATTATAATATAGTTATTAACATGATTGTGGTTTATTTCGTTATTAGCATGATGAGATTATTGGTACTTTGGAGATAATGTTATTATATGTTTTTATTATTATTATATTATTATTATTATTATTACTATTATTGTTATTATCATTATTATTATTATTTTGAGAAGAATGTTATTATTATTATTAAAATTCTTGGGTTGCGATCCTAGATTTCTGCTGATTGGTGTAAGGCCTTAAGGGCATCCGTGTAATTTGATGATTGAGTATTATTTTAATATTATTATTATTTGAGAGCAAGATTATCTGGAGGGACGTAATCCCGAGGTGAAGAACATGCAGACCATAGGACGTAATCCTAGGTATACCTTGGTTTTGTTGTCGTCCGAGAGGTCGGTGGGGACGTAATCCTATACCGCATCGGGAGTATGGCCATTCTTAGACACAGGCAGTAGGGAACGTAACCCATAGGCTGTCTGGAGGTTGTCTCGCATTACCATAGGAAGTGGGTTGTCCACTAGCGTTCAGCTCTCTCTCTCAAACTAATTATATTTTTTTTATTACTTTAAACTTTGAAGGTTTATGGTATTTATACTTGAGTTTATATATATAAGTTGTTTATTCATTTTGTTTATTTTGTTATTTTTACTCTATTTATATTTAAGCATGTTGTATTATCTTTGTTTAAGTGTTTTATTTGGTAATCTGATGTTTACTATTGAGATGTCGTTGTGTGACTTAATTATTAAGGCTTTTATAACTCTTATATGGATCCTAATTGGGCTGGGAGAGCTGTTAGTTACTCCCCACTGATTGTGGATGTTTGTTGATATTTTTTTTGCAGGTGATTATTTCGTATTATGGGCATTGAGTGAAAGACTATTTAGGAATTTTGAGAAATTCTTATTTTATTTTATATTTACTATATATATATTGGGTTTATGAGGTTGTTTTGCCTCTTTGTGGATATTTTGGATTATATTAATTGGGTTTTATTTTTATTTAGTTTAATTTTAACCTTTGATTAGAGTGGCATTTCCGTCAGGTGATATTTCCGCTATCGTCATTTCTTTAATAAAATGTTCTATTTTTGTTTTTATCATGTTTATAAATGACGGAGTGTTACAGTTTATGTAATACCCCTCATGATTGCTTTAAAGGGATTTAGCAGGCTACTCATTCCAACAAGATGCATCTTTCTTTTAGGGAGCTCATTTCCTTAGTTACTCCACAGTTAAGCGTGCTTGGCTGGGAGTAGTCCAAGGACGGGTGACCTCCTGGGAAGTTTCTCGGGGTGTGCATGAGTGAGGATAAAATGCGCCGAAAGAACTTGTGTTGGTTATTGAGGACAGTTGTTGGCCCTGGATGCGCATTGGTCACAATATACTCGACCCCGGATGGGTCGGGTGTTACATACGTCCTCAACGTGCTGTCCAAATTTCAGGACAATCCAACGGTTATATCTCTAGATATGGTCATTTTCGTGAAGAAGTGGCAGGAAAATCTGGGATGAACCTTTCTCTTCTTTTTGTCTTCTCTTCCCTTCATGAAATGGCCGAACAAAATGGGGGTTATGGTGTGGTTCTTGCTTTCCATAAAACAGCATTAAGAGAATATGAAAAAATATTTAAATTGGGGGGGTTACAATAGCTAAAAAGATGGGAGTTGAATAGCATTAAGGTGGGGGGTTACAAAGGAGTTACAAACTCCAAAAGCCACTTGTTTATCCATCAAAATATCTGATTTTTTTGGAAAGCTCTTTTAGGACCCAAACTCCATGTCCAAAAAGTTGTTACGACGGTCCAACGCGCGATTGAAGCGATAAAACAAAACGCATAGCTAAAACGCGAAATTTAAATACTAGAAAATTATATAATTTGTAATCAAATAAATTTTATAAATATAACATTTTAAAAGTTGAAAAACAAATAATATAAGATATAATATTTTTAAGAAGAAAAATATTATAATTTGAGCGGAAAATAATAATTAAGGGAAAATAAATCGAATAAATTATGAGCGAAAATCCGTGGTGTTACAATCACTCTCCCTTAAGAAAGTTTCGTCCTTGAAACTTGAAACGACACGAAAATTCGCTATACGACGACTACGTACAACTTTCTTTCGGGCATCTAAGTAACGCCTTGGAGGTATGTACTCTGAAAAAATGTAAACATTAGTCCTTGCTAAACCTTACCAACTATCACATAAGAAAACATATTGCATATCAGTTAACAAAAATAACTCCCAAGGCTTTCTTCCTACCCAAGTAACTCTCACTAAGCACTTTTATTGAAGACAAAGATACTAATGCTCCTAAATACAACAACTACACACTTCTCATGAAATATGTAGCAACTCAATGAGAGTTTTTGGATCATTTGCTCTGATACCAATTGTAACACTCCGTCCTTTTATAAACATAATATAAACAAAATAGAACATTTTACTAAAGAAATGACGATAGCGGAAATATCCCCTGACGGAAATGCCACGCATTCTAATCAAAGGTTAAAAATAAACTAAATAAAAAATAAACCCCAATTAAAATAATCCAAAATATCCATAAAGAAGTAAAACAACCTCATAAACTCAATGTAGTAACTATAAATAAAATAAAACGTCTCAAACAAAAATCCTAAAGAGCCTTTCTCTCATTTCCCATAACACGAAATAATCAGCTGCAAATTATATCAACAAATTAAACATCCACAATGAGTGGGGAGTAACTAACAACTCTCTCAGCTTAATTAGGATCCATATAAGAACTATAAAAGCCTTAACAATCAAGTCGTATATCAATATCTCGCAAACAAATTTCAGATAAATACATACAACAAAGACAATATGACATGCTAAAGATAAATAGGGTAAAGATAACAGAATAAACAAATGGACTAATAAATATACAAATAAACTCAAGGATTAACAATATAAATCATCAAAACTTAAATAAAATAATAATATGAACGATATAAATGATAATGGTAACGTCTCCAAAATAATCTTCTTAACACGTTTGAGGAGGAACTGAATGTAAGTAGATCGAAACCCACTGTTCCTGTTTGGTTATAGTATTAGGACCCTGCTCGCCTATGTCTAGTATGGCTACCCCCTGATGCGAGATAGTACTCTGCTCAGTACTTCTCGACCTTTCAGACGATAACTAATAACCAAGATGGATCTACATACCCTGCTCAGTACGTAAGCATAAACTATGTACCATGCTCAGTACATAGTGATTGTTCATTCCTAGGGGACAATGCCGTCTCACTAGTCATCATCCTCAAATAAAAATAAATAATAAATAATATAATTTCACCGTCTGCAGAATGCCATTCAAGGTCAAACATCAAACTGTAAGAACTTAGGGCGTTAACCCATCAATTCCAAACTGTAAGAATTTCAGGGACTCAACCCATCAATTCCATTTACATCAAGCTGCAGGAATTTTAGGGACTCAACCCATCAATTCCAATTCAAAACAACTTCACAATTTATCCAAAATAATAATCTATATGTTAACAATATCTGATAAGTGCCTATTTATACATATTTTTACCCTCTAATATAATACTTGTAGGGTCGTCTGTTGAGTTATATGGGTTAAATGTTATACTTTTATGATATTTCGGTTATAATCACTTGATAATTATTTTTAGAGTAATAAGTCTAATTTGTATCTGTTTTAATTATTAAGTGATAACGCATTTAAATAGAGTTGGAAAATGATTATTATATATTATAACCTTTTTATTTCCTCTTAGTAGCTATTCATTTGTATTATGAACTATGAGTTGTGGGTTTTAATCATTTTTATAAGTTACCTAGTAATTGAGTTTATATGATTATTTATTAGTTTAACCTATGTTATATTTTATACTATTAATAATTTATCGAATGTTGGCAGCCTGGCAGGTACATTATAATTTTAGAGTTAAAGAGATGAAAATTAGCCTTAGCAATTAAATGGGCTAAGGCCACTTAAATCAAACCATGAAGCAAGAAGTACAAAAAGGGAATTTGGATTTCCTTTTATGTGAAAGCACAAGGTTGAAAAGAATGGGCCAGTCTAATATTTGTCATCAAAGTCCACGCAGCAAATGGAAGTAAGGAAGTGAAAAGAAGAAAATAAAAGAATTAAAAAGAAAAGAGAAATCAAGCCTCATTGTTTGTTTTGTTGGGCTGATACACGGATAAGTTGGCAAGGGTTTTGATTAAGACTGGACAGCAACAATAAAAAGAGCAGGCAGCAGCATTTTAGAGGAGGACCAAAAACGCCGCAGTAGGAAGACGGAGGACGAAACAGCAGTACGGAGATGGTGAAGATGTAGTCCGGAAATTCGTTCCTAATGAGTTTTCTCTACTCTCTTCCATCTTTTCTTTGTTTTTATGTTTAATTTAGAGTAGTTCTACACTAGTAGGAGCATGTAATCGACTATTCGATATATGGGTTTTATGAGATTACGTTTTTGTTTGTGTTATAAATGATTAGTTTTAACTTTTGGGTATTTATACTGAGTTTATTATCCCGCTTTTGATTCACGTTTATTGATTTAGATTGATCACCTAAATTGTTTCAATGTTTCTATTGTTAGATTGATAGTAATTTAATTAGGTTGCAGCTTTCTGGTCTAATTATAATTGCTAGAATCTTGTATAATAATTGAATTCAATTAGTTGCAGCTTACTGGTTAATTCGAGTTCAGTTGTATGGTGTTTCTAATGCTGTCAAGTTTGATAATTTGATACATGCTTTCGTGGTTGGATTAATTTAGCTTGATTAAGATTAAATTTGCGTGCTTTCACGGGATTTAACGAGTAAGAAAGATAAAACTAGTAATCTACTTGCTTTCAATGGATTATATAGTTAACCAATCTATCCTAGGCTAGTCGAATGAGTCAATGATTATACCCAATATCTATAGAAAGTTACATGTCTCCTATTAGCTTCTTTATTATATTTTGAATCCGAATTTATTTCCTGCAGTTTATATTTCATTCTTTTAGTTTAATAGTTTTAGTATAATCTTGATATTTGAAAACCCCCCATATTTATATAGTAATAGCCTTATATATAATTAAATAATTAGTTTGAGATAATATAAGATAATAACGCAGTCTCTGTGGGTTCGACCCTTACTTTCCCTATCTATTTGTTAGAGTTAGTGAGTGATTTATAAATTTAATTTTGTTGCGGAAACGACACGCATCAAATTTTGGCGCCGTTGCCGGGGACTGTATAATTTATTATTTTAGACTATTGTTTAAGTATTATTATTTATCTAGTTATTTGTTTAATTATAGATTCTTGTTTATTGATCTAATATTTACATTTATATTTTTTTTTGTGTGACTATTAGCTAGTGAAATGGCAAGAGAAGGTGAAAAGAGCTTGAAAGAACATATGTTCAATGCATATGAGACACCCATGAGTGTTAATTTTCCCGCCTTAGAGAAACCATTCAAACTTGATCCAGGTTTTATCGAAATTCTCCCTAAATTTTATGGTCGTGATAAGGAAGATGCTCATAGACATTTACAAGAATTTACTCTTGCTTGCTCTACTTTATTGTTAAATGGTAAAGATGATGATGGTATTAAAATTCGTGTTTTCCTTTTTACTTTACATGATCTAGCTAGAGATTGGTTACTTTATCTTCCCGTTGGATCTATTACTTCTTGGGATGGCCTTCGGAGAGCTTTTCTTGAAAAATACCAACCTGCTAACGTAACTAGATTAATAAGGAAACAAATATGTAGTATTGAGCAAGATAAAGATGAACAATTGCATGAGTATTGGAAAAGATTTAATAAACTTTGCATTTCATGCCCACAACATCAACTTAGTGAGCAATTCCTAATTGAATGTTTTTATGATGGTTTGTTAGATGATCAGAAACGTTTAATAGATATCGCTAGTGGTGGAACTTTAGTGAATAAAACTCCCGGTGAAGCTAGAGAGTTAATAACTACTATGGCCCTTAACAAAGGAAAGTATGGGGACGAAATATGATTCTAAAGTTAAAATCCAAAGGCAATTGAAGGAGCAAACTGAACAAATTGCTGAATTTAAAGTTGTTGTTGCTGATATTAGTAACCAAGTGTCTAGTATTGGTACCCAACATGAGTCTTTGGAAAATTTAGTACAGCAATTAGCTCTCCAAATAGGGCAAGTTCACTCTCATAGGTTTAGTAGTCAAGAACAAACAAAGAACCATCTCCACCATCTAGACACCCAAATTGAACGCTTGTGTGCCACACTTAAAAACATAGAGAATAAATTAAATGGACAAGTCTTAGAGAAACCTCCAACTTACTTTTTAAGTGAAACTAATGCCATGATTTTGAACAATGATAAGGACTTTAGTTGTATAAGTGAGGTGGATAATAAATTTGAGGTTACCCATGAGGAGTCCAAAGAAACCAATAAGAGAATATGGGATGAGTTTGAAGATTCCGATGATGAGGATGATGAACAGTGGCTAGTGGATTATTACACTGAAGACTATGAGATTTTGCCTTGTTCTTTTGAAAACAATATGGAAACAAAATTGGATGGACTTGTCGCAAAACCTTATGAAGAATCTAAAGAAATTGAAGATGTCGGGCATAAGTTATATAACTTTAATGAGGTTGCATTGGTGGAAATTGAGGAGTTAGAGCGGTTATTAGGTATTGAGACCAAATCTAATTATGATTTTCTAATTAATTTTATGGGAGATACTTCACAAATTGAGCTTGATGGTTTAATTAAAATGTTTGAGAATGGCTCACCTTCACCACTTGAAATAGAACAGGACACTACACTTTCTCCTATAGTTGAAGTCAATAATAACTATTATGAACAAGACTTTTCTTATGCTCTTGAACCGTCCATGACATTATGTCAGTCACTAAGTTCATCTTTTGCACCTAATTATGAGTCTTATAATCCTAAGTTTGAATTGGTAAACTTGTTGCATTTTTGTAACCAAACTAAATGGAAAAAGTCTTTATGTTCTAAAAACGAGTTAGACATTCAATTTTGCTTTATTATGAAAGTTTGGTTTGTAGGAAGACTTTTGCTACATTGTGTTTGCAGTGCACGAGAGATAGCTTTAGCTACCGTTGCGTATGGGGCAGCAGGTGTTTGATTGCCGCATACAATTTTTCAATGTCGAGCTAACGACAATAACCAAAAGCGCTGCTTGGGAGGCAACCCAAGGATTTATTGTTTTCTATTTTTTCTATTTTATTTTATTTTTCTTCAGTTCAATAAATTACTCTAACTACTCTATGTCCTGTGTGCTGCTGACCCAGGATGTTGTTCTGCCCATCTGCTGATGTTGCTGATGTTGTTAGCTACTACACATTGCAGTTGCACACCGCTGCTCATCTCCTTCCCCGTTCAATTGCAATTTTCAGGACACCAACTACAATATGGAGAATATTTCGGCAGTCTACATACACCAGGTTGCCTCCTTCCTTGTTCCCCCTGTTTTTCTTCTTCTCCCCACTTCTATTTTTAGTTTGATTTTATAAACATTGAGGACAATGTTGATTTTAAGTGTGGGGGGGAATTTTGGAGATATTTTAAGCTGAATGGTGAAGTTGTGCTGGATTGATATTTGCTGGATTACAGGTGTTGTGATTGAAAAAAAAAATATGGATTGTCCTATTTTAGGGGAAGTGCTGCTGAAATTTTTGTTGAAATGTAGGCTAGCTGAGCTTGATTTATATATTTGCATTTGCATAGCGTTATTCATGTGCATTCGTACAAAAAAATAAAATAAAAATAAAAAATAATGTGCTTTTGTTTGCATTAGTTTTAGGATTTGTCTGCATTATTTAGGATTTCACCTCTTACTTTCCTAAGGAATGGCTATTAGTAAGTTGATACGAAACTCTAATCTAACTTGTTTTATTTAAACTAATATGTTTTCGAAATAAAAGATTTTGGTAATGTCTATATAATTGGAAAAGAATGATTGAACTTGAGAGATTCATTATATAATTGGAAAAATTATCTTACTTCTCTGAAATAAGTTGGCTAGATAGATAGACCAAAACCTGTGAGCTTCTGAGCCTATTAAACTGACACATCTGAACCAGTCTTTATTTTTCTTTCTTGTGTGATAGTTCCTCAATGAAGTATGGCTCTTGAACTTGACTTGGTACTCTTTGAAACTTTTGTGACAAATGTTATGAAGAAATGATTTAGGCGTTATTTTCATATTTTTTAGCCTCGTATATTTTTCTTTTATATAATATTTCCCTTTGTTTAGCCCTTTTGAGCCTTAAAATCCTTATTTCTTTATTAACCATACATTACAAACCAGTTGCCTCCTACATATTCTACTCAAGCCTGGCTAAGGGGAGTTATTAAGTTGAGTTTGTATTGTAAGTTTTTGTTATGATGAAAAAAAAAAATTGTAAAAAGAAAAGGGAAGAAAAACAAAACATGAGTTGTGACAATGAAAAAAAAATATTTGAGAAGAAAAACAAAAAAAAAAGTGTTTGACGATTATAGATTGGTAGAAATGCTATGAATATATGTGAAATTGTTGCAATGGTATTATTATTTATGAAGGAGTGGTGAATGATATAATGTTAAGAAGAAAAAAAGTTTGAGTATGATGTTCATTATATAAATGGAGTTTGTTGTGATCGAAACATCACAAGTCATGTATTTTTGCTCCCTTTAGCTTGGTTTCTTTTAACGCCACATTCCTAAATATTATTCCTACCCTTTAACCTTAGCCACGTTACAACATTTTACAAGCCTTTTTGATCTTTATGCATCTTGTCACTCTTAAAGTGGAGAATTGAGATGATAGTCAAGTTTTAAAGAAAAAATACTTCATTTAGAGTCGATTTAGTTACATGTTTGAGTGAATATTATTTAACCCTAAACACATGAGAGTAGAGTGTTTAAATTTATACCTGTGAGGGTCTATCTATTGAACTTGATGTCTTCACAAGGGTGAACTCATGCTAGTTATCTTTGAGTTGCAAAGAAAATCATTTGTCCATGAAGTATTATGAGTTTTGATAGTATGATACTTTCAATGCCAAGAGTATAACATTCCTACTAACGTTTTCTCAATGTTTTTGTAACTAACTTAAAATGTTTTAGTTTCTTGTCTCATACTTGTCTAATTTAGTTATTTCCAATAAAGAAACTTGACGTGATGAATTAGATCTTGCATTTAGTTGGTAGGTTGCATTTAGTTTATTTTTAGTAATATTTTGATCGAGGACGACCAAAAGCTAAGTGTGGGGAATTTGATAAGTGCCTATTTATACATATTTTTACCCTCTAATATAATACTTGTAGAGGTCGTCATTGAGTTATATGGGTTAAATGTTATACTTTTATGATATTTCGGTTATAATCACTTGATAATTATTTTTAGAGTAATAAGTCTAATTTGTATCTCGTTTTAATTATTAAGTGATAACGCATTTAAATAGAGTTGGAAAATGATTATTATATATTATAACCTTTTTATTTCCTCTTAGTAGCTATTCATTTGTATTATGAACTATGAGTTGTGGGTTTTAATCATTTTTATAAGTTACCTAGTAATTGAGTTTATATGATTATTTATTAGTTTAACCTATGTTATATTTTATACTATTAATAATTTATCGAATGTTGGCAGCCTGGCAGGTACATTATAATTTTAGAGTTAAAGAGATGAAAATTAGCCTTAGCAATTAAATGGGCTAAGGCCACTTAAATCAAACCATGAAGCAAGAAGTACAAAAAGGGAATTTGGATTTCCTTTTATGTGAAAGCACAAGGTTGAAAAGAATGGGCCAGTCTAATATTTGTCATCAAAGTCCACGCAGCAAATGGAAGTAAGGAAGTGAAAAGAAGAAAATAAAAAGAATTAAAAAGAAAAGAGAAATCAAGCCTCATTGTTTGTTTTGTTGGGCTGATACACGGATAAGTTGGCAAGGGTTTTGATTAAGACTGGACAGCAACAATAAAAAGAGCAGGCAGCAGCATTTTAGAGGAGGACCAAAAACGCCGCAGTAGGAAGACGGAGGACGAAACAGCAGTACGGAGATGGTGAAGATGTAGTCCGGAAATTCGTTCCTAATGAGTTTTCTCTACTCTCTTCCATCTTTTCTTTGTTTTTATGTTTAATTTAGAGTAGTTCACAAAATAGTAGGAGCATAATCGACTATTTGATATATGGGTTTTATGAGATTACGTTTTTGTTTGTGTTATAAATGATTAGTTTCTTTTGGGTATTTATACAAGGTTTATTATCTGGCTTTTGATTCATGTTTATTGATTTAGATTGATCACCTAAATTGTTTCATGTTTCTATTGTTAGATTGATAGTAATTTAATTAGGTTGCGAACTTTTTACGGTCTAATTATAATTGCTAGAATCTTGTATAATAATTGAATTCAATTAGTTGCAGCTTACTGGTTAATTCGAGTTCAGTTGTATGGTGTTTCTAATGCTGTCAAGTTTGATAATTTGATACATGCTTTCGTGGTTGGATTAATTTAGCTTGATTAAGATTAAATTTGCGTGCTTTCACGGGATTTAACGAGTAAGAAAGATAAAACTAGTAATCTACTTGCTTTCAATGGATTATATAGTTAACCAATCTATCCTAGGCTAGTCGAATGAGTCAATGATTATACCCAATATCTATAGAAAGTTACATGTCTCCTATTAGCTTCTTTATTATATTTTGAATCCGAATTTATTTCCTGCAGTTTATATTTCATTCTTTTAGTTTAATAGTTTTAGTATAATCTTGATATTTGAAAACCCCCCATATTTATATAGTAATAGCCTTATATATAATTAAATAATTAGTTTGAGATAATATAAGATAATAACGCAGTCTCTGTGGGTTCGACCCTTACTTTCCCTATCTATTTGTTAGAGTTAGTGAGTGATTTATAAATTTAATTTTGTTGCGGAAACGACACGCATCAATATCATCTTTAAAATATATATAAGTTAGAACGAGAAAATAATAGAAGTGCTTATCATAACGTCGAAACATATTCACAACACTTTCTCATGCTCATCTTAAACAGTACATAATACAATACTCAAACAAAAAACAACCAAGGACTTGATAAATCCACCACCTTACACTATCAATTATATAAGAGAACAAAAACAATCCAACCAAGCCCAATATAAACGCATGATAAAACCCATGAACAGCAGTACCTATATTATGCAAAACAACAAGCAGATACACGCATGGAACAAGTACATGAGAGCAGGTCAACAACCAAGTAGTGCCATAATCACTTCATACTCAACTTAAACCTTTTTGCCCAACAGTAGCAAAGTTGTAAAACAAAATCATCCGAAATCCCAACACTTCACCCAAAATAACAATTATACATGTCTTACAAACTATAACTTCATGCTCATAAAAAGAAACAATACTAACATGATTTCTAATATTAAACATGATACTAAAAATCACCCAAAAATATATATCATACTACAACATAGACAAAATACTTAATCACAATCATAATAAGCTAATTTTTACCCAAACTATCATGATACTAAAAACCCAATAACCCAACTATTAAAACTAGTATAATTCCTACGCTAATACTAATCGATCTAGGGTCACCGTTAGTTACCTTTGAAGACCTCCAATTGCACGCATTTTCATTATGTAATGTTCTATTCCGACCACGACTTCCGATGATCTGAAGCTCAGATGCCAAATCGCTCTGGTCAACGTAATGTTCCATAAGTCCTCAACGTGCTGTCCAAATGTTCCATACGTCCTCAACGTGCTGTCCAGATATTATAATTTTAACGGAAAATAATAATTTAGGAAAAATAACTCGAATAAATTATGAGTGAAAATCCGTGGTGTTACAATACTAATGCAGATGATATGATTTAATGCTAACACAGACGATATGATGCTTTTATCGTTCTTTTAGAAGCTCAAGTTTTCGTTTAGAAAATTATTTTGGAAAAAGAAGAAATAGGAATCCCCCAAGGATGATCCATGTAAGTTATGCCTGATTTAAAAATATGTTGTAGTTGTTACGGGCCTAAGTGAGCCAATAAAACAGTTAGGATCTCGTATGGATCTGGAGCCCACAATTTTTTGAATCGCCTCGTAATGAAGTCCTTATCAAGGTACACATGGAGCCCAATGATGATCAATTTAGTTAATAGATTGTGTTGGATTTGAAATACATTATAGAGCGAGCTTTTGTAGCACTTGAGTTGTATATGCTTTGAGTTTTGTATGCCAATGGCCTAAATGAGCCCATAAAGTAGATTCGATCTTGTATCAATGTGAGTTTTAAAACCCAAGATGTCGTGCATGGACTCGTAATGAAGTCCTTATCTCAATAGGTCTGGACTTGGAGCCCATGATTTTCTGGGTGGACCAGTGATGAAGCCCCCAGTAAGATAGAGTTGATGAAGTACCGAGCTTGATTGTTTGATTTTGAAGATATCTGTCACGCTTAGTGGAAGTTTCGACCAAAGATTCCATATAGAGTTCCTAAGGTGAAAAGGACGAGAAAGGCCAAAGAAAGGTTCACTCAAAAGATGATGCGTGGCCATAGCACTGAGTGTTGAAAGGTTATGCTAAGGCTGGCTTAGAAGCGATGATGTAGTTGAGAAAAGCAAGGGATAAGAATAAGAAGAGGATGGAGCCATAATGAATTGACTCATGCAATAAGGTAAGTTAATGATGCAGGTTCAAATCCCAGTCTAGTTCTAAGGGTAGGGATGAGCATTGAAAATTCATGATTTTTTGGGCGATCGCACTTCTCTCATGGGCCTAGACGAGCCTTAAAAAATAGATATGTTTCTTTTGAATTAAAATGGCCGGGCCACAAAAGAGGTTGCCTACGTATCCATGATGGAATCAGGCCAATCGTAGCTCTTAGCATTTTAATTGGTGGCCTAGCATTTTGCTTTGGAGCCATTTGCAATGAATTAGGTATTGATTAGGAAGAGGTCTTTGGCAAGGGTGGATAATGATGCAGGTTTGGTTTGGATTAAAGCGGTCGGACCTCAGGGTAAGGTTTCCTACGTATCTTTAGCAGAATCAGACCATTCGTAGTTCAGGCTAATGAATGAGAAGATGCCCTGACTTTTGCCTAGGTCGCCCTCATGAGTTTTCGACCTAGCGGGCTTTGGTTTGTCTTTTGTGGCTTATTGGAACGCAATGTGCATGGTTGTTAGTTGTTTATGAGAAGGTTTATCAGAGGTATGATTTGGCTTGTAAAGATTTTTGGTTGTAGAGGTCAAGGTCTTTGATGAAGTTGGAGGTTTACAATCGAAGGTTGAAGGTAAAAGAAAGTAGATTTGACAAAGCTATTGATGGTTTTATTTGCAACACTTCTTTTTTTTTATTGTATATTTTGCACTTTATGTATCATTTTTTTTTGCTTTGATTTTTTTAAAGTTGCTCTCTTTTTTTGCTCTTTGATGTCAAATATACTTCCCACGAGGCAGGTTAAAGGGAGAGGGGTGTTATGTATTTAGGTTAATGTGGAGGAATAGTTGTAGTGAATGGAGAAATATCTTTTTTATATATGCCAGTTATTCATTGCCTTTATTTGAATAGTCATGAGAATTAGAAATTCCTTTCTTTTAAGGCGACAATCGTAGTTTCCATTAATGCTCATTAGTGCAAGGTTAGAAAAGAAATACTCATTTATTAATTGAAAATTATGAGTACATGCAATAAAAAGGGAAATCCTATGTTAGACTGGGTAAAATAAGAGAGATGAAATAGAAAACGAAATCCTAAGTCTAGACTCCTACGTCACATGACGAGACAGCTTCGTTGCTTCGATCTTCATGAGTTATCTTTCTAAATGAAAAGAGAATAAATGTATTTTTTGTGCTGATTGGACCTAAGCGAGTCCAAATGTCTTAATGAGCGATTGAGCTTGGCGATATGTCTACTTCTATGACAGGTCATTATCTTCGGCATTTTTCAGCAAATCATTCTCAATCTGAATACCCACATTATATACTCTTGTGAAGCTATCAAGACCCAAGTATTTGAGGTGATTTTTACATTTAGGGAGGAGGTTAGAAACGAATATTCGTACCAAGTATTTTTCTACAGGCCTTGATACCATATGGGTTGATTTCTCTCTCCACCTATTCAGATAAGTGGAAAAACCTTCATCTTCACCTTGTTTGAGAACCCCGAGTTCTCTAAGGGAGGTTTGCAATTGGGTACTCGATTCGTATTGTTTCATGAAAGCAATAGTGATGCCTTCCCAAGTTTCAGTCTGCTTGGGGTCCAGGGAATAGAACCAATTTTGGAAGATTGGGTCCAACAATATCGGGAAAACCATTAGGTAGAGTTCAGGGTCAACTGATTTGATGATCATGGTTGCACGAAAATTCCTTAAATGATACTTTGGATTATCAGTTGGTTTAAATATAGGGATGTCAGTTGTAGAGAACTTTTCAGTCAGTTTCCCTTTCAGTTTGGTGTTATCAATAGGTTCAAAATAGGAATTTGTATTGGTTACCCTATGAACAACACTCTCTAATTTCTTGTTGAATCCAGGAGATTCACCAGACTCGATCTTCTCAAGCCTTATGGCTATTTCTTCCATCATGCTGGACAGCTTGGCTAAAGCTCTAGCCATTTCCTCGACTTGTTGTTCGGTATTCGATGGACTGCCCATTTAAGTGTCGCTTGATTTCTGCATGGATCGTCCAATAGGAGATTAGAAATGGAGTGATGGTGGATAGAAAGAAATGGAATGAAGGAATGTATGTAAACAAATTTTAAAAGTCGAGCTTCTAGGAACGAATCTGAATGCATGATGATGTTTCTTTTTTTGATTATTTTTAGATGCACCTAGACCTAATGCAAGTATGCATGACTCTTTTGGATGCACTTAGACCCTAATGCATATGTGCATGACTTTTTTTGATGCACTTAGACCTAATGCATGTATGAATGACTCAATCTATGCGTTCGAACCTGTAAAGGCTGCCTACATATCCCAAAAGAGGGAATCAGATCGCTTGTTGTAGGCGTGTTTTTATTTCGCCTACGCGGTGTGAGCGCGTATTAAATTTGACTACCCCACTGTTAAGGTTTTATTGAAAATTGTTTTGAAAGAAGTCGCCAACAATTCTTTTTAGGAAGAATCATAAACCTAATTGGATATGGAAAAACCGTAGGGACAAATTATCCAATGTAGATTTCCCCGTCATGACTCCATAGATGGTTAAAATGAACCAAAGATTGAGTTCGGGGGTGAGGGTACGAATAATAATATGAGTATAAAATAAAGTATAGAAAAGAGGTTAGAATATACAGTAGAGCGATTTTACATTAAAGATCTACATCATGAAAGAAATAGTTAGTAACTTCAAAGCAATAATTTATTTAAGGACCCTCAGGATTATACCATGGCTTGGGTCTGCGAGATTGACAACCTTCGGGACGAGCAATCGTGAAGCCTGAAAATCTGAATGTATGTAGATTTGAATGTATTTGTGTTTGAAAGTATGAGTTTTGTAGGGAAGTTTTGTAGTTCGTAGAGAGGTTTGTAAAGTATTCGTCGAGTTCGAAGTGTGTTAATGAGAAAAATCCATTTTTGAAATCTGTTCGGAAATCAGGCCTATTTATACGGAAAACGGCACTGCGCCTCACGCACTGGCTGCGCCAGACACAGCTGACGTGGCAAGCTCATGACGCGGTATGACCAGTAAAAAGCGTACACGGTACGCGCTTTTGAAAAAGATAAGAAAGAAATTCCGCGTCTCAAGCAGGGAACTGCGCTTGACGCAGGACTCTACATGAAACAGAAGTCTACGTGGCAGTTCTGGTGTGCTTAGCACAGCCTGTGCGCTTGGCGCAGCTTACGTGGAAGCCCACGTGTCAGGACACGTGCACTAGGCGCAGCAACTGCGCTGAGCGCAATACTTGTTTTTGACATGTTTTGATAGTTTTTTTAATAAAAACGCGTTCTAAAAGATTTTCTTTTATCTTTTAACTACGAATATATGATTTTACGGGATAAAATCTGATTTTGACTTAAAAATATATCTTTTTGAAAATATTTATTTATTAAAATATATCAATTAATTATCAATTATTTGGGCTTTTCAAAGAATTGGGCTCAAATATAATTAATTATCATGAATAATTAATTGGGCTTTAAAAATAGGACTTTAACACTTTTCGAAATGGTTTTGAATAGCATTTTAGACTACTTTGCCCTTGGATCGGACCAATTAATACCATGGTATATATGTTTCATCATCAGATCCTTGAATGGGGATACACGATTATGTGTCTACAGAAGCCCCCACTTTGACTGAGGTTCAGGAAACCGATAGTCAAAGTATACGGTGTCGGGACGGAGAACGATTCTAAACGCTCTGCCAGCTTTAGAACCCGATCTCTATAACCTAGGTCTCCGCAAAAACAAAGTTAGTATGCAGAGCAATAACTATAAGCAATCTGATTACTTGCATAAGAAGATGTTAGCAGATAGGTGCAAACAACTCAGATAAAGCACACAATGATGCAAATGATGCAAACTTAGACTCTCTAAAGAATGCATGAGACCCTATGCAAGGATTAAGGTTATGCAAAGCTAAGGGATGACACGTCATGCAAGGTTAGGGTTATGCAAGACTAGAATGTATGAAATCCAATGCAAGGTCAGGTTGTTGCAAGGCTGCAATGCAAGGTCAGGATTTTGCGAGGCTAGAAGATGTGGATATGTAGAATGATAGAATGACTAGAATTATAAGAAATAGATTGAATGATTTTCGAAAATCATTTTTAGTAAATAATCGGGGTTCATAAACGAGGTCCGCGGATTACAACTTCTCGGGAGTTTGATTTGAATTGGAGGAACCACCACACATAGGAAGCCCCCACTTTGGGTGAGCTTGCCATGAATTAGGCATGAGCCTTTATCAAAATGTATGATCTGATATTGAAACATAGTTGCTATGTCTTAAACATTGAAAGTTTTCACTAGGGATTGTACTGGGGATTCTTCTTTAGGAAGTTGATATAGGCAAAGTCAAGTATCGCCAGCAATCATGGAATTATCGGAGAGTCTTTCAGGGACAAGGAGAGGCTGAATTGAAAAATAAAAGGTTTAAATTTGTGACTCAAATAAATGTAGGTGGGAAAAGGCTTTAACGAGGCTAGGTGCAGACTCGAGTCTATGTCGGGGAGCTAGAAAGAGTATGCTCCCGAAATCTAGAAAGTCAAATTATTTGACCATGACTAATTTTATTTTATTGAAGCGGTCGGACCTCGAGATGAGGATTCCTACGTATCCTTGCGGAATCAGACCATTCGTAGTTCTGGATCTGATTTCTTTTTTCATTCTTTTTTTTTTGTGCCCGATCTTTTGCCTAGGCCGCCCATTCGGGTTTTCAACCTAGCGGGCTTGGACATACCTTGAATAAGGAGTTAGGGTCGATGAAAGGTTAAAGGTTTTAGGTTTGATGGAGGTTTCATTGGATGGGCTAAGGTAGGGATCATGGATTTGGATTATATGGATTAAAGTTTTGATGGATTGAAAGCATTTGAATGAGAGCTAGAACTTGTGTGCAAGCCCCCTAGCTTGACTTTTTTATTTCTTTGCCTTTGGCTTTTTCTTTTTTGCATTTTTTTTCTTTTTGTCCTGTGCGTTTTCTTTTGCTTTTGTTTTTTCCTTTCACACTTTCATATTTTTTTCACTTTTTTTATATTTTTGCCTAGCATTGATATATCTTGATGTAGTAAGGCTTGCACACAAGCAAGCTATTGGTTTAGGGTAGTGGAAGGTTTGAAGGTTGGTTGCGGACCTTTGATTTTGAAAGGTTATTTGGCTAATGATGGTTTATGGATGATGGAGGGAGAGGGGAATAACTCATGATCCAAAGTATGTCCATTTTTTATTTTTCTTTAGATTTTTTTATTATTAGTCAATATCATTAGGGTGATTTAAGTTTCATCATTGAATTAGAAGCATAAATGAAATGATGGAAGGCCAATGAAAATGAAAATGAGAAATAAAATAAAATGAAAATGGAAAGGCTATAAAAGATGAAGTCCTAAAGTGACATAGACTCGATGGGAAAGCACAGAAATGGCTCAGGGTAAGGACTCTCTGACTCATTCTAGGAAACCAGAAAAGAAGACTAAGCCTGTTGAATTGTTGATGCACTGTCTCAGGGGTTGTTGGTGATGTTGATTCCCGTTGTAGCAAGTATTAGTAGTCTGTTGTCATCGACCATGTTTCACAGTGCATTTGAGGGATCCAACACTAGGTGTAAGATGTTCGTTTTTATGTTGGAATTTGCAATAGAAATATAGGTTACACCTTTTGAATTTTCTTTTAAGTGCAGGGTTCAGAGTAGACCCTATGGAAGTGATCGCGCCTCTAATGTGAAAGTGGTAGACCCTATGGAAGTGATCGCGCCTCTATTGTGAAGGCGGTCAAAAGTAATCTTCATGACTCTAAATGAAGTCGGGGTGGTGATAGTGCGATTGATGAGCTTTAGAGTAGGCTCAACTGTTTGTTTCTCCATTAGGCGCTCCTAAGTTGTAATCTCTCGACCGGTCATGAACAGAATCGAGTGGATCTTGCAAATTTTAAGAAACAATGTTTTGGAAATGATGAATAGAGATGAGAAATGGAAATGAAAGTGGAAATGGGAGATGAGAAATGAAGAATGGAAATAGAAATGGGAAATGCATTTGAAATGGAGGATTAGAAATGGTTATGGATTTTTGGACTAGTATAGGCTTGACCATGATGGAGATATGGGCCTAGCTATATGCGAATGCAGACATGGACTGGACTTGACTATGCAAACAGACTGGACTCCACGATTGGGTTTAGGAGAGACTATACTTTGAACTTACGGGTGAGCAAGTAGGCTAGACTTTTAGAAGACTAGACAATAAGGGAGACTAGACTCTTAACTTAAGGCAAGCAGGCTAGGCAACTAGACTTTGAACTTACGGGTGAGCA
The DNA here is from genome assembly GCA_947648045.1 of Beta corolliflora. NCBI lineage: Eukaryota > Viridiplantae > Streptophyta > Magnoliopsida > Caryophyllales > Amaranthaceae > Beta > Beta corolliflora. Next base: position 423,922 of record CANSZD010001887.1, on the reverse strand, counting down.
AGCAGGCTAGACGACTAGACTTCGAAACTTACATTAGACTGAGCAGGCTAGACTCAAAAATTGCTTATGTGGACTTATGGAATGCTAGACTTTGAACTTACGGGTGAGAAAGTAGGATAGACATTAAGGAAGGCTGGACAATAATAGAGACCAAACTCTTAACTTAAGGCAAGCAGGCTAGGCAACTAGACTTTGAACTTACGGGTGAGCAAGCAGGCTAGACAACTAGACTTCGAAACTTACATTAAACTAAGCAGGCTAGACTCAAAAATTGCCTATGGACTTAAGGAATGCTAGACCTTGAACTTATGGGTGAGCAAGCAGGCTAGACTTTAAAGGATGAATTGAATTTTTATAGTCCGAAGACTGATCCAAAATATGTCCATTTTATATTTTTCTTTAGATTTTTTTATTATTAGTCAATATCATTAGGGTGATTTAAGTTTCATCATTGAATTAGAAGCATAAATGAAATGATGGAAGGCTAATGAAAATGAAAATGAGAAATAAAATAAAATGAAAATGGAAAGGCTATAAAAGATGAAGTCCTAAAGTGACATAGACTCGATGGGAAAGGACAGAAATGGCTCAGGGTAAGGACTCTCTGACTCATTCTAGGAAACCAGAAAAGAAGACTAAGCCTGTTGAATTGTTGATGCACTGCCTCAGGGGTTGTTGGTGATGTTGATTCTCGTTGTAGCAAGTATTAGTAGTCTGTTGTCATCGACCATGTTTCACAGTGCATTTGAGGGATCCAACACTAGGTGTAAGATGTTCGTTTTTATGTTGGAATTTGCAATAGAAATATAGGTTACACCTTTTGAATTTTCTTTTAAGTGCAGGGTTCAGAGTAGACCCTATGGAAGTGATCGCGCCTCTAATGTGAAGGTGGTAGACCCTATGGAAGTGATCGCGCCTCTATTGTGAAGGCGGTCAAAAGTAATCTTCATGACTCTAAATGAAGTCGGGGTGGTGATAGTGCGATTGATGAGCTTTAGAGTAGGCTCAACTGTTTGTTTCTCCATTAGGCGCTCCTAAGTTGTAATCTCTCGACCGGTCATGAACATAATCGAGTGGATCATGCAAATTTTAAGAAACAATGTTTTCGAAATGATGAATAGAGATGAGAAATGGAAATGAAAGTGGAAATGGGAGATGAGAAATGAAGAATGGAAATAGAAATGGGAAATGCATTTGAAATGGAGGATTAGAAATGGTTATGGATTTTTGGACTAGTATGGGCTTGACCATGATGGAGATATGGGCCTAGCTATATGCGAATGCAGACATGGACTGGACTGGACTATGCAAACAGACTGGACTCCACGATTGGGTTTAGGAGAGACTATACTTTGAACTTACGGGTGAGCAAGTAGGCTAGACTTTTAGAAGACTGGACAATAAGGGAGACTAGACTCTTAACTTAAGGCAAGCAGGCTAGGCAACTAGACTTTGAACTTACGGGTGAGCAAGCAGGCTAGACGACTAGACTTCGAAACTTACATTAGACTGAGCAGGCTAGACTCAAAAATTGCTTATGTGGACTTATGGAATGCTAAACTTTGAACTTACGGGTGAGAAAGTAGGCTAGACATTAAGGAAGGCTGGATAATAATAGAGACCAAACTCTTAACTTAAGGCAAGCAGGCTAGGCAACTAGACTTTGAACTTACGGGTGAGCAAGCAGGCTAGACAACTAGACTTCGAAACTTACATTAAACTAGGCAGGCTAGACTCAAAAATTGCCTATGGACTTAAGGAATGCTAGACCTTGAACTTATGGGTGAGCAAGCAGGCTAGACTTTAAAGGATGAATTGAATTTTTATAGTCCGAAGACTGACTAGGGCTTACATGAAGATGCAAACTAGACCTATGATATGAATTGACATATAGGTTTTACTTGGACTGGGAGATGCACATGGGCTTGACATTGGAGATGGACTAGGATTGGACTTAGAATAATGGAATAGACTGGGATTAGACTTAGACTAGGGTTCACATAAAGATGCAAATGGGCCTAGCTTTGACTTGAACTAGGCTTACATGGGCCTAAGATGTATTCTAATGCTAGCGGGACTAATATGAATGCATGGACTCAAATTTTGATGGGCCTAATATTAATGCAAAATGGACTCTAATGCATATGGGCCTAGAATGAATGCAAGTGAATTGGATTTGGTTGATTGGATTGAATTGGTGAAGGTATTTAGAATGGGCTTAGAATTTTTTGAAATTCATTTTTTAAAGGAACCCATTGTGTTTATCCTTTATTAGGAAAAGATGATGGACTAATTTTGAATTTTTTTTTTGAAATGTCGTGGTATGATGATGATTAGTAAATGTTTTCGAAAAAGGTAGAATAGATTATTGTGTAGGATTGATTTTGAAAAATATAAGTTTTTTGAAATTGGTGAATATGGTAAGGTATAATTGACAGGGGTAGCAGGGATGAAATGGGAAGAGGTAGACATGCATGACAACTCTAACTCTACCATGACCACTTTTGATGCACTTTTTAGGACAGACTCCACCTTGCATGAAAAGACTGACCCTCTTTTTTTTTTTGAATATGATATGATGCAAACTTGTTATCTTAGACTCGAACAAAAGTGAAACGACCAATAATCATGGGACGAATAGACTGTGTGCCATGCAACTGGTGCGCGCGGCGGGCAGTCTATGCTTCTGGCGCCGGAGCGTTGCGCCAGGCGCAAATTCATGCGTTGCGGCACGTGTATTGATTTTGTTTTAGACGCGATTTGCAATAATTTCGGGCGTAAAGCATATTAGCAGGTAAAAATTGCAATCACACATAAATGTGAGGTAACATGGATGCAAAAGTTCTCAACCTAAAGTCCAGTTCTACATTCAACTATTGGTCAGGTTTAGGTAAAGGCTGAAAAGGTCCATGACTAAGAGATTGATCCCACACTTCGTACCCCTGCTTAAAGAGGTGGCCACGTGTAAGATGCACTCCAGTCTCAAGTCAGGTTCAAGAGAACAATGCCATGGTTGGGTAGGTTTGCTTATGACTAAGATCCAACACTATCGCCCAAGAATCTTTTTGGAAGGACAAAGCGCAAACCCCCCGGCGGTGACCTCACACATAGAACATGTGCTAATGAGGCAAGATAGATTGTCCTTATGGTGGCTGAACAGTAGCCATGCATATGCAAAACTGTATATTATTCTAGGGCATAAAAATAAGAATGAATCATATTTTTCAAGTTTCACCCACTCATTTAAAAAAATAATTTTTTTAAAATCCTCCCCAGTGGAGTCGCCAAATTGTAGGCGTGTTTTTATTTCACCTACGCGGTGTGAGCGCGTATTAGATTTGACTACCCCACTGTTAAGGTTTTATTGAAAATTGTTTTGAAAGAAGTCGCCAATAATTCTTTTTAGGAAGAATCATAAACCTAATTGGATATGGAAAAACCGTAGGGACAAATTATCCAATGTAGATTTCCCCGTCATGACTCCATAAATGGTCAAAATGAACCAAATATTGAGATCGGGGGTGAGGGTACGAATATAGTCATAATGAACCACATTCGCCCAAAGTTGGTCTTTACTAAATATCGATTCATTTGCAGATTTTATGCCAAAGAATAATCATATAATATTTTTATATACCCTAAAAATATTTAGTCTAAATTGGTTCAAGAAACACATAAAAAGACTAATTTTTTAGTGATATGTTATTATGCAATCAATATTACACGGAACCTAGCAGTATGTCCAAATTAATCTGATTAATTTAGAACAGTTCTTTAGGTCTTTGATTAGCAATAATAACATGTGGGTGATAAAAGCATTAAAACTGGACAATCATATAATTGGCATATAATGATCAGGCAGGCATATAATATACAAAGGCAAGAATAATAATAATAATATGAGTATAAAATAAAGTATAGAAAAGAGGTTAGAATATACAGTAGAGCGATTTTACATTAAATATCTACATCATGAAAGAAATAGTTAGTAACTTCAAAGCAATAATTTATTTAAGGACCCTCGGGATTATACTGTGGCTTGGGTCTGCGAGATTGACAACCTTCGGGACGAGCAATCGTGAAGCCTGAAAATTTGAATGTATGTAGATATGAATGTACTTGTGTTTGAAAGTATGAGTTTTGTAGGGAAGTTTTGTACTCCCTCCGTCCCATATTATAGTGCTTCTTTCCTTTTAAGGTGTCCCAAAATATAATTCTTGTTTCCATTTTTTATTTCACACCTTTCCATGATCTTCCTAGAAAAATTATGCCACCATTATTTATTTGCTTCTTGGAAATAGTTTTTTGCTTTGTTTATTCAACTCAAGGGTTGAATGAGTCATGCATTTAATACTCTTTCACCACTTATTGTCATTCTCTCTCCTAAAATCAGCTTTTTCCCCATAACATTTAATTTCAATACACAAACACTCTTTACATTTCTCTTAGATTCTATTTACCTTAATAACCGTGAAAAAATAGAATGAGGCACTATAATATGGGACGGAGGGAGTAGTTCGTAGAGAGGTTCGTAAAGTATTCGTCGAGTTCGAAGTGTGTTAATGTGAAAAATCCGTTTTTGAAATCTGTTCGAAAATCAGGCCTATTTATAGGGAAAACGACACTGCACCTCAAGAGCTGGCTGCGCCAAACGCAGCTGATGTGGGAAGCGCATGACGCGGCATGACCAGTAAAAAGCGTACACGTGGTACGCGCTTTTGAAAAAGATAAGAAAGAAATTCCGCGTCTCATGCAGAGAACTGCGCTTGACGCAGGACTCTACATGAAACAGAAGTCTACGTGGTAGTTCTGGTGGCTTAGCACAGCCTGTGCGCTTGGCGCAGCTTACGTGGAAGCCTACGTGTCAGGACACGTGCGCTAGGCGTAGGCCTGGCGCAGGGCGCAACAACTGCGCTCAGCGCAACACTTATTCTTGACATGTTTTGATAGTTTTTTAATAAAAACGCGTTCTAAAAGATTTTCTTTTATCTTTTAACTACGGATATCTGATTTTACGGGATAAAATCTGATTTTGACTTAAAAAAGATATCTTTTGAAAATATTTATTTATTAAAATATATCAATTAATTATCAATTAATTGGGATTTTCAAAGAATTGGGCTCAGATATAATTAATTATCATGAATAATTAATTGGGCTTTAAAAATAGGACTTTAACACTTTTCGAAATGGTTTTGAATAGCTTTTCAGGCTGCTCTTCCCTTGGATCAGACCAATTAAGACCACGGTATGTTTCATCATTGGATCCTTAAATGGGGAGACACGATTATGTGTCTACACTTGTAGTTCAGGACTACTAAATGCGGAATGCAAGAAATGCAATGGAGAGTATGGATGCAATGAGACTCCTAAATGCCTAATAACTCTAGTTATGTATGAGGTGTATGAATGATGGACTATGTAATGCAAAAGAATTCTAGTATGAATGCAGTCCTAATGGATATGAAATTCTAATGACTTCAGAATCCTAGACTTGATAGACTTCTAATGATGTTAAAATTCTAGATTTGATGAACTTTCAAGGAGGCTAGACTCCTAATATGCATGAAACTCTAGTGGACCTAGACTCCTAAAATAAATAGAATTCAAACGGTTTTAGACTCCTAATATGGGCGGAACTCTAATGGTTTCGAGACTCCTAAGATGAACAGACTTCTAATGAATTTAGACTCCCATTATGTATGGACTTCTATTGATTATAGATTTCTAAGATGGCAAGAATTGTCACGACCATAGACTTCTTAGATGGGTGAACCTAGACAGGGTTAAGACTCCTAACATAGAGTTATATGAGGTGAAAAACTCTAAATGGAGTGAAACTGGATGAATCTAGACATTTGGGTCAGATGGACTTCTAGTTCAGTTAGAACTCCTAAGCGGATGAGACTTTTACAACAAAATGGGCACTAAAAAGAATCCTAAATGATGTGCACATAAAGGATGGATAATATACATGAAAATATAGGATATAGGATGATGGATGAATTTTTGAAACAGATAGGAGATAGAAGATGGGGTGAAATTTTGAAAAAGATAGGAGAATAATTTTCGAAAAAAGATAGGTGATATAATTTTTTTTTTAAATGGAGGTGGATTAAGGAAAAGAATATGAGATAGTTTTTTCAAAAAATGATAGTAGATATAGTTTTTGGGAAAAGATGGGATAGAATTTTCGAAATAGATAGGAGATTAAAGATCGAATAAATTTTTTTGAGATGGATTTTTTTTAGAACTAAAAAAAAGAAAAGAATGAAGTGGTAAAAAAAAGGATAAGAAAATAGAATATTAGATATCCTAGAATCACAAGAAACATGAACAACTTGGAACGACACGCAGGTAAGAAGCAAGCAAGCAAGCAAATGCGGGAAAAATAGAGGGACGCGCGGATGGCGCGCACAACGCATGGAGATATTGCGTCAGACGCAGCGCACTGCGTGGGACGTGAGGAATGAGCGTGGGATGCAGCCTAGCTGCGCGGAGCACGCGTCAGATATGATGGCGCGCAAGTCATATTTAGTCTCGTTTTCTTCCGTGAATTCATTCAATAGTTTTGACTCGAAAATCAATAATACGAAACATTTAAAGGCACTCACACGCAAATATGCACAAGTAGTATAATAATATGCAAAGTTCCCAAACTAAAGTCCAGTTCTACGTTCAACTATTGGTCAGGTTTAGGTTAAGGCTGAAAGGGTCCATGACTAAGAGATTGATCCCACGCTTCATACCCCTGCTTAAAGAGGTGGCCACGTGTAAGATGCACTCCAGTTCTCAAGTCAGGAACAAGAGAACAATGCCATGGTTGGGTAGGTTTGCTTATAACTAAGATCCAACACTATCGCTCGGGAAGCTTTTTGGAAGGACAAAGCGCAAACCCCCCGGGTGACCTCACACATAGAACATGTGCTAATGAGGCAAGGTAGATGTTCTTATGGTGGCTGAACAATAGCCATGCATATGCAAAACAATATATATTATTCAAAGGAGAATTAATCGTATTTTTTAAGTTTCACCCAATCATTTAAAAAAATTAATTTTCTTTTGAAAATCCTCCCCAGTGGAGTCGCCAAATTGTAGGCGTGATTTTTATTTTTATGCCTACCGCGGTGTGAGCGCGTTTATTTGACTACCCTATTGTTAAGGTTTTATTTGAAATATGTTTTGAAGTCGCCAACAATTTTTTAAAGGAAGAATCATAAACCTAACTGGGTATTGAAACGGTAGGGACATCTTAGGGACTTATCCAATGTAGATTTCCCCGTCTAGACTCCATTGATAGTCAGGAACCAAAAGTTGAGTTCGAGGGTGAGGGTACAATACAGTCAGGAACCATATTGCCCATTGCTGGCCTCTTCTAAATATCGATTCATTACGGATTTTATGCAAAAGAATAATCATATAACGTTTTAATACACCCTAAAAATATTTAGTCTAGGCTGGTTCATGAAACACATAAAAAGACTATATTTTTAGTGACAAGTTATTATGCAATCAAATTACAAGGTTCCTAGCAGGTTGTCCAATTTATCTGAATTAGTTAGAACAGTTCCTTAGGTCTTGTTTAGCAATAATAACATGTGTGTGATAAAATCATGCATAGGACAAATAAAGACGATTAGGAATATTATATACAAGAATAATAATAAAAGGGTTACAATTTACAAATAATCACAATTATCAATTAGAGATCTACATCATGACAAAAACTGTTAGTAACTTCAATACAATAAATATAATTGATTATTCAAGGATCCTCAGGATTACACCTATGCGGTTTAGATCCAAGAGCGTAACGACCTTCAGGCGAAGCAATCCTGGAATCAGGAACGTAATATGATCAGGAACTGGAAATCGATTTGATGAATTGAAAGTGTTTAAGTATTTGGAGGTTCGTAATAGGATTCGTAAATATTCAGAAGTATTTTTGTATTCGTAAAATAATAATGAAATGTCGTGTTTGATTCGGGAAATCAGCTCGTATTTATAGGTAGCAAGAAACCTGCGCCGACGTGGCAGGCGCAAGTCCATGCGTCAGGCACAGATTGGCGCGCTTGACGTGGTCTGCCCAATCAGGTTTGAACATGTGTAAACGTGTATTTAAAAAAAAAGGTAGAAAAGAAACTTGTGTCTCACCCAGGAGCTGCGTCAGGCGCAGGACTATGTGTGAGTCACAAGTCCACGTGTTAGGCACTCATTGGCGCGCCTGACGCGTTCAGGTCAATGTGCTGGACGCACGTGGCGCGCTGAGCGCGCCCGCCGTGTCCGGTACATATTCCAGCATATTCGAATTCTTGATTAAACGCGTGCTTTGAAGATACTTTTTTATCCCCAAAATCCGGGGATTGAATTTTAGGGGAAGCAAAATCTGATTTATGCTCAACATATTTATTAAAGATAATAAAAGCATTTATGAAAATATTTATTAAAATAATAAATATTTAATTGGGCTCTTAAATGGACTTAAAACGTTTTACGGGCTTAGTTTACAATCAATCATCATGGATAATTAATTGGGCATTAGAATATCATTTCAAAACACAACATGGCCTAGTTATTCGGATTGCTCTTCCATTAGGCCGCGCCAACTAATACCGCGGTATGTTTCATCATTGGACTCTTAAATGGGGAGACACAATTATGTGTGTACAGTTACGACTTGGTCTGACAAATAATTGTCATAGCTGAATTTTGACCAAGATTGCCACCTCTTGGTTCAATATGTGTAGCTTCATTAATGGAGAGGAAAAAAATCAAATAGTTAATGTTTGATATTGTAATTAGATATTCTAGGGGTTGTTTTTTTTTACCTAATATCAATGAAATGAAAATTGGTGGTCTCGGTTGTGGTCGTTTTCTACTTTTACAATCTCTACTGTACTGAGTGCTTCAATGTTTGTAGCTTCATCAATGGAGAGAAAAAAAAATCAATTAGTTAATGTTTGATGTTGTAATTAGATGTTCTAGGGTTTGGTTTTGTTTTTACCTAATATCAATTAAATGAAAATTTAGACTTTGATCATAAAAAAAATGGAGTTCATCTTAAATAGTTTGCTTAAGGAAGGACAATAGGTTGTAAATTGGTTTTTGGCGTTTGAAATATAATCTCTCACTTACCTGTTAAAAAAACTTATATAAAAGTTATTTTAAAAAAAATTATTCAACCGATTCGGATCGAAAAATCAAAATTTAAAAAACTTAGACCAAATATCGTCCTATTTTCTCGATTTGGGTTAAATGATGAACACTTTTTTTTCGTTTATTTTGGTGATGGTGATGGAAATAAACTTAAGCTTCACATACTTTCTACGGATTGTGGTTCTTCTTTTGCACCTAGATGGTACAATTACATAAAAGCAGTGAGAAAAAAATATTATGAGCCGATGAAGAAAAACATTGGCGGTGTTTGGTGCACAGGTGTACTTTCAGATTACAATTGTGCATTTTTTTTGTTCTTGAAATAGTTGTGGATGGATAGAACTTGAAGTGTATATGTAGGTTGCTCTTTATAGAGTAGATAGTACATTGTAACCATATAAAGATTTTGAAAATTTAACTCAGCTCAAACTTGTTGTCACTGATGTTGTGAATATAGTATTAACAAAGTTCACGGATGTTACATATAATTTTTTCCCATCCACTATTAGCTTCGAATGCTTTAAGGGGTTGTTTAGAAGTTGATAGGGAACAACGTTGACCGGGATGGAAAAAGAGAGGTTTTGGATCTCTTATTAATCATGTTTTCTGAATCAATTCTATTCGTGCGAGTATTAAAAAAAATTATGTCATAATGAGAGATGGATTATAATATGTAGTTTAACACTACATTTAAACAATTATGTATACACTGATGGACAAAGCTGTGTAAATCTTGGGTTTTCTCGTATAGTTACGACTTGAATTGACAAAGAATTGTTAAAGCTGAACTTTGATCGAGATTGCCACCTCTTGTTTCAATGTCTGTAATTTCATCAATGGAGAGGAAAAAATCAAGTAGTTAATGTTTGATGTTGTAATTAGATATTCTAGGGTTTTGTTTTGTTTTTACCTAATATCAATGAAATGAAAATTGGTGGTCTCGGTTGTGGTCGTTTTCTGCTTTTACAATCTCTACCGTACTAAGTGCTTCAATGTATGTAGCTTCATCAATGGAGAGAAAAAAAAAAATTAGTTAATGTTTGATGTTGTAATTAGATGTTCTAGGGTTTGGTTTTGTTTTTACCTAATATTAATTAAATGAAAATTTATATATACTTTGATCATATAAAAAATGTAGTCCATCTTAGATAGTTTGCTTGAGGAAGGTATGTAGGTTGGAAATTGGTTTTTGGCGTTTGAAATATAATCTCACTTACCTATAAAAAAATATAAGTTATTTAAAAAAAATTGTTCAACCGTTTCGGACTGGAAAAATCAAAATTTAAAAAACTTGGACCAAATATCTTTCCTTTTTTTCGATTTGGATTAAATGATGAACACTTTTTTTCCGTTTATTTTGGTAATGGTGATGGAAACAAACTCAAGCTTCACATACTTTCTACGGATTGTGGTATTTCTTTTTCACCTAGATGGTAATGGTGATGTTTTGTCAATGTGAAGTGAATGAAAATTGGATGTGTTTATTGTGCTTGTATGAGTATTGGAAAATTTAGAATCCAGTTTCATAGATTTTATAGGTGTTATTCTACATTCTAATTTCTTTTGAAACAATAGTACCTTTGATTTTTTTTTTGTAGAGGCCTAATGTTAGCACATGGCCTCTATATGGTTGGGGTCGGGGCTGAGCTCACATTTGTTTTTGAATGATAGAATGAAACGATGTAAAATTAAAAGGCGAAGTTGAGAAAGGGCCTCAATTGATTGCTAACTTATGAAACAACTAACCTTATATATGCACATGATTAGTGCAAAAGCATATAAAATGCTTAATTATTAGAAGATATGATTGTTGTTTAAGATCAATAATCTTATTTTATTTAATATTTGAAAATATAGCTAATATATAATATAATAATAATTTTTAAATATATTATCTATAAAAAATATATAGTATAACAAAATTTTATATAAAAGTTTAAACAATAAAAAATGAGCAGAGCTCAGAGTCAAAGTGAGGTGGTGAACGAGGAAGACAAGACGAAGGCAGCGAAAGAGAAGGTGCAGGCGGAGAAGGAGCAGCGCTAAGTGGAAGCGGAGAAAAAAAAACCAACTGGGGGTTGTTTTTTGCCTTTTCCAGGGCTTGTTTGGTTGTCTTGGCGACGAACTGGTATGTCTTTATATTCCAGAGGTTTACTCATATTGGCAAACGAGTCGGGACATTTCGGGGTCGGGTAATTCGGGCCATCTTTGTGCTCGAGTTCCACTCATGTCGGGTCCGTTCGGGTACATGTCATCTCGAATGCATGACCTTTCGGGTGCGGGTTTGGTGAGTCAGAACAACAACAAGTCAGTTCTAATTGATTCGGGTTGGTTTGGGTCGAGTCCATTCGGGCAAGTCTGCTTTCTTTCCTACAACAAGACTAGTTTAGACCGAAACTGCTCTAGGTCAAGTCAACTTGTTAATTTCAACAAATCAACTTTTAATGTACCTTTAGTGTTTCCTTTTAAGATAATGTCTCTCTGATCTAAAACATCCTCCAAACGTCCCAAACAACTTCACTATAGAGTTACTTAGGTTGTCCTACCATTGACACACAAGTTACAAAAGAAACTTTTACTCCCTATATATTGTTACAAATGTGCACAATCAATTACCAAAATAGGAAGCCAATTCTCTTTCTCAAGCATGAAGATCAATTCTCATACAATCCAACTTAGCCACCAAAGCTATTACCAAATGTAATGTTTCGCTCTTCCTAAAGAGGTTCTTAATAAACTGGATTCCACATACCGAAATTTCTTCTGGAACAAAGCTAATAATTCTAAATCCCCAAATTTAATAGGATGGGATCGTATTTGTCAACCTATATTCCTTTGTGGTATGGGATTCCTGAAAGCAGAAGTTAAAAACCTTGCGCTCCAAATAAAACTTTTATGGCTCCTTGTTAAAAAATTGTAACATTTAGGTTGAACTTACGAAAAGAAAGTATTGTAAAAACAAGATCTTTTAACTATAAAGTTTCCCAGTCCTCTTCATGACGATAGAAATAATTAATGGCCATTGGTCCTCTTTCTAAGAAAGTATTAAGATGGCAAATAGGAGACAACTCTAAAATTAAGTGGTTGTTTGGTACACATGGATATTTAGTTCACATGGAAAGTTTCATTTCCTAGGAAGTTATTTCCCTTATGTAATTCCTAGGAAATGGCATTAATATGTTTGGTTGACATCCAAGAAATTGCACTTCATATGAATTGATGTGGGAATTCTAAATGACCAGGAGGGGTAAATAAATTCCTATGTTTTGTGGGAATTTTCATTGCCCCTATTTTTCCCACTTCCTTTTAACCAAAAAATTAACAAAATCAGAAAATCATGGGAATTTTTATTGCGTACATAATTTCCTGTATAACAAATAATCTTAACAACCCGGCTTTTCCATATCCTGTAAAAGAAATCATCCAAGTTTACTCTTAACAAACTAATATTCTTTTCCAAGAATTCATAGTTTCAAAGTAGTTGTTTGGTACACATACACTAGTGGAAAAAAACGGAAGGGTTGCGGTCAAAACAGCCCTTAGGACCGCGTTTTTGGCTAGCAGCCCTTTCCGTAGCAGCCCTTCACTAAAAGTGAAGGGCTGCGGTTTTAAACCGCAGCCCTTCGTTTACGGATTTTTTTTTAAAAAAAAAAATTCAGCACCCCCCCACCCTAGCCCTTGCCAAAGATCGCACCCCCCACCCCACCCCACCGCCCGCATTGCCCCGTACCCCCACCCACACCCCACCCCTTGCACCCCCACCCCACCCCACCCGGCCCCCCGCACCCCCACCCCACCCCTGGGCCCCGCACCCCCACCCCAGCCCCACCCTCTGCCATCACCAACCCCCGCTGCCGCCCTTCCACTCCATCAAGCCGCCACCCCTAAAGACTCACTGGGCCCCCTAGTCCAGCCCTAGCACCCCAGCCTTGCACCACACCGTGGCGGCCCCCCCCCCGCCCCAACACCTCCCTTCGACACAAAAAAAAACCGATCGAATTGCAATATATCACAAGTTTTTCAACGTAATAATTAACTTTAAATATATATATTTAATAATGTAAAATGTGTACATATAATTGATATATACCAACTAGCTAATTATATCGCGAAATCCACAAAAATGTATCATAAGCAATCATCACAAAGGTAGGTCGCCAACTTATCTCGAACTTCATTTAATTCCTCTATGGTGAAGACCCTCAAACTTGTTGTGTTATTCATATAAACCTTGCAAAACAACCAAGGAATAAACACATAATATATGAATTTAATCATTTACCGTAGTTTATAGAAAAAAAATGACATATACCTTCCCGAAATTCAATCAAAAACAAATGCAAGCGTAAAACTCTACACACTAGTTATATTATACCTATATTATCATGTTCAAATAGGAATTGGAGGGGAGGGGCTGGGCACGGTGTGGGGAGGGCTTGGGAGGGCCGGGCAAAGAATGGGGAGGGGGTCTGTGTGCGGGGGATCTCAGTGCAGTGGGGGTCTGGGGCGGGGGAGGGGAAGAGGCTGGGCAGGGTGTGGGGGTGTTTGTGCAGGGGAGGGGAGGGGCTGGGCAGGTGTGGGGAAGGGGGTCTCGTGTGCGGGGGATCTCGTGCAGTGGGGGGTCTCGGGCAGGGAGGGGGAGGGGGGTCTCGTGTGCAGGAGGGGGGCTCGTTAAGGGGCTTGGGAGGCTGGCAGCAAATGGGGAGGGGGGTCTCGTGTGCGGGGGGATCTGCGGTGGGAGGGGGTCCGGGCAGGGGTGGGGAGGGGCCGGGGAGGGTGGGGAGGGGCCGGGCAGCGGTGGGGGTTGGCGAGGGCCGGCATGGGTTAGTATCTACCTCGCCGCCCACTCCCAAGCCCCCGCGGCCGCCCGCCCCTCCCAAGCCCCCCGCTGGCTGGCGCCCTCCCCCCACCGCCCCCAGCCGTCCCAAGCCCCCCCCGCACAGCCCCCTACCCGCACAGCCCCCCTCCCCCTCCCCGCACACTCCTCCCCGCACGTGAACCCTCCCCTCCCCCCCACTACCGCCCCTCCGCACAACTTCCCCCCTTGGCTTTAAGCCTTTTTTGTTTCCCAATTTCATTTACATGAAAATTTATGCACAAAAACCAAATATGTAGTTTCATTCTACCTCATATTGGCATATGCACCAAAAGTTTGGAGTTAGATCATTAAAAATATTAAAAAAATGAGGCGAATCGGCAAAAATAGGCCTAAATTGACCTTTTCGTTCCCGAAATGCAACCAACAACAAATACAAGCCTAAAAATCTACACAATAGTCATATTATACCTCATATTATCATGTTCAAAAAGAAAATGGAGTTAAATGACTCGAGAAATAGGAATTGGACGCGAAAAGGCGAAAATTGGCCTAAAATCACCTTTTCGTTCCCGAAATTCTACCAACAACAAATGCAAGCCTAAAAATCTACACAATAGTTACATTATACCTCATATAATCATGTTCAAAAATATTTTGGGGTTAAATGACTCGATAAGTACGAAAAGGACGCGAAAAGGCAAAAATAGGCCTAAAATGACCTTTTCGTTCCCGAAATTCAACAAACAACATATGCAAGCCTAAAAATCTACACAATAGTTACATTATACCTCATATAATCATGTTCAAAAATAATTTGGGGTTAAATGACTCGAGAAATAGGAATTGGACGCTAAAAGGCAAAAATAGGCCTAAAATGACCTTTTCGTTCCCGAAATTCAACCAACAACATATACAAGCCTAAAAATCTACAAAATAGTTACATTATACCTCATATAATCATGTTCAAAAATAATTTGGGGTTAAATGACTCGATAAGTACGAAAGGGACGCGAAAAGGCATAAATAGGCCTAAAATGACCTTTTCGTTCCCGAAATTCAACCAACAACATATGCAAGCCTAAAAATCTACACAATAGTTACATTATACCTCATATAATCATGTTCAAAAATAATTTGGGGTTAAATGACTCGAGAAATAGGAATTGGACGCTAAAAGGCGAAAATAGGCCTAAAATGACATTTTCGTTCCCGAAATTCAACCAACAACATATACAAGCCTAAAAATCTACAAAATAGTTACATTATACCTCATATAATCATGTTAAAAAATAATTTGGGGTTAAATGACTCGATAAGTATGAAAGGGACGCGAAAAGGCAAAAATAGGCCTAAAATGACCTTTTCGTTCCCGAAATTCAACCAACAACATATGCAAGCCTAAAAACTTACACAATAGTTACATTATACCTCATATAATCATGTTCAAAACTAATTTGGGATTAAATGACTCGAGAAATAAACTTTGGACGCGAAAAGGTGAAAATAGACCTAAAATGACCTTTTCGTTCCCGAAATTCAACCAACAACATATGCAAGCCTAAAAATCTACACAATAGTTACATTATACCTCATATAATCATGTTCAAAAATAATCCGGGGTTAAATGACTCGATAAGTACGAATCGGACGCGAATCGGCCAAAATAGACCTAAAATGACCTTTTCGTTCCCGAAATTCAACCAACAACAGATGCAAGCCTGAAAATATACACAATAGTTACATTATACCTCATATAATCATGTTCAAAAATAATTTGGGGTTACATGACTCGATAAGTACGAATCGGACGCGAATCGGCCAAATAGGCCTAAAATGACCTTTTCGTTCCAGAAATTAAACCAACAACAGATGCAAGCCTAAAAATCTACACAATAGTTACATTATACCTCATATAATCATGTTTAAAAAGAATTTGGGGTTAAATGACTCGATAGGTACGAATTGGACACGAAAGGCGAAAATAGGCCTAAAATGACCCGAGAATCAGGTCACATGGCAATGGAATGCCCATCAGCTGGTAGTGGCGGAGTTGGGACTGTTATAAATGTGGAGAGCACCATATGGGAATTCGATTGCCATGTGACCTGACTCTCCACATTTGCAACAGCCCCACCACCACCGCCACTACAACCCCCCCACTGCACTCCCTCATTGCCATGTAGGCGTAAACTGACCTTTTCGTTCTCGAAATTCAACCCACAACAGATGGAAGCCTAAAAATCTACACAATAGTTACATTATACCTCATATAATCATGTTCAAAAAGAATTTGGGGTTAAATGACTCGATAGGTACGAATTGGACACGAAAGGTGAAAAAATGCCAAAAATGACCCGAGAATCAGGTCACATGGCAATGGAATGCCCATCCGCTGGTAGCGACGAAGTTGGAACTGTTATAAATGTGGAGAGCACTAGATGGGCATTCGATTGCCATGTGACCTGACTCTCCACATTTGCAACAGCCCCACCACCACCGCCACTACTGCCCCCCCTTCACTACACTCCCTCATTACCATGTAGGCGTAAAATGACCTTTTCGTTCCCGAAATTCAACCAACAACAGATGGAAGCCTAAATATCTACACAATAGTTACATTATACCTCAGCCTTCCCTCGCCCCCTCCCTAGCCCTCCCCCACCCCCCGTCCAGCCTCCCCAACCCTCCCCCACCCCCCCCGCCCCTCCCCACCCCCTGCCCCTCCCCCACCACTCCGCCCAAGACCCCAACTCCCTACCCACCCTCCCCCAACCTTTTCCCACCCCCTACAATCATTGTTTCAACTAATACAAGCACATTTTACAACAAAAATAGAAGTTGATTTCAAAATCCAATGAAATTAAACAAAAATTAGAGAAGTGTAAAAGAGGAGAGAGAGTAAGAGGGGAATTACCAAATGAGAGTGAGAGAAGGGATGCTCCACAAACAATGCAAGTGGAGGAGAGAAGAGAAGAAGAAGGAGCGCAAGGTGGTGCGCGTAGTAGTGCGGTGCAACGTGGTGGTGGAGCACCGGTGGTGGCGTCACGTGCAGTGGAGGAGAGAATGAACCAATGCGTGGTGCGCTGGTTGCCGTCTGCCGAGTTGGTGTGTCGTCGTGGCGGTGCGTGCTGGTGGTGCGTGAAATGTGTGGTGGTGGCGCACTGGTGGTAGGTCAATGTGGTGGCGGAGGTAGCGTTTCGCGCAAGGAGAAGTTCGCTCGTGAATTTTGTCTAAGGGATGGAAATTGAAATGGGGGTACTGTATTGTATGCGCGCAAAATTAATTGAATAAAAAAAAAAGGAAAGTGAAGGGCTGCGATTAGCCTAAAAACCGCAGCCCTTCATACAGTACGAAGGGCTACGTTTTCTTGTTTACCGCAGCCCTTCACTAAAAGGGCTGCGGTTTCCTTGAAAACCGCAGCCCTTCATACACGAAGGGCTGCGTTTTAAAAAAAACGCAGCCCTTCCAGCGCAGCCCTTCCTTTTTTTCCCCTAGTGATAGGAATTTAATTCCCATGAGAATTTTCATTTCCTAAGAAGTTATTTCCCTTATGTAATTCCTATGAAATAGCTTTAATATGTTTGGTTGACATCAAGAATTTGTACTTCCCATGAATTGATGTCGAAATTCTGAATGACCAAGGGGGAGGTTGGTTAATAAATTCCCACTTTTTGTTGGAATTTCAATTTCCCTAGGAATTTTCATTGCCCCCATTTTCTCCACTACCTGTCAACCAAACAACTACCCACATCATAAAATCATGGGAATCTCTATTGCCTTCATTATATCCTGTATACTAAACAACCACTAAGAAAGTTTAGAATATCCCCAAACTTTGGTGTGTTGTACTCGATTATTTAGTTATGGGGAGAGCATAGTTAGAGTAGTTGCATCAATCAAGAAAAGGACCAGCTTGCAATTACGAAATTCTTAGAGCAAGTAGCTCCACCATTAGAGCATAATGCAAGTTGTGGGTTTGATAAAACTTGTTGTTGTATAAAGCAACAAGCTTTGGTTTATTTTAGTTTTTTAGAATGTAGCAATTTCGAAATTGTCAGCAATATTATAGCCATTGGAATGTTGCCATTACAATTCTAACAAAGGAAATCATGCTTTGCCAATAAATTTATCATCCTTCGTATAATCTCACAACACTCATTCATCTTCTCTTTCCCGATTTAAGTTAAATCATTTCCAAACATAAATCATCCTTCTATTCTTATCTGGAATTTTAATATGTCTCGAATCCTAGTTCTTTAACAAATATCACAGATGGACGAAGAATATGGATGATAATTTTTGGGATGAAACAGATGAGCAAATGGCGCTCCAAAACTTGAAAATATTTCAAATCCTCGCAGAAATATTGTTCCTCGAAATAGTGAAAGCGGTGCAGATTGTCTGTTCAATGACTATTTTTCTTCCGAACCGGTATATCCGGAACACATTTTCTGAGGGCGACTTTGGATGGGGAGAGATTTGTTTGTCAAGATAATGAATGTCGGTGAACAACACTCTGACTATTTCAAAGAGAAGGAAGATGCTGCAAAAAGACTGGGATTGTCTCCATTGCAGAAATACACAACAGTTATTCACGTACTTGCATATAGATCCCCAGCTGATGTCGTTGATGAATATATAAAAATCGCTGAAAGTACGTCAATTTAATGTTTACATAAATTTTGTAGTAAACTGTTATCGATGTATTTCGCGAGGTGTACATGAGAAGGCGTAATGTTGATGATGTGCAACGACTGCTTCAAATGCACGAAGATTGTTATGGCTTTCCTGTCATGCTTGGAAGCCTTGATTGCATGCATTAGGCCTGCAAAAATTATCCGGTAGCATGGAAAGGGCAATATATATACGAGGTGATCATGGTCATCCCAAAATCGTGCTTGAAGCAATTGCCTCAGTGGATCTCTGGATATGGCATGTGTATCTTGGTATAGGTGGGTCGAACAACGACCTTAATGTATTGAGTAGATCAAACTTATTTCAAGAGGAATTACAAGGTAGATTTCCATAAGTTTATTTCACGAGGTACTAATTTACAGATGGTATATGTCCTGAATGGGCTGTATTTGTTAAGAGCTTCTCACATCCTTAAGATCTTAAAAGACTTTGTTTCAAAAAAAAGCATGAGAGTGCAAGAAAAGATGTTGAGGGACCATTTGGAGTACTCCAAGCTCGTTTTGTAATAGTGTGTGATATAGCGTGAACTTGGCATAAAAGCGCTTCATGATATTATGGAAGCTTGCATCATATTACATAATATGATTGTTGAAGATGAACAACACACATATTCAAGAAACTTTCCCGATGAAGAATTTTCACAGCCAATTGGTCGTGGTGATGTCCAACAAGGGCATGTTCCGGATTTTTAATCATATCTAGCAAGAGATGTAACAACTCGAGACAGAGAAAAGCATCATCAACTCAAGGCGGATCGAGTGGAGCACATTTGGACGCATTTTGGAAATCAAAACAATATGTAGTAGGGTTTTTTTAATGTAAATTCATTTTCTTTATTATGCATTAACTATGTTGTATCTCAATTATTAATTATGCTATTTTAAATTAAAATAAAAGAGTTATTTAAAATTTGGAAGAAAGTTCATTTTAATTCCAATAATTAAGCGCATTTAAATTTTAATTGCAGAATTCTAATATATCCTGGTATTTTTCTCTAAAATTCATATTTTCTTAAGCACGGGTAAAAAAATTCACTACCAATTACAATTTATTATTTTTACAAGGTAATTACAAATTATGATTGCATGTATTGTATATTAAAAACTATTGAAATGGTGATGATATGTGGGACCTACAAAAACCACAAGTGGTTGTGGCTTTCCATTGAGAGATGTTGTAGCTCTGAAATCTGATGTGGCAAACAAAGTTACAAAAGTTATAGCTTTCCATTGTAGTTGCTATTAAAAGTTTGCACCCATCATTGTGGATATGGATGCTGGAGCTTGTCACAGCTACAGAATAATGGATAAGTGGTGAATAAAAAAGAATTGTGTTGAACCTCTTACTTGTTGCACACATATGAACGGTCCTATATTAAAGAAAATAAGCACAAGTGACCAATTACTCTCGACATCACCAACTAATTAATTATTAGAGGAACAATGACATATTTAGGCCTTGTTCTATTCAATTTATTTTTGCTTATCTGAAGTTATGTGAATATATTTGAATTCATCTGAACTTATTAGTCCTTATTAGATCTTATCTGAACTTTTAGACCTTATTTTTTAGAATATCAAACCTTATTTTTACTAAACAGAACTTATTGGAACTTATTAGTCCTTATTTAAATTTATATGATCTTACTTTTTTTTTTGTTATGATTGAAAATAAAGTGAGCAGAATAGACCCTCGGAATTATCAGGGGTCTACACTACTTCTGCTCAAGTACCCAATTTTATTTTCATATGAATCATCTAGAATTTCAACCTTCACGTGAGTATAAATATGGCCAAACCTTCACAATCGCCTTGCCGGATTACCACTGATAATAACATAACCTGACAAGCTGAATTTGAGTTATTTTTGCTTGCAGTTATAGTGTATTCATTTTTTGTAGGTATTATTTTCGGGTTATTTTTAGTTCCTTTATAGTGGTTTTTGTGTTCTGCGTGAGGTTTACCAAAAGTGTTTGGTCAGCTATACTTTTGGAATCCTAGTTTACCATGGTTCTACTGGAAGGTATGACGAATGAACCAATTTTAGCTTTAATCTTATTGCACCATCTGGATTTTTTGGATGAGGAGGAAAATTTGCTTGAAGAATTGTTTGAAAACACAGTTGGCCCTAATGATGCAATTGAATATGTGACTTCCTTAAAAGAGAAAGGAAATTATCTTTTCAAATTGGGTGAGTTTAGGACATCTTGCGACATATATAGCAATGCAATGATATCAAATGCCTTTGTGTTACTCTTAGTGCTCTTTGTGATGACGATTATGCTCATAATGTTGATCCTTAGCTTAGAGAGCTAGTTATTTCTTCAATCGAATATTGTTGCTTGTGAAATCAAACTTAATCAGTTTAACAAAGCCGTGGTTTCGTGTTCATTGGTGTTGGGGGTTAATAAGAGAAATGTGAAAGCCCTTTTTTAGGAGAGGGCTGACTCTAGTAAAAATTGGAAGTTTGGAGAAAGGCTATGATGACTTAAACGCACCTAGAGTAGTTGAACCGAAAAATAAGGCAATTGCTCGTGAGATTGCAAGTCTTGAGGACGCCATTTGTCCAGTTCATAGTGTCACTGGTGACTAGTCCTATAAGGGTCAAGCTTCTAGGCGGGGAGCTATGGTCACTGTGGCACTAACCTTGGACTTCATGAGATGGATTTGAATGTCCAGGATGGAATCAAGAGAAGTTTCTCTTCCGGAGAACACGGTAATGGAGGAGAAAATATAGTTGAGATGGATGAGATGTGTCGGGAGGAGGAAACTGTGGAGAGTTTCAGGTCTCCTTTTCGCAAGCTACACCTTGGCAAGATTACATTTGTTTCTCGCATGACGATTTCCCGCATGTAGACGATAATCGTGTCTCCCCATTTAAGGATCCAATGATGGAACATACCTCGGTCTTAATTGGTTCTACCCAAGGGGAGAGCAGTCCGAATAGTCAGGCCCAAAATTATTTCAAAAGTGTAAAGCTTATTTATTAGCAATAATGATCCAAAATCCTATTTAATTATTCCTAACAATTAATCGTATTTTGAGCCCATAAAAACAATATTTTGAGCCCAATCTTTTGAAAAGCCCAATTAATTACTCATGATAATTAATTGTTTTTATTTATAATTTTAATAAATATTTTCAGAAATAAATAAATATTTTCAAAGATATTTTTAAAATTGAAATCAAATTTTATCTCGTAAAGTTGATTTCCTGATTTAAAGGATAAAAGAAAATCATTTAAAAATACGTTTAAGAAAAAGGCTGTCAAAGCGTGTCTGACCCAGGCGGTGCGCCTGGCGCGCCACGTGTGCGCGGCGCATTGGCTATGCCGCGTCAGGTGCACAAATCTGCGCCTGACACGTGGCTCTGTGCATCACGCACAGTCATGCGCCTAGCGCGCTCTTTGCTTGACGCGCAGTTTGTTTTCTATCTTTTATTTATTTATATCTTGTTATAAATAAGCCTTGATTCTCTCGGATAAAAGAAACACTTTTTCACATCTATGCTTTATACACTCGAATACTTGCGAATTATCTCAAAACTCTCAAACTTTCACACTTTCATATTTACAAACACAGAAAATATATTTACAAACTTATAAACACATACTTTGATCGATCTTCACAAGCATTCGTTTAAAGGCTTCACGATTGCTCTTCCCGAAGGTCGTTATTTCCTCAGACCCAAGCCACACCGATATATCCATGAGGGTCCTTGAATAAATTTCTCTTATTCATTTATTGAAGTTACTAACGATTTCTTTCATGATGTAGATCTTTAATATAAAAAATTGTTCTTTTGTACATTCTAATCTCTACTCTTTCTTTTTATTTTTCGTATATGTTTGCCTGATTGTCCTGCTTATGCTTTCATCACCAACATGATTATTATTTCTAATCAAGATCTAAGGAACTATTCTAATATTAATCACATACAGCCTCTGAGGAACCCTGTAATTTTGATTGCTTAATAATATACCACTAAAAATAGTGTCTTTGATGTGCTTAATCAACCAATTTAGACTAATATTTTTGGGGTGTTTGAAAATATTCTCTGGTTATTCTTTTACATAAAACTTGATATGAATCGATATTTATAAGAAGCCAACATAGAGCGAATGTGGTTCATGACCGTGTTCGTAACCTCACCCCCGAACTCAACCTATGGTTCGTTGACCATTAATGGAGTCATGACGGGGAAATATAAATTGGATAAGTCCCAAAGTTGTCCCTAAGGTTTCCCAATATCCAATTAGATTTATGAGTCTTCCTTTAACGACTTGTTGGAGACTTCTTCTATTTCAAACCATTTTTCAATACAAAACCTTTACAATGAGGTAGTCAAATAGGCTCTCATCCCGCGTAGGCGAAATAAAAACTCGCCTACAATTTGGCGACTTCACTGGGGAGGATTTTTAAAAATATATTTTTTTTTAAATGAGTAGGGGAAACTTGAAAAATACGATTCATTCTCTTTTTATGCCTTTAATAACTAACATACTGTTTTGCATATGCATGGCTATTGTTTAAGCCACCATGAGGACAATCTTCCTTGCCTTATTAGCGCATGTTCTATGCATAAGGCCACCCCCGGGGGTTTGTGCTTAATTTATCCTTCCAAAAGCTTCCCTAGCGATAGTGTTGGATCTTAATCATAAGCAAACCTACCCAACCATGGCATTGTTCTCTTGTTCCTCACTTGAGAACTGGAGTGCGTCTTACACGTGGACACCTTTTTAAGCAAAGGTATGAAGCGTGGGATCAATATCTTAGTCATGGACCCTTTTCAGCCTTATCCTAAAACTAACCATAGTGGAAACGTAGAACTGGACTTTTAGGTTGAGAACTTTTGAATCCATGTTACATGACATTTGCCTATGATTACAATTTTGCCTGTCATTAATCTGTCAAAACGTTGTTATGTTTTGTGCCTAAAATCGTGTCTAAAAATATCGTCAAAATAGTCCGAACCTTCTTTGAATTGTCAAATTGCATGCCGGGGGCAATGCGCTTGGTGTGCAGCTCGTGGCCCCAACACAAAGGTTTCGCGCTGAGAGCACGCAGTTGTGCGGCGCGCTACCTTTACGTCTCATGGTATTGCCAATTCGACTATCATTCAAGTCCAAAAAGCTTTCCATAAATCCGTCATCATATTATGTCTATCGTCACGTCACGAAATTATGTTGAATTATCCAAAACCTCGCCTAAATAGCCAAAACACATGTCGGGGAGTCGTGCCCCAAACGCGATAAATTACGCCTGGCGCACAGCTCCAGCACCGGACGCACAGGCTTCACGTCGCGCGCTATGTTGTTGCGTGGCGCGCATCCTGTGCATCTCATGTTTTTGCCAATCTAGTCGTCGTGGTGGTAGATTATGTGTTCTTCTCCATTTGCATTCGCGTAGAGTCATGATCATTCTAGGAGTCCTTTTTGTCTAAAAATTGAAACTCACCTAATGCAAGCAAAAAATCAATGTTTTCATGCAAGGTTGAGTCTACCTTGAAAAGTGCATTTAGAAAAGTGATCATGGTAGAGTTAGAGTCATCATGATTGTCTACCTCGTTCCATCTTATCCCATCTCTAGCAAATCTATCCTATCATATTCCACCTTTCCAAAAAACATCTCTCCTTCAAAATCAATCCTACACACTCTTCTATCCTATCTTTTTCGAAAATATTTACTAATCATCATCATACCACCTATTAAAAAAAATCTTTTAAAAATTAATTCCATAATCTTTTCCCAATAAAAGATAAAAAAGAAGGAGTCCCTTTCAAAAACGAATTTCGAAAACTCTAAACCCAGTCCAAATACCTATAAGCCATTCCAATCAACCCAATCCCGATCCATTTGCATTCATCCTAGGCCCATCTAAGTTTGAGTCCATACATTCATATTAGGCTCACTAGCATTAGTGTCATCTTAGGCCCATATAAGTCTAGCCCATGTCAAAATCTAGCCCATTTGCATCTTTATGTAAACCCTAATCTATGTCAAGCCAGTTTAAGTCTAATCCCAGTCCTTTGCAATCTAAGTCCAATGCTAGTCCATTTCCAATGTCAAGCCCATGTGCATCTCCAAGTCTAACTTCAAACCAATATAGGATTAAGTCCAAAATCAGGTCCATCTAAGGCCCAATTCATATCCTAAGTCTAGTCAAGTCCAATTCAAAACCCATATAGGACGAAGTCCAAACCATTAAGTCTAACGAAGCTAGCATTCCTTAAAGACGACATAGGCAAATCTTGAGTTCAGCGAAGCTACCACTAGTACAAAAACCATGATTTGCGTCAGATCGCAGACCATCATTTGCGTCAGATCGCAGACCATCATTTGCGTCGGATATGAGTTTGACGCTACAGGCCTCGACGCAAATTTCCCAGTTAGGATCTACGTCGGTTTGGAACACGACGCAATTCATAGACCATTTGCGTCGGATGTTTTGGCATATCCGACGCAAATGCCATCATCAGCCTAACTATGATTAAACCATCTACGTCGGAGGTTGTGACCTGTCTGACGCAAATGTCACCCCACCTGCTTCCTAGGCCTTAGGCCTTGTTTTTCACCTTAAAAAGTGATTTGCGTCGGACATAAACACGCAAAATACGAATGAAATTCAGATCTGCAATTCAGAAAATAAACAACAAAAGAGATTGAATTTATCAACTAGAATTGGTATTTTTACAAACCCTAATTACAAAATAATAAATACATAAATTACAGAAAATCAAAAATAAAAAAATCAACGAGTAAAAAAGTTCAATAACCAAAAAATAAAAATACAACAAATTATATTGGAAGTTAAGCTTTCAAGGATCTCGACCTTCCTCACAATCAATGCACTCCCGAGATTTCACGGTATCTCCTGAAAAATTAGAATACCAAAATTGGAGTAAAAAATATCAATATATTTCGCAACAAAATGTATAATGTTGCGCTAAAACTAACAGGAATTTGAAAGAAGAAAATCTGAAAGATTGGATACTAAACCTTCATCTCCGAAGATAGAAGAATAGAGAAGAAAATTTGATCTTGAGAACAGGGATGTAAGCCTAATTTTAAAAAAAAAAAAGAAATAAAAACAATGACACTACTCAGATCTTCATTAGCAATTTCCTTTCACCTAATTTAAAAAAAACGAAAGAAATTTGCGCAAAGGGTTAATCCTCCTTTTCATCAAAACAACTCCCAAATTTTGGGTACAAGAGTCGATCAAACTCAAATTGAGTCAATTGAAAAATCAACAAAACCCTAGGAGAGAGAAAAACGGACCTTTAAGTTTATTGTTTGAGATGAAGATTTCACAGGAGTCGATCCCTTCGCCTGAAGTCGCTTCACCTGAATTCGATTCGCCTGAGGTCCTCTGCTCCGCTGCACCTAAAGTCCCCCGCTTCGCCTGAAGTGCTTTTCGAAAACTTTAAGGATGCAAAGCCCGGCAAGATTTCACAAAGTTTGTTGTTTGAGATAAAGATTTCACAGGTGAGAGAAAGAGATGAAGATGACAGAAAGTGATGAAGATGGAGATGAGAGAGAGGTGGAAGATGAGCCGGCGAGTGAGAGGTGGGAGGAGCCTGCGGGGGAGGGGGAGGGGCGTGGGGGCCGGTGGGGCTGGGGTTGGGGGCTGGGGTTGGGTTAGGGAGAGAGAGAGTTAGGATTACCTAGGGTTTATTTAGGGTTTATTTAGGGTTTAGTTATGGTTAATTAGGGTTAATTAGGATTTTTAGGGTTAATTAGCGTTAATGACTAACGGAGTTAACTGCCGTTGGTCATTAAGGGCATTTTGATGTATTTTTTAGAAAGTCAGGGGTATATGGTGAATTCGGAAAAAAGTTGGGGTATCTAGTGAATAAAAAAAATTTGTCAGGGGTATTTGGTGAAAAAACCATTTTTTTTTATATTTTGCTATAAATAAGCCGTCATTTCCCGGATTAAAAAAAACACTTTTTCACATATACGCTCTATACACTCGAATACTTGCACACTTTCATATTTACAAACACACAAACATATATTTACAAACCTATACACATACTTTGATCGATCTTCACAAGCGTTCGTTTAAAGGCTTCACAATTGCTCTTCCCGAAGGTCGTTATTCCCTCTGACCCAAGCCACACCGGTATATTCTTGAGGGTCCTTAAATAAATTTATCTTATTTTTTTATTGAAGCTAGAAACGATTTATTTCATGATATGGATATTTAATAAAAAAAATTGTTCTTTTGTACATTCTAATCTCTACTCTTTCTTTTTGTTTTTCTTATATGTTTGCCTAATTTTCCTGCTTATGCTTTCATCACCAACATGATTATTATTGCTAATCAAGACCTAAGGAATTGTTCTAATATTAATCCGATAATTTAGACAACCTATGAGGAACCCTGTAATTTTGATTGCTTAATAACATACCACTAAAAATAGTCTTTTTGATGTGCTTAATCAACCAATTTAGACTAATATTTTTAGGGTGTTTGAAAATATTCTCTGGTTATTCTTTTGCATTAAACTTAATATGAATCGATATTTAGTAGAAGCCATTAATGGGCGAATGTGGTTCATGACCGTGTTCGTACCTTCACCCCCGAACTCAATTTATAGTTCATTGACCATTAATGGAGTCATGACGGGGAAATATACATTGGATAAGTCCCAAAGTTGTCCCTAAGGTTTCCCAATATCCAATTAGATTTATGAGTATTTCTTTAAAGACTTGTTGGCGACTTCTTCTATTTCAAAACATTTTTTAATACAAAACCTTTACAATGAGGTAGCCAAATACGCGCTCACCCCGTGTAGGCGAAATTAAAACACGTCTATACCGCACAGATGTAGAAAGGCTATAGGAAGAGAAAGAAGTTCAATTCTATCAATCCCACTCTCTGTCAGTTTTGAAGGTTCACATCTTCAATTCAAAACTAAAATCTTGAAGGAGCCCCCCGCAACTCTATGATGAGGGAAATGCAGTACTCTGGCTCTCACTGTGAATGAGAGCCTTATAACTAACGTCCCAAAGAAGCCAACGAGTCCAAGGCAGGAAACCGGACCGTTAAGGCTCTTTAAAAGATGCAAAATATCGAGGTTAGTATCAATGCTTCAACTAACATAATTTCGAGTGCAAATGTTCCAATACAGGATAAAACCAATGATTTGGACAGTCCACTCAAACGAGAAGAAGACAGACAAATGATACGAGTGGAGAAGCAAAGCGCCCGTTAGTAACGCGAAGAAGATTGATTGGACGAATCAATGTCAAGCCCAACTACAGCTCCAAAAGAATGCTTCAGCAAAGGATACACAGATTTGTCGTCTCTCAAGTAGGATCCAAGTAGAGAAGTAATGATCCACCTTCGTCGGATCTCTCTTTTCATATTAGGAAAAAACATGTTAGTTTGGTTTGCTCTTAGCTTGTTAATGCTAGTGTTGTAAGTCTTGTTGTCTAGTCAAGGTCGCCAAAGCTAGCAAGTGGTGCTGGGTTCTAAGAATCTGTTTGTGTTCTTTTATGCAAATTTCACTGATTTTAAAAAAAAAAGCAAAAAACGTAAATTTTGAACAAGGAAGCTAAGGTACTTCTACCACAATATTGGCAATCAGATCACGAGCAAGAAGTCGTTGACTTGATGATATAAGAAGCGCGACTATTATTACAAGGCGTTGGCCAATGCATAATTGTATAAGCACCATGTGATACTTGATTGCTATTAATGTTTCAGATAATATCTTTCAGTATCACAGATGTGATTTAGCCAGCCTGTGTATGAATACTCCGCACTGAGATTAAGAGATCAAGCAAGCTCGTAGAATAATTCAATGATTTAAAGAAAAATTTAAAAATAGTAAATTAAATACATTTATTAATTTGGACATATAATAAAATTTGGAGAATAAAAATTTTCTTTTCATAGGAATATAATTTACGGTTTTTTCACCAAGTACCCCCGAGTTTTCGAAAAATTCACGTGGTACCCTCCATATTTTCAAAATTCACCAGGTACCCCTAAGTTTCATAATAATTCACGTGGTACCCTCAAATACCCTTAATGACTAACGGCGTTAACCGCCGTTAATCATTAATCCTAATTTTCTGTTTAAAACCCTAATTAACCTCTAATCCTAACCCATAACCCTAACCCTAACCCTAACCCTAAACCCTAACCCTAACCACCCTCCCCCACCCTCCCACCACCCCCCTGCGGCCTCCCCCCACCCCACCCCCACCCCCTCCCCCCCACCCCCCGAGCCCCCCTCCCTCCCCCACCCCGTCGACACCCCTCCCCCACCCCCCATAGGCCCCACCCCCTCCCCACCCCATCCCACCCCCCCCCCCCCCGCACCCGCAGGCCCCGTGTATTTAGGGGGAGGGGTGGGGCTTGGTGGGGGAGGCTGCAGGGGTGGTGGGAGGGTGGGGGATGGGTGGTTAGGGTTAGGTTAGGGTTAGGGTTAGGGTTAGGGTTAAGGATTAGGATTAGAGGTTAATTAGGGTTTAAAATAGATTATTAGAGTTAATGACTAAAGGCGGTTAACGCCGTTAGTCATTAAGGGTATTTGAGGGTACCACGTGAATTATTATGAAATTTAGGGGTACCCCGTGTATTTTGAAAAGTTGGAGGGTACCACGTGAATTTTTTGAAAACTCGGGGGTACTTGGTGAAAAAACCGTAGAATTTATTTGTTTGAATAGATAACTAGTTGTTGACCCGGGCGATGCCTCAGATCATTTACTAATGTGAATTTCAAGTGTTAAATCAAACACTTGAGAGAAGTGAAAAAAAGTGAAGTAATCTTGCAGTTCCTTCAAAAATTTCTACATATTAAATTATAATATGAATTATTGATCAAACACTTGAGAAAAGTGAAAAAACGTTATAGGCATTGGATTGTGCTCGTGAAGTAATCTTGCAATTCCTTTTAAATTTTCTACATAGCAAATTATAATATGAATTATAGATAAATATGACCCTCGATTTCATGAGAGTACACACACACACACACACACACACACACACACACACACATACACACACACACATACACACACACACACACACACACACACACACACACACACACACACACACACACACACACACACACACACACACACACACATATATATATATATATATATATATTATATGATTATTATTATTATTCAATATTATTATCATTCTTATTGTTATTATTACTATTTTAATGACAAGTAGAAATAGTTTTAACACCTTATGCATTAAACAACTAATTATTAGGCCCGGGCTATGTCCCGGGTAAGGAAAATTTTTATTTATTAATACTGTACTTTAAAGTGATAATACTAAATACCACTTGGTCTAGTGGTTAAAACTTTAGTATATGAACTTGAGGTCACAGAATCAAAGCCTATACTATGAAATTTCTAATATTTTTTACTGTACATGGATTACATGAAATAAAACGCCCTTAAAGAGAGTGCCACGTGGCACAGTTTCTTATTTAAGAACGCCTTTTAATAGATTTATATAGATGAGGAGGAAGAAGATCATATGGATATGGATCAGAAAAATTAACATTCAATGTTTTAATGCAAAATGAAGCATTAATATGCTTTTTTATCCATCATAAATAAATAAATAACAATATCAAGAAGACAATTGTCAAAAGGGTCACTTTTATATTGAAGTGGTCACTTTTGACCCTTTTAACTCAAACAGTATGTGAAGACAATATTTATGTAGATCAACAAATATCAGAATGTCGAATAATCTCATAATAAATAAACTGATGTTAGTTTAATCAAAATAACAGTATTGATAAAAAAAATTATTGTAAATATTTTAAAAAATTATTATTAGAATGATTTTTTTTATTTGTACCACATTACAAGTAATCTATTTTTTGCTTTACCACCTTTTGGTTTTTTTTTTTTCAATTTCACCACCTAAAAGTTTCCAACTCACTAAATACTACTACCTAAGTCGTGCTCCGTCCAAGAATCCGGTGAGGGGGGCCCACATAAAGGATTAAAATAATTTCCCCCCTCCCTTTTTACACTCTCGCTCTCTCTCCCCGATTTCTCATTCTTCCCTCCCCAAACCAAAATCATATCAATTTTTTCAAACCTTTTTTCCATCTCAAATCTCAAATTTCTTTCTTCTAAATACAATTTAATTTAGGGCTTATACTTGTCTGCTATATTAAACATAATCAAAGGATATTTTCCAATTCTAAAATTTTAAAATGGTATTAATTTTGAATCAGTTCAAAAGTTAGTTCTTGGTTGACTTTTGAAAAAAAATTAAAAACTGACTAATTTTTTCAATTAGGGCTAAATTGAAGCTTCCATTTTGTTCCTTAGCTTAGTAATTGCTTTATTATACATTTCCTTTCTCCTATTAGAGACGAATTCATGCTTCTCTGTATCTCATGTATGCAAATTTGAGTTTTTTGCGGGGATATACCAGGGTAATAGGGTATTTTATAGGGATATACCTCACTAAATTTTTTGTGTGGAGATATACCAACCTAAATTTCAGTTTTGTTAAAAGGTACCAAAAACACTATTTTCGGTGAGAAAGTCAAATTTCCAGCGTTTGACTTGGTAACTTAACCCTAATTTATACCCTATAGCACAAATTCAAACCACATAGTACAATTGAAGAACACAAGAAGTAAATTGAATTGAGATTAAAGCTAAAATAAGACATCATACCTTGCAATTGATGATTTTGGGCTGCCCTTTCTTGCTGAATTGAAGAGCGTTCTTTTTCAAGGTTTAAGGAGAGGGAAATGTTAAGGGAGGCGGTTGGTTATTAAGGGAGGAAATTCTTAAAAAAATTGTTAAAAAAAAAATTTCA
This sequence comes from Beta corolliflora, assembly GCA_947648045.1. Lineage (NCBI taxonomy): Eukaryota > Viridiplantae > Streptophyta > Magnoliopsida > Caryophyllales > Amaranthaceae > Beta > Beta corolliflora. The sequence goes on along the minus strand of CANSZD010001887.1, from coordinate 392,419 downwards.
ATATTATGCGCGTGGTTGAGGGAGTAAAACACAACATTTGTGGCTCACTCGCGAGTTCCTACCAAGTCAAAGGCCGCAAATTTGACTTTCTCGCCGGAAATAGTGTTTTTTGTACCTTTTAACAAAACTTAAATTTAGTTTGGTATATCCTCACAAAAAAAAATTAGTGAGGTATATCACCACAAAATGCCCTATTACCCTGGTATATCCTCGTAAAAAACTCTGGAAATTTTGGGCTATTTTGTGAATTAGATTATGTATACATTATTTTGGATTTTGTTGTGATAAGATTCATATTAAACTTCAACATATGCTAAATAGGTGATTTTGCAGGTTTATGCACTTAAAATTGGAAACAAAAAATGTCTTAATGTTCTTCACAAGATCAACGAAAGTGCAATTGTTGCATTCCCGTGGCTAGGCTGAAATCATGGACTAATGACAATCCGAGGCGTAGATTCGTGACTTAAAAGTTGCAAGAACATGGAACACAAAGAAAGGGGCCGATGTGGGTACTTTAGATGGATTGGTGAGAATCAGAGTGAGTGAGAAAAAAAAAATGTAATCAACCATTTGCTTGTCATTGTGCAAGCATTAACTAACAAAAGGAAATTAGTTGTGCCTTAACTATAAGAACCAAATTGTTTGTGAAATCAGCTAAGGGAACAATGAAGCAAAATGCAATGTTATTTCATCAACCCTAAAAACCCCTAAGGATTAAAAACCTATGCATTAATTTTTTAAGTAGGTAGTTAATTCATTGTGGATGCATGGTTGTGCATATGCCTTAGTCACTTTTGGCGAGCTTGCTTGCTGAGAATGCACTTGGTTAGTTGTAGTTGCTTGGCTTGAAGGCCTTTCACCTATGGGATTAACCTGTACAACAGGGGGTATGTTAACAAGATTGCAAAACTCATTTAGAGCAGGAATAATATAGAGGAAAGAACAATACCCTTGTCATCCTTGCCTTCCTCTTCTCCCTATGCTCTTTCACCCATTGGACCCACAACGACCTTAGGGGCACTTTTGGTGGTTTTGGGAAGAACATTGAGATATTATGTGCCTATAATAATGAAGGAATGAGAAACAAATCAATTATTAGGATAAATAACACCATAGATGTCCAAATCTAGCCCCAAATTACCAAAAAAATCAATTTACAAAAAATGCTTAAATCGAGAAAGAACCCTAATCTACAAAATTGGGATGAGAAATCATATATCTAGCAGTTTCAGAATCTCCAATTCTCCTTTTTGATTGTGGTTGAATTTATCAGAAAATGGTAAGCCGTAACTTGATTGAGGTTTTCATGAAAGAATTTTGGGTTTCAAATGGATTGGAAGAGAGAATTGGGGTTTTATGAAGAGGAAATGAAGATTGGGGGGGGAAGGGTTACGAGGAAAAAAGGAGAGGAAAATAAACATAAATAGTTATGTGGAGCTCACCTTGCCGGATTATTCACCTGAGCTGAGTCAAGGTGGTGATTCTTAACGAGATGGGAACTTTAAGGTGGTAAAATTGAAAAAACAAATCAAAAGGTGGTAAAGCATAAAATAGGTTATTTGTAAGGTGATAAGAATAAAAAAATCCTTATTATAATTAATACTTTCTCCATTCTTTTAATAGTCGTAAAGTTGAAATTATACAATAACTTACGACAGGAGAGAGAGAAAAAAAAACCCTCCTTGTGCTGGGAGAGAGAAAAAATTATATTGTCAAAATGTTAGTGCATTGTAGGTAATATAAAGCATTCAAAAATGGGAAACATTTCAAGTATTAGAAAAGGATGAAATATTATTTATCATTTAGAAAAATTGACATGAATAACCTGAACATTTACCCGTCTTCTCAAAATAATTCCAACTTTAAATTATTCCAGAATAATCTCAACTTCTGAGTGGGCCTTCTCAAAATGATCCAAACTATCAATTTTTTTTGCCTACACTAATCCATTTTAGGTCAATAATATATAAATTAACAATTCTGATTATTTTGAGAAGGTATCCATAAAGTTGGAAGTCTAATATGTTAACATGAGTTCAGATAAATTAAAATAATAAAGTTCATATAAATTAAAAATAATAAAGTTCAGATAAGTTACTACGGTTTTTTCACCAAATACGCCTGATAAATTTTTTTTATTCACCAGATACCCCAACTTTTTTTCAAATTCACCATATACCCCTTACTTTCTAAAAAATACATCCAAATGCCCATAATGACTAACGGCGGTTAACTCCGTTAGTCATTAATCCTAATAACCCTAAAAAACCAATTAAACCTAATTAACCCTAATTAACCCTAAGTAAATCCTAACTCTCTCTCTCCCTAACCCACCCCAGGCCCACCGCCCCCCCAACCCCGGCCCCACACCAGCCCCCAACCACCGCAGGCCCCACCATCCCTCCCCCCCCCTGCGGCCTCGCCGGCCCCTTTCCCCACCCCGCCCCCCCCCCCACCCCTTCGATTTTCGCAACTCTCACCCCCCACCCCCCGATTTCAACACTCATTCCCCCACCCCGTCGATTTCCGTACCCATCGACCGGAATTTCGTGAACGCTTCGATTGCCGAACTGGGATTCCGTGAAATCAACCGTGTTGATGATGACGATGAATTGCGGCCCAAAACGACGGCATCTAAGTGTTTATGAATCCGGTAAATTTGGCGGTCGCGGATTCGAATTGACGGGGTGAGGGGAGAGGGGGCGCGAAATGGACGATGGTGGGGGGAGGGAGGGGAGCGCGTAAATCGACGGGGGTGGAGGGAAGGGTGGGGGAGGGGGGCCGGCGAGGCCGTGGGGTGGGGTATGGAGGGTGGGGAGGCTGCGGTGGTTGTGGGGCGGGGGGCAGGTGGGGCTTGTGGGGGCTTGGGGTTGGGGGGTTTGGTGGGCATGGGGTTAGGGAGAGAGAGAGAGTTAGGGTTTACTTAGGGTTAATTAGGGGTTTTTAGGGTTAATTAGGGTTAATGACTAACGGACGGAGTTAACCATCGTTAGTCATTAAGGGCATTTGGATGTATTTTTTAGAAAGTCAGGGGTATATGGTGAATTCGAAAAAATATTAGGGTATCTGGTGAATAAAAAAAATTTATCAGGAGTATTTGGTATGATAAATTTTTTTCATCAGGTAGATAATTCGCCTTAAAATTTTAGGTTAATACTTCACTAAGCTATCATATCTTCATCGATTACTATAATCTCTATACTATAAGGGAAGAGGGGAGCAATGGTGTCCCCCTATTAAATTACACTCTTACCCCTACTAAATAAATTATTGTTTAAAAAAAATTCAAACAACACTCCTAAACAACTCAAAGTCAGCACAATCAATGCAAATCAACAAAAAATTGACAAAATTGTTTTAAAAAAAGAAATTCCCAAACAATTCAAAGTCATCACAATCAACATAAAATTGACAAAATAATTTAAAGAAGGAAATTTACCATAAATTTAAAATGACACATTGAAAAACATACATATGATTATACATTGATTAGAAAAGTCCATAAAACAAAATTAGAAGTGTGTTATTGAAATAAATTATCGATAATAATGTAGTATATAAAAATTTGATAATTTGTAATGTATTTAGAAACTTATATATGTTTTTTATCAAAAAAACAAGACTCTTTATTAAATGGAACATTATTGAACCGTCACATAGTTTCAACTCCAACTATATTGTTAAAAACAACAAAAGGTTAGTGACATATAATTTCTAACTGCTTTATTCATTATACATGCTTCATTGATTTCAAGTTATTTACTCATAAAATAGCACAATCAACAAGAACTGAAGTTTATGAAATGTTATAGACAATTATCTAGGGAAAGAAAAGATTTAAAAGGGTTTACTACGAAAGAATAACCAATAAAAAAATTAAAGCACGCATCGCGTGCATAGATTGCTAGTAGAATTGTATACTAAGCGGTAATAGAAGTTGGCAATTGACGATAAATAGTAATTTTGTCAAAAAAAATCCATAGCAGTATCAAGGTAATTTTTGTCTACTCATAAATGCCTTTTTTATTATTATAAATCTCCATCACCTTTCATCAGCACCTTGTCCAGGCAAATCTATCTATACTAATATATTAAAAAGGCGTGGCGACAACGTATACACGCCACGCTAGCAAGCCCTCTCTCTTAGGGCCTGTTTCTTCTTGAAAACAACCGAATCGAACCAATTGAACCGAATCAACCGAATTGAACAAGCGAATCGAATCGAACCGAAATAAATTATAACTAATTAATAGTAATGATTATCATTTAGGACCGAACCAATGAATCAAATTGAAGCAAAATAAGTACTGGAGAACACTCCACTAGAAATGTCCAATGTATACATATGTCATGCCAACTAACAAAAGTAAATTTGTTTGAAACAAGATTTGAACATGTGACATCTTGCTATTATATATAGCACAATTACCATCTCAACCAACTTTTAATCATACTTTAAATGTCCATATTATTATATTTGTACCTTTTAAATGTTGAGTTTTCTTTATTATATTTTAATGCGAATGGGAAAAAATGCATATCAAGTTCGGAAAAAAGTACCACACGGGGCAACGCCCGGGCCCAAATACTAGGCTTGGTCACCTCTCTCAATTCCTCCCATATACATCAAAGCATCCTTAAAATAAATTAAATGTTACTTAATCTTAATTCTCCTATCAAATCAAAAAGAATATAAAACCATCACACAATCCACAAGTCACACCCAACATTACCCAAATCAATCCCCTCAAAACAAAACAAAAAAAAAATCAGCCAAACCAATCCAATCAAAAAGACGAAAACACCCTTATACTTGACCCCCCAAACTTCCACCCTCCAAAAATCCCAATACAAACCCTTGAACTCGACAAATGAACCGAAAGCAAAGGACAATTTAGTAATAATCATCACCAAACCCCAAAATCCCCCTTTTGTCCTTTTTTATTCCTCTTTTTTGAAAAAAGCAAAAAAACAACATCAATTTTCACATACAGAGGAAAGAGAATTTGAGTCACCAACATTTCTACTTATATATAAGTAGTTCGCAGTCATGGCGTTTTGACTTTCTCCTCTACTTCTATCTCCTTTCTCTCTCTTACTTCCTCTCTCTAGAATTTTGTTTTTCTCACATACATATAACCTGTCACACTCTTCATCGTACTAAATTTTTCTGAGAGAAATCGCTTAATTATGAAGTTTCGTTTACAATTTATCTTCATTCTTTTCTCTTTTCAGGTAATTAATAATATTATATTATCTCTATTTTTCTTATTATTTATATTTGGTTAACTTTTTTTTTTTTATATTTGTCATCAAATTCTTTCCTCTGTATTGATTTTTTTTTGCGTTCTGTGTGAATTAAATGTTTGAAATTTTGCATTTTGTGTAAATCGAATGTTTGAAATCACGCTGATTCTTTTGCGTTTAATTTTTATTACTATTTTTTTTGTATTGTGTATGAATAAAATGTTATAGATTATGAAGACGTTTTCAAATAGAAAAAGAAGAAATTTATGAAGACGTTTTTTGAAAGAAAAGAAATCGATTGATATATTTTTATTGCTTTATTTTGAGTATAATTTTTGGTTATCATTGTCATTTTAGTAATAATGTCTTTCTTTTACTTTTTTGTTTTTCGGTGCGGTGAATTACTGTGATTATGGTGTGCCGTTTCTAATTTTTTTTGACTTTTAGAAAGTTGGTTATTTTTATTTCACAGTAGGGGGGGGGTCACTAAATCACTATTGCTTTTTGTTAATTTCATTATTGAAGTTTTTTTGCTTTTCAATTAGAAAATTTAAAAATTATGAAAAAATTGAAGGGGATAATTAATTAATTTATATTTTATTTTTTATTATGTGTGATAGCTTTTAGACTGTATTCACTATGGAGCTGGTTTTTTGTAAATTTGTTTGTCAATGTCATCTTCCATTGATTTCTCTGGGTGAATTACAATAATTTTAGCTGGATTTTTATTATCTAGTACTCACTCCATCCTTAAAAGTTTGTCTACTTATCTAAAATGAAAAACTCCCCCAACTCTATGTACTCGATTCATTTGACGTGGTTCCCTCCACTAATAATCTAACGCTCACACTCCCTTTATATTCATTTGATGTGGAGTCTTTCACTATCTCGTTCTTTAATCGATTTTTAATCTTATTTAACTCTATCTATCGATACACCTGGAAAAAAACATTTTGCCTATCCCGTTGATAATCTACCCACCAGATATAAACATTAATACAACATGTACTTTTAACTCTCCTACTATTACTATTAATATGCTTATTGAAGACGGAGGGAGTATTAGAAAGATGGTCCAATTTTGCTTTTACTTGATCAAAAAATGGTGGGTAAAACTTAAAAGTAGTTTACAGTGATGATGAGTGATCTTATTAGCTACTGTGGGGCGTGCTAAAAGTCTATCATAATCATAGTGTGCAATTGATGAAGACATGCAAATCTAATAGCTCACTTATACCCTCCATATATACTTAAAAGAAAGATAGCATGAAATTTTGTGGCCAATTTATTTCCTTTTTCAAAATAAACAATTCTGTTAGATAGAGATAGTCAATCAATTTTCTCCTTTTTTGATTTATTCTACTTTTTATGTTTTACTTTTTTATTTTTTTGGGGGGATTGTGTACTTGTGTGTTTAAATGAGTAGTTACTTCAACTTTCTTAAATTGTATTTTGAGTCTTCTATACCAAAAACAAATATTTCCAAAAGAATATATGTTGTGACATGAGTGACTCATGTGGTGGGATATTAGAGAAATTTTGTTACCCATACTAAAATGAATTAAAATTGGGAAGAACTTTGAATTATTTTTTTTCTCCAATCATCTCCGGCCCCGGAAAATATGTTTTGCGTTTCTTAAAATAGTGGAAATATTGTGTTTTAATGTGATGTCTTGAATTCCATCAGACAAATTTATGTAATTTTTTCATTTATTTTTGTTGCTCTTGTATTTTGTTACTCTTGTATTTTGTTACTCCTCTGGATATGGGCAAAAGACGTTGATTATTTCAGTAAATTTGACACTAATATATTCTAATTGTGCAGGTCTTATTTCCAACATCTAGAACTGAGGCAAAGATATCTAATACACGTTTTCTTTTGACATCTAATGACACAAATGGGTAAAAGTTTGTTCCGTTTTATTTTGTTAAGCATAATACGTGTCGAACACTAGAGTTAGTTCAATTATGCTGATGATGATGACATTGTGGAGATTATGTCTTATGTGGTCCTAATAAACTTCTTTGTTCCGTAAGCTGTATTATTTCATACCATTCGTTTTAGTTATCAGTAGATGAAAGCATGTTTGTGTTTTGTCAATTAGTGATGCAGCTCATAGTATAGTGACGGCTTGCGAACAAAAAATGATGTTATTTGGACTTATCGTAGAAGTCTTAATTGTTTTAGTCACTGTCATTTTCGTTCTCTAGATCATAAATTTTTTTTTGGTGCTAATGAGCGACTAAGCGCGGTGATGTAGACGGGATTCGATCGGGCACCATCTCCATCCGGACTTTCTGTCCCAAATATTGCGTAGATGACATCCACTCTAGATCATAAATATTGCGTGTTAGTAGAACGTTTTTGTATACACTCCTAAGTAACAATGCTATATGTGTTTAAGCTTTACATGACTAAATAATTTTGTAGTCTGTACTATTTGATACAAAGAGAAGATTAGATTGACACAATGCTTTCTTATCGTCAGGGTGAGGCATGCACCAGGGTTTTGTGCGATGTATGACATATGTGGTACACGAAGTGACGGCAAAATTTTGAATTGTCCTTTGAGTGCACCAGCTGTGAAGGTACTGGGCCCGTGTTATATCTACTACATTACCTGTTTTTTCTTTTCGTTTACTTCACCTTAGCTGAGGCCCAGGCATGCATATGCAGCAATGCAATTCCATGGCCCTGACCTATAAGGGTTGTGTACGGGTCATCTTGTTACATAGGAACTATTGGAAGAACGGAGCTAAGTGATTGTCATTACTTATTACATGTGTTACTGATGGTAATAGTCTTTTCCTGTGCTTCACAGCCAGATGCCCTATTTTCATCGAAGATTCAAAGCTTGTGCCCCACAATTACTGGTGATGTTTGCTGTACAGAGGCACAATTCGATACACTGCGGAGTCAAGTCCAGCAAGTAAGATATCTGTAACTTTTATTAATGTAATCTATCTAGTTAAATAAACTCGTAGAATAATTTAATTTAGCTGATTATCTGTAATTCTGTATGTAAATGCTTGCTTGTGTGCAATTCCCTTAAACCCGTCTTGTAATCTAAAGTAAGCTGCAGGGTTGCTGAAACAACATACTGCAAAGATTCTGGATTCATCTTTTATGGGCACTGTAAATATATAGATAACCCATGCATTGTACTCCCAGAAGCACAATGAGAACAATGCTCCCATAATACAAAATAGAACATTTACGAAAATGAAAATGAGCATTTTCTTGTTGAAGTGGAGCATTACAAGAATTCACTTATGAAAACGAACATTTTACTGTTGAAGTGAAGCATTTTCACAAGGGAATAAACCTAGTACTCTATAAACATAAACAAAGGTACATGGAACAAGTGAAAAAACATTTTCAAATTTAAACATTGAACTTATACTCTACATTTTTGTTTCTTCAATTCAAACAAGTATGATTCATATATTTTTGTTTCATTATATTCAATTAAATGTTCAAACATATAAATGTAACATGTACTAAATTAGGAATGTAACATGTACTAAATTAGGACTAAAAAGTTCTAAATATAAGACTTAAATAGAACATTTGCTTATTGAGAACAAAACCCATTTTCATTGAAAATTAAGCTTAAAATCGAACATTTACTTGAATAGAACATTTTCTCATCAAATATAGAACATATTTTCACGATAAATAGAACATATTTTTCGCTGACATATAAGCTTTAAACGAACATTTGTTGAAATAGAACATTTGCTTACCGAAATAGAACAAGTTTCATGGAAAATAGAACATATTTTTCGCTGAAAAATAAGCTTAAAACGAACATTTGCTTATTGAAAATAGAACAATTTTCACAGAAGATAGAACATATTTTTTGCTGAAAATATGCTTAAAATGAATATTTGTTGAAATTAAACATTTGCTCATCGAACAATGGAACAAATTTACTATGCTCCTGGGAGCACAGTAAAATTTTCAGTAAATAGACATATCTGCACCCTGTAAATAGATAGTTAGAGATGTTGCAGGCAGCTGCATGATTCTGTGAACTGATTTCCTCCAAATGTGCCAACATGTCAATACTTTCTTGTACTCCTTAGTTTTTCTTTGTGGTAAGGATGTTAAGGGGTGGACTCAGTGCAAGTGATTATGACAATATTGAGAAAATGTGACAATGTTAAGCTTGTCATGCCATCCAACTTGCTTTTCTGGACTCCTTATGATTCTGTCAGTTCGAAGTTTACACTTTTATGCATCTCTGTTCCCCTGTTTTTATTACTCTGGGTACATTATTTGTACTTGTTAGATAACATGTGGACATCTTTGCAGGCAGTCCCCTTACTTGTTGGCTGCCCAGCGTGCTTAAGGAACTTTTTGAATTTCTTTTGTGAAATGTCATGTTCACCGAATCAGAGTTCATTTATCAGCGTAACTTCTACTAAAAAGGTGAGAAATCTGCAGCCTTTCTTAAACAAAATTATTGTAACTGTGGCCTGTGCTGGATGTGTGTTTCCTAAGAGTTGTCACATAAAATCTTCTGATCCCAAGGCTGGTGAAATGGTAAATACCGCTGGCAGTTCTGTTGATCCTCTAAAAAACTTCAGAAAAAATCAGAACATTATAGTCAAGTATCTACATTTGCTTGCTATATTTATAGCTGTTCTCTCTGCTCCTCGTACCAAGAGTCTAAAACTTAGTACCAATTCACTTATCAACTGTGAAGTTTGAAAAATAAGGAATGTGAGTGGGGAAAGGAAAGAGCTTGATAGATCAAAATTCATGTAGCTCCCATCAAGTTGGTGTAACTGATGAAGTATTATGTTTTCTGTAAAAAGTCTCGCATTAATTTGTAAATCCTTTTCAACAATGGCTTAATTTTGATAGTCAGAGGCCTTATCTCTTTTCTGTTTCAGGTTAATAACAGTGAGACTGTGGATGCAATTGAATTTTATGTAACTGATGCTTTTGGTGAAGGGTTGTACAATTCTTGCAAGGATGTGAAGTTTGGTACTATGAATACTCGAGCCATAGAGTTTGTTGCTGGTGGTGCTCAAGATTTTAAAGGTATGTTCTTACTCCTTGAAACTGTAGTGTTTAGATAAAGTGCTTTCTGCTCTCTCCTTCACAATATTTCCTGTCACAGTCAAACAACTGTACAAATTGCTGGATGTCCGTACGGAGGACAAGGGAGAACTAATTTTACATGCATCATAAGGCCCAAAACATGATTTGATTTGTTCGGGCGAGAAATTTGGACATGTACATATTGCAACCTTTCTCATACTTGTTCTTACCATTTACCATCCATTTACACTGATTTGTCATACAAAGGGCTTAAACTACTGGCTTGCTCGTGCATATGCCTAAAGATCCATGGAACTAAAATTCGGCCGTGCCATTACGTGACGGCCGTTCTGTAACAGATTTGGAAGTCGCCGTTCTCGGAATCACGCTATAGAAAGTAGTGACAAAAATCATGTCCTCGCCGCGTCGTCCGTTACGTAACGGTGATTCGTCGCATTAAAGCGTTCTTTTTTCCGTTGCGTCCGTTCTTTTGACAGAATTGATGAAAGAAAAAGTATAAATAGTAAGAAAAACAACATGCACTGTGTATGAGTTGTTTCATATATTGTGATAAAGAAATACTTCTTTAGCTATAAATTTACAAATATGACGTAAAATCCCTGATATGTGAATTTCTTGATAAAATTCACGCCGCATTAACCGCGATTCGTTTCATACATCCGATACAAGCCGCTTCCGCGATAATGCGACCGTTACCACGATCGCAACTGCATCCGCGATTTTTTTGTATGGTTAGATCTGTTAAGGGGTTCTATGAATATATCATCCTTTTACCTATGCATGATCCTACTTCCTTGAAAAATTGCAGTCTGAGGAAGCACTAGTTCTGTTTGGCTTTTGGAACTTCAGTTTTTCAAGTTGTTTATGATAAGACGATGGGAACTGCATTAGAGGGGTAATCAGAGAATGAAGACTGAAGGAATCTAGCTCAGTTGCGTGGATTAGCCTAGAGTATCCAAAAACACCTAGCATTGACAGCTTTGCATGTAATATACTTGCAGAAATTCATCTAACATTTTTGTGGCAGTTCCTAAAGAATAAATGATACGAGTTTTACGATTCATTACACTCAGTTTCCTTGTATGCATGTAAGAAAATGATTGAATGCTACATTGGTTATCGTCCTAAATCCATTCCAGTCCTTTGGTTTGATCTTCATAAACTGTTTGATGATTGATGAAAATGCCATCACTGTCACAGTAGCACTTGATTGACCATATTCTTATGGGAAAAGAAATATATACAAATCACATAATAGGCATATAGGAGAGCAATCCAGCAACCGGAGATCCTTTTTTTTCACTATAAGGATCAGTGGGTTTTATATTAAAACAGAAAGTATAATAAAAGGTTATTGATAATTTTTCTATAAACTAATATTTTCCCCAAGGGGTAACTTAAAGGTGCTTTTCGATTGAAAAAGTAAACCTAGTGAGTAATTTTACTGAGTATGTTTGGATAGTGTTAGGTGGTGTTTGACATATTGTATGTTTATAATAACCCAAATGCTAGTTTGTCAAAGTGTTCTTATTGTTAGATTGTTCTGTTCAGGGTGGTTTGCTTTTATTGGTAGACAAGTTGGCCTCAATGTGCCTGGTTCACCATATGCTATAAATTTCACCTCAAGTGTACCCGAAGCTTCAGGGATGAGTCCCATGAACATATCTGCTTACTCATGTAGTGATACATCTTTGGGTTGCTCTTGTGGTGATTGTCCTATGTCTCCTACATGCACCAGTTCAGCAGCTCCCTCCATCAGCAAGAGCAAAACCTGTTCAGTTAAAATGGGTTCTGTGGAGGTGCAATTATTTTGAAATTTTTGTCACTTCTTACCACAATAATTTCATATCACAAACTGCAAAACGATATTGAAGTTTATTGTGATTCTATTATCACTTCAATGCACCTCCATTTATCTAGAGCCACTTTTGATGACTGTAGGCAAAATGCAGTGATATTGTGGTAGCAGTTGTATTTATCGTATCAGTTTGTGTATTTCTTGGATGGGGTTTTGTTCATCAGAACAAAAAAGCGAGCACTGTTTCAAGAACAAAACCACTGGCTAGTGCCGCGAGTAGTGATGGTAGGCGTTCAACTGATGAGAAAGATGGGGACCTTCCTTTGCCAGTATGTTCCAACTTTCGAAAATTTGTAGATATGTTATTGTACTTCTGTAGTTCTGTTGCTGTTTCTGCTGACTAACTTTTCAGATCCTCTGACTTGCTTGTTCTCTTCCTACATAATCATGTGAGCGTGCAAGCTCAAGTTGTCAATAACTGCTTGTCTCAGAATTATTGTTATAATTTCTCTCATCAGATTCTTCGTGATGGAGGTCGACTTTCTGGTGAAGCAAGACTGTCATTGGTTCAAGTGTACATGTCTAACTTTTATAGGTTCGCATATATCTACCTGTAGCGATTTCAGACTCAATCCTGAAGCAGAGCAAATTGTTAATTTTTACTTTTTGTCTCTGTGGTTGACCAATTTTTTTTCTACTATGGAATCTCTTTCAGGAAATATGGAGCTTGGGTAGCCAGGAGACCTGCTCTTGTTCTCGTTTCATCGTTGGCCATTGTACTTGTTCTTTGTTTAGGTTTAATCCGTCTCAGAGTGGAGACACGGCCTGAAAAGGTATATTTCCGTCCTGTCTTAGTTCACAACTTCACATGCTGTTTCTGCTCTTTGCTTTTTCATTATTTCAGTAATCTTTGTTAGTAAGTGCTTTTAGTGGGTCGGTGGATCGGCTTTAGGTCAGATTGTTTCGGATTTGGGTCATTTTCAGGTAGGTACCTTTCCCTAATGGTTGATCAATGCTTGTTCAAGACCCAAAAGTGTTCAGGTTTAGGTTGACCTAATGGGTTAAATGCTATGTATATACCATTGTCTTCAGAATTGTATTGTGAATGTTTGTTTTAACTTTTAACCATTACTATACTTTTTTAAGGAGGCATTTATCAGCTCATATTACAGATCAGAAGACATTGACTTGACTATATAACACAGCTTATTGATCTGTTAGAATCTTACAAATATGTTCACTTTCAGCTTTGGGTCGGGCCTGGGAGCCGGGCTGCAAAAGAGAAACAGTATTTTGACACTCATCTGGCCCCTTTCTACAGAATTGAACAGGTTGTATTTCTTATTGGACTTTTGGTTATCTGTAGAGTGTAGACCGTGTTCTTTTTTTTTTTTTTTAATTGTTAATATAAAGTGGATTTATCAAATACTTCAAAAATGACTTTGTATAGTGATTTGATTGCTTTGACGAGTGGGGTGAATCCAGTCTGACTTTCTCTGTTGTGATCCTTGTTTTGATTTTGTAATGGTGCACTTTTCTATTTCTTATTTTTTGTTATCAAAAAATTAATTGTCAAAATCTGCAATATGTTTTCAACCCATTTGATATAGAAATTCCGGATCAATGTCTGTGTATATAAAAATACTCTAATAGATGGATAGTCAGGAAACTATGTGCAATACTAATTTTTTTACCACCTATACATATATGAAGACTATGAACATATGTTATTGTCGTTAGTTACAGTATCAATGGTATCGAATGTTTTACATTCTTGCATATTTGTCAATATTTTTGCTTATTGTATGGCAGAAGTTTGAATATTATGGAGCCGTTATGCAAACCCCAATGTCATTTCTGCTTCTCTATATTAGTTGAATTGAATTTTTTTTATGTGATATTTGGGTATGATTGGATTCTCATGCTAAGATAATTTCTCAATTGGAGCTCGTATCGATAGATAAGGTTCAGCAGTCAGTCTTTTTTTCTGATGATTGCTGAGAGTAAGGTCTCTACAGTGTCCCAGGGACCTAGACTTATGTGTCTGTCTTACATGAATCCTTCCTTTTCATATGTACCCTGTCTGAATTATTAAGGTTTTAGTGTTAACGTTGTTGTAGTTATTGTCTTTCTTCACGTTAAATTACATTACGGAGTTTCATGACTTCTATATTAATAGATGAACCAGTATGTTGAGAAGTGGATATAACGTCTGTTAGTTCTTCGTGCAGCTCATAATAGCAACAATTCCCGATGAAGGCAAAGGAACATCACCAAGTATCTTGACAGAGGATAACATAAAATTACTTTTTGAAATACAGAAGAAGGTATGGAATCTTGGTTTTGATACTTTCAGGAACTAATCAGTGTAAAAGTTATCTTGCATGGCTAACTTAAGGCCTGAATCTGGTTTGAAGTGTTCTTTTCTTTTTTTAAAAACTAATTCACTTTGTGACAGGTAGATGGAATTCAAGCCAACTTTGGTGGCTCAACGGTATCTCTAACTGACATTTGCTATAAACCACTGGGACAAGATTGTGCTACTCAGAGCATTTTACAGGTAAAGAAAATCATTTTTTTTCTCTTGAATCAGACAGTCAGATTGATGTGCTTTCATAATTCCATAGTGTTATTCTCCCAGTCTCTCTGGAGAACCTTAAGCTAATCTTATAGTCTGATGCACTTTATATTGCTTGATGGTATATGAATGTATAACAGTACCTAGTTGGTCGACTATGGACCAATGACCACCACTTATTCAAACCTAGGACCCAACATTCTTGTAAAATAAAATATCTGATACTACATTGTAAATCATATTTTCGTAAGAAACAGGGACTTTGTGTGCTACATGTAGCATAACTAGCATCTGACATTTACAGTTCAGAAGTGTGATTCTGGAAGTGGCATGTCCTTTACTCCGGAATGATTGCTGCATTCTTTAGTGATTTCAGTTACTATAGCTAGCTTGGGTTTGCACATGTAATGAACAAATTCTACGCAGGCCCTTTTGTTTCTCTTGCTAACGCTTGGAAAATATTTTATGACGCTTGTAATATAAGCAGAATATGTTTAGAATAATTGCATCATTTGTTAGGGATTGTTGGTGGCCAATATCTAATTTTTTTCCCTAAATGTGTCGAGTGAATAAATTTCATTTCCCGGCTATTGATGTTGCAGTCAACTTTGGTTCCTAGAAATACAAGAAGAGAATGCATGGTACCATGGCCTGTATTCTCATTTATCTTTGATATTGATCATTGACATTGAAAAGAGGCTTGTGGTTATATACATATTTGTACAATACTAGGAAGAAATCTTCATAAGTCATGCAGAAACTAAAGGAGAAAATGCATGTTTGCCTTTTCTAGCTTATAGATTTGACGGCTAAGTCTCCTTGGATTCTAATTTTTCCTCCCCTTTTTTTCTCTTCAACTTCAAAATATACCTAGAAGGCACTCTCAATATTTTTTTGCTACTCCACATATTCTTTTTGCTACTCCACATCCAATAAGGGATTAAATAATGGGAGAGGATAGGCTGTATCTTTTGATGTTCCTTGACATTGAGTAATAGGATGCCATGTTCTTCTTGTTATTCTTCGTTCAAAAATTGCGTCATAAAGATTTTATCTTGTTCATTGATTTTGAAACCAATATGTACCTCCGACAGTACTTTTCTCATTGACACACATGCTAGCTGTAAATCACATAAATTCATATTTGAGTATAAGTTCAAGTGGTCATTTTCAAAGTCCTCTTTTATGTGGTTCATTTCTGAGTGAAGCTTATCACTACTGACTGGGATTCCATTTACAATCCATGTAGAATTTCATAATTTTAATAACTCTTTAATGTTCATGGTTTTTGTTTTCTTTTTTTCTCTTTCATGCCAGTACTTCAAAATGAATGCGGACAATTTTGACAACTTTGGTGGAGTGGATCATATTCAGTACTGTTTTCAGGTGCGTAATTTCTATCCACATGTTGATGTCTTCAGATTAAGAAAACTGTCATGCTTACTCTTTTGTGGACTTCCTCTCATCTTGAGGTAATTTTAGGAACAAAATTCTGCCAACCCTTTTCTTTGAGCTATAACGCTTGTTAAATGATCTAGGACAATCTTGTAGCAAATGTCTCTTTTGCGGAATTGTGTTTCTCTTTGTTAGTGACCATATTTATGACTGGACTTTGTCACTTTGAAGAGATTGTACTTATAATGTTTGTAGTCATCTTAACAGGCCTGGAAGGTTTTATTACTCAGCTTTTGTTTCGTAGTTGTCAATAATGAAGTGAAAAGTCATCTATAGATTTTTACCTTTTACTTTCTGTTTTTCAGCATTATTCTACTGCAGACAACTGTAGGAGTGCATTCAAAGCCCCACTAGATCCTAGCACCGCACTCGGTGGTTATTCTAGAGGCAATTACTCAGAGGTACTTTTTTTTAATGCTAGTCATCTATTTCGCTGCATGATATGGATTTTAATATTTTTATTATAGGCTTCTGCATTTACAGTTACCTATCCAGTGAACAATGCAATTGATAGAGAAAGCAATGAAACAAAGAGGGCACTGGCTTGGGAGAGGGCCTTTATTCAATTAGCAAAGGTTTGCATATCTATACAAACTCTCACTCATCTTAGTGTTGAACTATTTGTTTTATAGTTTTCATCTGTCATATGGTCCATTGAAAATTCTAATTTGAACAGGCACATTTAACTGTTCAAGTGTGTGTTATTTCACATTAAGAGACTATGAGAAATTTGATGAGTGTATTAGTAATTTAGGCGTTTAGCCCTCTTATAATAGGAACAAGACCTTTCCCTTTTGGGCTTATGTGCTCCTTTCAAAGGGCTATTGATAGACTTCCAACTACAGTTGTCTTGTGTGACGAATGTGCTGGGCTAAATTATTACATGAGATTTCTCTCTCCGATGAATATTTGGGAGCAATAGAGGTGTATCTGTATAGGGATTGAAATAATGTATTAAATACTTTAGAAGGGAAGTTAAATTTTAGATTCGAATAATTTCTATAAAATTTGAGGTGTGCAATGAGGCCTCTCTTTTTTTTACAGTGTTGGACAATAAAGAAGCTAGAGTACCTTTTTTTTTTTTTTCAAAGGCAAGGAGCTAGAGTATTATTCTAGTTGACTGGTAGCTTTCTTTTTTTTTTGTTACGTTTTTAGTGTATCACTTTTAACAATTCTTTTTTTTTTATAGGTATCACTTTTAACATTTTGGGAAGCCACTGCCCACTAGAATTATATATATTCACTAATTATACTACTTGGCTCCATCTTTTTGACACCGTTTTTTACATTTTTTAGTATTTATAATTTTGCTGTAACACGTATTGATGATATTTGAGTATAATAACTAAAAACACCTTCAAAAGACTAGAAAACCAAATTCGTCCGCGACAACCGCGATGTGGTCAGCGGTAAACATATCCATTCCGTTTGAGCGAAAACGTGAACTTTTCCACGACAGCAATCACGATCGTAACTGTATTTTCGAACTAGGCTGATTGGTAATAGTAAATGATATCACACTTCTGATATAATAAATTGAAGCCTAAAATTTTGTCCAAGGCTCTAAGCATTATCTATTTCAAGAATTGGTCCAATATGGTCTCAATGTTCTGTTATTCGCCTTTTTTTTTAAAGAGAATTTATAACTGAGCTTACAGTTAGTCAGACTTTAGCAGCGACCGTGCTAGATGTTTGGGAGCAAGTTGATAGTAATGATTAGCAGCAAACTCACATTAGTTAGACCAACAATTGCTCTGCATTCAACCTATTTTACCATGGGTTGAGTTACAATACATTCTCACCATAGTTTAGGAGAGTAATAGATTTCCGTTACATGCCTTTTTTATTCAAATGCTTTTCCAAGCTGTTTTCTTACACCTTTG
Organism: Beta corolliflora; assembly: GCA_947648045.1. Lineage (NCBI taxonomy): Eukaryota > Viridiplantae > Streptophyta > Magnoliopsida > Caryophyllales > Amaranthaceae > Beta > Beta corolliflora. The sequence goes on along the minus strand of CANSZD010001887.1, from coordinate 374,381 downwards.
TGCCTTGTGTGTGTGTGGGTATGTGGGTTGGGAGGAGGGGGTGTGTTTGAACTTGATCATTTCCCCTCCCTCACTCTCTCTAAGCTTTTTGGCCTGCAGTGAAGTTTAATTTCTTTGATGCATAGTTTCTCCTTGACTGAAGAACAAAGATATATGGATGCCAAAAATGTTATTTCATTAAGCTGATGCTCTCAACTGGATGACTAAAGTCATCAACTGATCAACGTCATCCTTCAATGTCGCATGTTACAATTTATAACTACTATCTTGCATCTCCTAAATTGAAAATTATCATGGTAGCTTGTTAATGGCTCAGATCTGGTCTTGCTACTTCTGGCATTTGCGTGTCTTTGTCTTGTCATTGTTTGATGGCTCTTTGTAACAGGATGAACTAATGACCATGGTTCAAGGAAAAAACCTTACACTCTCTTTTTCATCGGAAAGCTCAATTGAAGAAGAACTAAAGAGAGAGAGCACTGCTGATGTCATTACTATTGTGGTGAGTGATTCTCATCCTCTGAATTAAATTTATTCATTCCAGAAGCAACATAGAAGAAAATTTAGCTGTTATCACTACGATTTTATGAATGAATCATTACTTTATCTTTCTTTTTCCAGATAAGCTATCTTGTGATGTTTGCTTATATATCACTTACTCTGGGAGACAAACCTCGGTTATCTTCCTTTTTTCTTTCATCGAAGGTATGATTCATCTGTGGGTTTCTCTTTCTTATTCAGGTTTTCTGTTGTTAAATTTGCATGATACTCCACAACTGCTGTTATGTTGATCGAATGTTCCCAAAAGTATTCATGAAAAATGCTGATATTAGATCAATAAAATACGTGAGTAAGTGTAGGACTAGGAGGTCAACAACAACATGAAAGACTGAATCCCAAATGGAATGGGATCAGCTAGCAGCAAGATGTAACATGGTGAAATTTTTGAATTTGCAATTTTCCAATTTTTCTGTTTGTGTGGTCAATTCTTTCCAGAGATAACACATATCTTATATTTTTGCTGCTTTTGTCTGTACTATGTAGTTTCTACTCAAAAGTCTTCGGCAGTTAATACTTAGTGTTGTCATTTTCTTCATATGCCTGAGTTTAGAAGGGTCTGCAAAATTTGTCCTTCACAGCTCCCTATTCCTTTTGTACACTATGGCTATGTTGATTGGTGGAGCTTTGGCTGCTAATTATGGTTACGTCTCATCTTGAGCTGCCAAATTTACAATGGTCTGAAAAGTCTTTTCTTCGGTCTCATTACAGGGGGGGTATGTGGTGTCGATTCATTTATTTTCATTATATATGTTTTTTCGCCGCAATTGCGTTATCTTTAGTTTCATTATTCAAATCCATTTCTGTATGAAGTCAAGTCATTGATAGTTATTGGCATATATCTCTTGAGCTGCAGATTGATCTTTTAATCCTTTTCTGTATTTCATGATTTATCGAAAATGCATAATTTGTCCGATTCCAGGTACTGCTCGGACTTTCTGGAGTTATGCTGGTCATGCTCTCTGTACTTGGATCAGTTGGATTTTTCAGCGCTGTTGGAGTAAAATCAACACTTATTATAATGGAAGTCATTCCTTTTCTTGTCTTAGCTGTAAGTTCCTCGTCTTTTCTTTCCAAGTAAAATGATTTGAGTGATGCTTTTTTCCGGAGGTTTTTGTTTAGAGCCCTTGATGGATACAAATTCTTTTGGTTAGCAAGTTCTGGGCATAGTATTTTCATATAAGTGACTCCTGAGTCCACCAATGTGTGCAGATGTTTTTCTGTTCACCCAAATCAAATATTTGTAACAGGATATCGTTCGTTTCTATGGCGACTTCTCTGGAGAAACCACCTGTAGTTTCTAACTAAAGGTTCTTTCACACATTAGGACTTATGACTTTCCCCTTTGACTGCAGTTTTTCTGATGACATAGGAGACATCTTTTTACATGAGATTGAATTTAATTAATATTAAGATCAGATGAGAGTCACAGGGTGGATGATCTGCATTCTATTAGGATTGAACTGTGGATATTTACAAAAGTGATAACTTGTAAGAAATTGAGAACGGTTTTGTGAAATTCCAAATTTCTTAAATTGGATCATTAATTATGGGTGAGTCCTTGTAATAATTTTTCACAACCATTTTGCCTTGATGCTTATTCTTCGATTATGGCATGTCACATTCTAATATTCTATACTCCTTTTAATCATTATGTACATATCCAACAAGGCATAATTTTTTCTTTCCATTATACTAGCACACATTTTTCGTTAGATCCCATGCATTAAATTACGCTCATCAGTCATCACCATTATTAAAAAGTCAAGTAATGCCGTGCTTGTATGATCATGGGTGTATACAAACTTATAAAGTCAAGTAATGCAGTCCTTGTATGATCATGGGTGTATGTATATAAACTTATAAAGTGCTACTCTGGAGGTTGTCTTTGTGTACATATTGAGTATTGTTCTTTGTCGTGTAAACAACTTCTGGGTTATTTGATAGACAAACCCTTAAATTTTTCATCAAAAAATTGTTATAGTTGATATAATGAAGTATTTCCTAGTGGGCCTTATATATCTTGTGGAATTGATTTAAGATCAGTATAAGAATCCCCATAAATTACTGCCATTATCTTCGTGTAACCATCATTACAAAGGCTGCTTTCTTTTACCAGGTTGGGGTGGACAACATGTGCATTCTGGTTAATGCTGTTAAGAGACAACCACAGGAGTTACCCTTAGAGGGACGCATAAGTGCTGCACTAGTAGAAGTTGGGCCATCGATTTCACTTGCTAGTCTGTCTGAGGTATTAGCATTCGCAGTCGGAACTTTCATCCCAATGCCAGCTGTACGCGTGTTTTCTATGTTTGCAGGTTTTTCTCTGCTCTTGTGATCAAATATAATGAAGACTTCCCTTAGTTGAGATTATTGTTGTGTTTCTTATGCTGAATGTTTTCTTCTTTCCCTAATTTCGTGTCAGCTCTCGCTGTTCTTCTAGACTTCCTTCTACAAGTTACTGCTTTTGTTGCTCTGATAGTATTTGACTTCCAGAGGGCTGAACATCATAGAGTTGATTGTTTTCCTTGCATGAAGGTGCCTCCTTCCGAGGACTCAAACAATGGTATATGTTTTTGACTAAGTCCTAGGTATTGTATATTAACACTCTGTTATCTTGCCTTGTTTGAGATAATTGTATCGTGTGGATTTCTGGAGGTGCAGGTAGTAGCCATACAAAACCTGGATTGCTTGCTCGTTATATGAAGGTATGTTTATTAATTTTTAGATGGAAGCTTGCGACAAGAAGTCAAGAATAGCAATCTAATTTTACTGCCATATGTATTGATGTATTAATTTTTAGTTTTGAATGAAGATGATTTAATATCTCTAATCTGCTCTATGAATTGTACGTTCCCAAAAAGAATGAAAAGAAGGCCTGTTAAATGCGTTCTTTCTTCATTAAGTAACCTGATTCTATTACAGATAATGCTGCTTTCCCTTATGTTCTGTTAGCTCTGTGACTTGCTGAAGAGCTAATATGAAGATATTTGTCGATTACTCTGATTCCAATACAGATCGGCTGAAATTTGTATCTTGTGGAGATTATATCAATCAACAAATGTTTCTTTTTTTTCGTGAATAACGTCCCCCAAGTGGGCACTACCGGGTTGGATGAATTTTGATAAATCCTAATATATTTGATAAGTATCCATAGAATTTACATCTTCATTTTCAAGCAAATTAGAACTTAAAAGTAATGTACTTTTATCCTGAGTGCAAAATCAAGAGATTTCCTTAGTTTGGAAGCAGTCTTCATTATGTTCCTTGATTTTTTCCCACCTCTATATAATTAGCTTTTTGTATATGTTCTTATTGGTGAATTTCTGTTGCCTCTCACTATTAGGATGTCCACGCACCAATTTTGAGCATGTGGGGAGTGAAAATCTTGGTTATTTCTGTATTTCTTGCTATGGCATTATCCAGCATCGTAAGTCATTCGTACTCTGGGCTGTATATTTTGATGCTTATATCCTTTATCTGTCACAATTTTTGTTCAGTTTTTTTTTTATTCATGATCTCCCCATAGTCCCAAACACCACTGCTTTTATGCTATTTTGGTTTCTTAGTTCACTTGTATTTCAAGATATTAATTCTGGAAGCTCTGCAGACATTGTGCACCAGGATTGAGCCTGGTCTGGAGCAACAAATCGTTCTTCCTAGAGACTCTTATCTTCAGGTCTGACTTTATATTATTTATGCGCATGACTTATCAGAGTTTTGCTCTTTAGTACAGTGGCCATGTCATAGGTTTCAAGTGTCTAATTGCTACCCTGATCTTTTTCTTATCAGGGATATTTTAAAAATATTTCAGACTTCCTCAGGATTGGACCACCAGTATATTTTGTGGTGAAGGACTACAATTACAGGTACCATCTCTGTTCTCCTTGTCTCTCATCTTTGTGACCTCGATTAAGGTTCTAAATATTATTTCTTCTTTTTTGTCAAACTGGCATAGAAAACACTAATTATAGCTTCAATGCCTCTGTTTGGTGGCCAATAATAAAAGATGGTAATTGTTAAAAATCTATATTTTTATGAGAAAATTTCATGTTAATGTCTATGGTGATAATTATTTTCCATTTCCAAATATTTCTTTTTCTTCATAAATTTCCATTACCACTTTAGAGGTGGTATTGAGAGGAAAATAAAATATATGAAGAAAACACATGTTTGGGATGAAACACCATAATTATGAATATTGGCAAGGCACATCCTTTAGAAAATTACATATAAATTCTCTACGACATACCAAATGGGCTGTAAGTTCATATGAAGTTTGATGTGCTGCTTTTGATGTGTAATTGTGCAATAATAACTTTTAAACATGCTCTGCTTTTTTGAGAGGGATTTCTCTAGCTTTATGTTTCTATCCATTAAATAAAATGAGGTTTCTCCTTTCTCCAACTTTTTAGCTCAGAGTACAGACAAACAAATCAACTGTGTTCTATCAGTCACTGTGATGCAAATTCTCTAGTAAACGAGGTATGCTTTGAACTTGCTGAAGAGATTCATCGTGGTCTCGCTGGATCTTCCCATGTATATGTGTACTTGACTCTTTTTATATTCTTTGAATTGTCCTGTCCTCTGCTTGTCCAGATATCCAGAGCATCTTTAATCCCAGAATCAAGCTACATTGCAAAACCTGCAGCGTCATGGCTTGATGATTTTCTAGTATGGATGTCTCCTGAAGCTTTTGGTTGCTGCAGAAAATTTATGAATGAAAGTTACTGCCCACCTGATGACCAGGTCCATTGTTCATACACTTTATAGCTGGCTCATACTTCATACGCTTGTTGTCCAGGAAGTGAACAATGCAACCAATAGCTACAAGATAATTTTTTCTAGAATTTTAGTACCAATTCTTCGTATGTTCTTTGAGCCTAAATTCCACTTCTAAGTACCTTTTCTGGATGTATTCTTGTACAGGATTCTGCATAACAATTATTACCTATGCTCAAATTGTCTACTGTATCTAAGTACAAATTGTTTGACTGATTTTCTTTTATACAGCCACCTTGCTGTTCTTCAGACCAAGCTACATGTGGAGTTAGTGAATTGTGTAAAGACTGCACCACGGTACTTTCTTTGAGTCAAAGAAAACTTAGATAAATTGTTCCCTGCTTATTTAGCACATCCAGTTTTATCAATTTCTATTACAGGAGATTTTGACAATTTATTTTGTTTGGCTATATGTAGTGCTTTCTTCACTCAGATTTAGTTGATGATCGCCCAACTACAGTCCAATTTAGAGATAAGCTTCCATGGTTTCTCAAAGCTTTACCTTCTGCTGGTTGTGCCAAAGGAGGACATGGTGCCTATACAAACAGTGTCGACTTGCAAGGTTGGTTTAGAGCAATCATTGTCCTTTTAATGATACCATTATGATATATTATGGTGGTATGATATGGCCTTTTAAGAATTAAACTTGTTGTAGTATTAGGATATGAAGGCCAGCTCTGCGTTCTAGCTGAAATATTTGTAACTTGCGTTTAACTTCTTTCATGGTTTGTAGACTGAAGAGGAAAAGAAAGTCTGGTCAACTCATGTTTAGATGTCAAATTGGTGGTGATTGTTCCATTATGGCAATGTGTCCTTTCTAGAATGCCTTAAAAATGCCTCAACCACCTTCTAAGACACACAAGATACCTCTTCAAGGTCTGACCCCCCAAACCAACGTAAATCCTTCTAGTGCACTGAATTCTTACTCATACAATATGTCTGAATTTGCTCAGTTAACTCTGTAATATTCAGCATGTGAGCTCTTGTAGAGAAAGTGCATCTTTTTGGTATAGATAGTTGTTTAAAGAATGTACGATCCGGAAGGTACGCTCCCTGACATGAGGATCACAATATTCTTGTTTCAGTCTAGCAGTTCATCGACTCAATCATCCTTCATGACTTGTAATATCATAATGCCTCATGTGCATGGATGTGACTAAGTTATATGCTGGTTGTCACCTACCGGTCTACCGCTATCCTCGTCCTCCTTGACTTGTAAACTAGTCGAATAATTCTTTCCTAATAGGCGGCTAACCACTTAGCCAATTCAACTCATGACCCTCAGATGCAATGATAGTTTTGTACCACTCCTACCTCCTTTTGTTAGGTTTCTACTTGGTACTGCTTCAAAAATTTGTCTACAAAAATGCCAACCCTGGAAAACTTCCTAAATTGCACTCTTTTCATATGAATATTTGTGAACTCATCTTATCTGAGCTAATTAGAACTTATTAGAACCTATTGTAGCTTATTTGATAATTCATTAGGACTTATCTGAATTGATTGGAATTTATTGTAGCTTATGTGATCATTTGTTGAATCTTATCTGAACTTATTGGAAGTAATCTGAACTGATTTTTCCTGGAACATGTTTTTATTTATCTGGGGGGGGTTGGAGACAACATGGACATATGGACTATTAAAAAAGAGTATGCGCCTTAGTGGTATAAGTAGTGCCACTAAGTCCTTTCTAGCTCTCATCAAAAACGATGAGGATGTTAGACAACTGCTGCTACCGTTTTAGATATCTATGAGCCTCATTTATAGGATTACATTACATAATTTAATTGACCAATGTCATAAAATACGTTCCTTACAATTCAAAAGTGTTGTTGCATTTAGCTTATGACTTCATGCTCCTTTTTTTCTAAGAGAATCTTTCTCCCTCTTTTGAGGAAGGGTTTGAGCCTTTAAGGACACTAAACCCAAAAGGTTGAAGAATTTACTACTCCAGAAAGGCGGGGAATATGGGAGTGTGAAAGAGATGTCCTTTTTAAGCATTATTTGCTTTTGCTCTTTCTGTGAAGAGTATTATCTGCAAGGCCTTGCAGTTAGTTCAGGATACCAAGTATCACTGTCGCCTTGCATCTCCAATGCCTTTATGCTTTTCTCATGTATATCTTTCTGTCTTGTCTTTGAATCCCTCTTTTCTGCAAGGTATAATCACCTTTTCTGTAATGCACAAGAGAGTTAAAAGCTTGGAAATCTGTATAACACTGATATGCCGGTGATTGTAATAGAAGATCTGAAAGTTCTATTGGTGTCAAGTTCACTTGCTCCTATTGAGTCTCTGGCTAGCAAAAGATGGGGGGTTTTTCATTAGCAAGTGGTCTTTGTTTGTGCTTTTGGGAGACCAGGTTATTGGTGCTTCCATTTCTTCTGACTCAAATGTATGCTTCTAGCTGTCCAGCTGCAACTATTTGCTGATCAATTGAATTCCTTAGAACATATGAATATCTTTTATCTCTTAAATGGAGTTTTTTACATTGCTCTTGTTGAAATTGACTTTGCCATCAGAAGAATGTGAAGGTGCGTACAGAGTTCAAAATGTCGCTTAAACTTACACAATTTATTATATTCATCTTCCAGGTTATGAAAACGGTATAATACAGGCTTCAGAGTTTCGAACATACCACACCCCTCTCAACCAGCAAGTACGGAATAATTGTCTCAATTGATTTAGTTTAGATCTGAAACACTTTGCCTCCTATCTTATAGTCTCTTCTTATATCTGTCATTTATACTCTTCAGACAGACTTTGTCAATGCACTGAGGGCAGCACGTGACTTCACCTCTAGGATTTCTAAGTCGTTACAGGTAATATCCTAGGGTCTTGTCTTACATCATTTTTGTTGGATTCAGCTTCACATTATATTCATCTTTTATGCAGATGGAAGTATTTCCCTATTCAGTGTTTTACATGTTTTTTGAGCAATATCTGGATATTTGGAGAACAGCTTTGATAAACCTTGCTATTGCTATCGGTTAGTCTTACGTTGCTTTTGCTCCTACTTGTGTTGTGATTGCATGCAGACAAGATATTCAAAATTGGGTGTGTTTGGATGGGAGGAAATGGCTTTCCCAAAAAACTTTCCCCTGTGAGGCAAAGGAAGCCGTACTTTCTGTCATTATCAAAGGCTCCATTTATCTCACTTGACAAAAACTCTCTTTCTCTCTCTTCAAAATGGCATGGAAATCTCACTCATTCTCTGTTATTCCACTGATTTGGTTAGCTATATCTTCTATATTCTCTCACTCATTTTTCATACTTTCCTTGCAACCAAAGGAAAATCAATCTAGAATTGCGTTTTCCTATGGAAAATAGTTTCCATGGAAAACCGCTTTCCCTCGAAAATGTTTTCCATCCAACCAAACACTGTCCTGGTCATGGATTATGTAGTTGAAAATTCAGCTTATTTTAGCTTTCTTCAAAATGCATAAAATATGCATCGACCATCATATCTTTCCAGTAATGTTCATTGTTCAACTTATTTATGTTCTAGGTTTGCGGAGAGTAGTAGAGATGTTATGTCAATACTGAATAGAACATTGTAACCTACTAACCTACCTAATTACTACTCCCTCATAAGTCATACGACATATTGGGTTTCCCCTACTGGCAAATGTCTGGCCTACTGAAACTCCACCATATCTTTAGATGTAGCAGATCAATAAGAAAGAGGGCCAAAGAAGTTTCACCTCTTACATATATACTTCTATGAAATTTCCATTAGAAGGAACTGATAGCTATCCGCCAATTAGGGTGTAGATTATAAAACATATGATATATAGAGGATCAATTTGCACATGGGAATGACAAAAGCTAAAGCTTTCATCCCCAATCCAAGACCCCATCCAGCCTATATGTGCTTAAGCCCTAAGGCATTTTTAAAATTGACCTTTTTATTGTAGATGGTTAGTATTATCTAATATAAGGAATTACTATCCCCCCAAAAAAGTTTCTTGATACATGATATCCAATTGTATCGGAATATCCCCGAGATAGGTATTGCATGCTGAATTTTGTACGTGACCTGAACATCCTACAAATATTGAGGTTGAACAATACGGACCATGATATGCAATTATTCATAATGTCCTTGTTCCCTCATGAAGTAACTACTAGTTCTTTCCATGTTGTTAAGGCTTAGAAATAAGGATAATGTATGCTTTAGTCGCAAATCTGTTAAATACCTAGAGTAAACTAGGTTCCATATTACACTAAATGGTTGGTGCTTCTTAGCCATCACTGATAGAAGTAGCACGAGGGGATAGAGAGGGAAAAAAACATTTGTAAGTTCTGTCAAAATATATATAAATTAGGGATATTAATGTGGAACGTCAGGGTTTTCTTTTAAAATCTATGTTTTCTTTTGCATATATTGTAGATAAAGATATATTTTATGACAATGCTGTCTTTGTGCTTTTAACAGGGGCTGTCTTCGTCGTGTGCTTAATTATTACCTGGAGGTTTGTATCTCTTGTGAGATTCATGAATTATTATATGGATGATGCAGTTTTTCTGGCCTCCTTCTGAAACTTTGCTTTCTGTTAATGAATCGATGCCAATTTTACCTTTCTTCCTCTGGCTTTGATCAGCTTATGGAGCTCGTTGATCATCCTCCTCGTTATAACAATGATTGTGCTAGATTTAATGGTAATAGCTGTAGATATTTCACTTATCTGCTCAGATAATATGCTTATGTTTCTAATATGCTGTATACTATTTTCACATTTCACTATTAATTGATACATCTCAGGGGGTTATGGCCATTCTGAAAATCCAACTGAATGCAGTTTCTGTTGTTAACCTAGTAATGTCTGTTGGAATTGCTGTTGAGTTCTGTGTACATATTACTCATGCTTTCATGGTAAATATTCTCATTACCCTTTGATAATTTTGGTTCTCTGCTTTCTGTAAACTTTTGTTAGATTATTCTTGTTGTTTCTTCATACAGATAAGTGGTGGGGATAGGGATCAACGAATGAAGGAGGCTTTGGGTACAATGGGAGCTTCTGTATTCAGGTTTTTACATCTGATGAAGATGCTGCCTTCATCTTATCTTTTTCCTGCTCTCTAAATACAATAGTAGGATAATAATGTTACTTCGATACATGCTTCAGGGAGTACAACACTATGCTCAGTGCTATAATTTACCAGGTGCAGAAGTGGAATAAGTTTTAGGGTGATTTGGGAGTGGTATCCGTATTTGTGGGGGTTAAACAATTTTGACTGTCGACCTTCCTAAAAATTTTAAGACTCGGGAATGCCAACCTTTCCAAACATTCTAAAACTAACAAATGCCAAGGGAGTTGGTTTGGAAGTCCCCCCCCCATAAGGCTGCAGCATTAAAAATCACCTTAAGAAGAGTTTGAATAACTAAATTTTAGATATCTATGGTAAGAAAATTTAGTGTTATTATGTTACAGAAGTTCAATTTGCATATTCATGCTACTGCTTATCCAGTATCCACCCAAAAAAAAAAAAAAAACTGTTCTCTTCATAAAATTTTATTATTATCCTTTACCTCCGAGGAAGTTGGCAATGAAAATCTTTAAGGAAACACACATTTATAGGATGAATAAACATTAGCATCAGAGTTTTCATAAGGAATTATGTTCAGCTTCATTACCATTTCCACCACATTTTATACCACCTACCAAACAGGATGTTAGTAAAAAAATTGTCATTCGAGCATGAAAAATACAAGTACACATCAGGGGGACATGCAACACTTTTGTTTTCAACATGTTGTGGTCCCTCGTGATTCACATCTAATATCATGCATCCTAGCTGTTCCTACAGGAACATTAATGTTCTGTTAGCCAGTGTATAAGCCATTTAGAACATCAAATTGTGCAAACAATGTATGTTCCTACATTTTCCCAGCCATTACGTCAGTTGGTTCTGCTGTCTACGTAGCGCCTGGAAAAACTTCGCCGTTTTGTATGGTTTTTGGACTGGGCTAAGCTTCTGTGTGCAGAATCTTCTTGCATTAGTTCGTTCGTTTGAGTCGCCAAGGTCCTAATGCTCTGGTTTCTGTTTTGCAGCGGTATCACACTAACAAAGTTAGTTGGTGTTATTGTTCTAGCTTTCGCCCGATCGCAAGTCTTTGTGGTATGTGTTACAGAACTTATTCTTGTTACTGTTAAAGCTTGCTACTCTATGCTTCATGGCGACATAACCTTGATGCATGCTTTTACAGGTCTATTACTTCCAGATGTACCTCGCTCTAGTCATCCTCGGTTTCCTGCATGGTCTAATATTTTTACCTGTGAGTTATTTTCTTTAACATGCTTGTGAAATAGACCATGTCATGCTTTTCTTTTCTTCTGTTCCTACTTTTCAAGAGCTAAGAAACTGATTCAAAATAAATGTGTCCTGATTCTTGGGTTGTTGTCAGTTGTCACTTGTCAGTCTAGACTCCTGAATCCTGATGATTGATGAGTTTCAAAACTAACTTTTACATGGCATAAAAAATTAAGAGAATCTTCACCACATGCCTCCAAGGTTTAAGAAAATTCATCATAAACCCCTTACTTTCTAGAAATGCACCATATACCCTTTTATGGCTGATAGATTGAACCCTCTTTTAGCGTATAAAGACAAATCTCCCCTGGAACGTATGAATTAGCGTGTAACTCTATCCTAGATGCTATCCTGTATTCCTGTTGTCCTGTTCGACGGCTCATGTTCGCTCTTGGCAACAGCGTAGAAACTGATTCAAAATAGATGTATCTTGGTTCTTGGGTTGTTGTCAGGTCTAGATGATGAATGGTTTAAACGAAAGATCTATTAGCTGTGTGCGTGAATTCACCAAGTAAAGTTAAATATGATGTGTGATTGAGGCACACGGAAGTGTTCAGTAGATTCCCCTCACATTAAATAAATACTGCCTTTGTTCTCTTTTTTCTTCCTAATTTGACTTTTTTTTTCTCTAAGATTTCAAATAGGAAGAATAAAAGAAACCCAAAGGAGTTATAAATTAGAGATTTAGAGTACACGCCCTTATAAACAGTGCAATTTCCTAAATTATTTGTTGTTAAAATGCTTGCAGGTACTGTTAAGCTTGTTTGGACCTCCTTCAAGGTTAATCATGGAGAACGAAGATGCTCGACCATCTACATCTTCACAGTTTTAAGCTAACTTCTCAACCCCGTTCTTTTTTCTCCCTTTAAGTTAATGGATAGGATTAAAGAAAATCAGTTTTGAAACAACATTTACCTACACAATGATTTCATTAACCCTTAAATTAGCTATTTGTAAAGTGTACTATATTTTGATGATTCGAGGAGTGAGAGCATAGAGAACATGATTTATTTATCTATGTAAATAGATAATAGATTAATGATGCATTACTTGTATCATTATTATTCTTTAGTGTGTCAAAGAATTTATGGGCTACTATTCTTTGCCTTGGTGAGGCTGATTTGCCAGAAATTGAACTAGTATTTTTATGTATCTGAAACTTGGTGGTCTAAGGAGGAATGAATTTGTCAAGATTTAATTCAATTTTTACCTCTCTAAATTGGTTTCACATTCTAAACTTTATGGTGGACAATATTTTGGTTTGGGCATAGTGCCTGTACAACAAACAACTTATATTTTTTTTTTGGTAACGAGAATTCGCTTGCATTCTCATCTCTGTTAAAAGGGTGAAAAAAGGAGAACATCACAAGTTAAATAACTTACAAAAGAAAAGAAAACAAACAACTACACATACACCTTCAATATTATCATGAAGTCTTAGCTTTGGTAAAAAGAGAATCCTTGATTCTTACACTTCGTTACAATTGGAATAGCTCATATACTACTACATTTTATTTTTATGAATGCGAATGGGGTTTCACTAGTTCTTATTGATTCTTAAAATGGAGAAATTTGTTTGAGTATTTGGAATAACTAAAGAACTTTTGGTGGGGGGATTTTGAAAGACTAGTTCCTAATCACACATCTTAGCAGGAGAAATTGTGGGCACTGTTCAGTATTTTTATTTGCCGCTTGCCTTCCATTGCTAAAAAGCTAAGAGTGAACCTTTCATTAATTTAAGGGTTTTTCTATGGAGTACCCTTGTCTTTTTCAAAACTAGTTATTTATTACGCGCTATCGCGCGGAACCCCTCAAGGTAGCGAGAACGATTATGAATAGCTTAATGTAAGCATTAGCATAATTAGTCTAATGGAGATCAAAGCATGTGAACTTGGTAGTTAAGAACATAATGTAATTAGATTGCATAACATATATGCATATAGTCCATGATAGTGCAAGCACTTTTTGGGTTACAAAACACGCCAAAGGTCTTGCGCCTTTTCTAAAATGCCTTGGGTCCTTGGTATATCTATTACAAGAATTCAATTAGATCATATCAGGCCATGATTAACTCACAGGGGTAATTGTTAACATGTAGCATTAGACTGTATAGTGAAATAGTAAGTAAAAGGGTCGCGTAGCAGCAGCCTCATTGATAAATACATGAGCAGCTTGATGTGCAACAGGTTCATTTGCGTTAGTGTGATAATATGTGGGCTTAGCAACAGGCTCGCATTTTGGATTAGTTTCATCGATTTGATCACTGTGATAATCCATGGGCTTAGGGCAGCTCGTTCAGCAAAAACAAGTGAACCGAATCGAACGAATCGAACCAATTGAACCGAATCAACCGAATCGAACTGAATTATAACTAATAGTAATGAATAAATTTAGGAATTGAACTGAACTGAACTGAACTGAAAATAAGCTGGGGAGAACAGGCCCTTAGTGACAGTCTTCAGTTTTGGATTAGCTTCATCAGCTTCATCATCAAATATTGCTCTCTTGAAAACCTATTGCAGCACATTGTTTAAGGAGAGAGTTGTTTTTAGGCCCACCTCAATCAAGAAATGGGAGGTGCGCAGCAGGTCTTCGATAGCTGAGAAGGCTTCCATATCATCCTGTCAATTCAACATTGGTGAGGTTAGATGATGCATTGTTGTAAGATTGTCCAGGTCTAATGGTAATGGTAATGGTAATGTTAATGTATATACTATGATGCTAGAGGTTTGTTCTTCTGCTATTTTTTTCTTAAAAAAGGGGAATTATTGTAATGTTATAAGCTGTACATTTTTATGTATTGTCGCTGCTAGTGTTTAGCTCGGATGAGGAGAAAGCCATAGGTTATATGAGAAATACAAGGTGTACATTTAATAATAAGGACAAATACCAGGTGTACATTTTAATGCTGCTTAGTTTTCTTTTTCTTTTGTATCTTTGTAGATATATGCAATTTAAGTTTAAAGTGAATGTAATTTTGTATTCTCTATGAAAAGACGTGTTTGAGTAAGTTTCTAATTGTTTATGTCAAACCAAAGAATATGGTAGGCATTATATTGGAACCAAAAATAACACAACGCACAATAAAAGGGGTAGATTACATACAGAATGCATTATCCTGAAGATGTCTTCAACTGGCGTTTTGATAAGCTTTTCCAAATTTTTACTGAACATCGTAACTAGAAGCGTGTCGGTACCATCAGAAACGTCGCAGTTGAAAGTCACTCTGTATTCAGCATGCAAATTGAAAAATGGTTAAGGAAATAGCATGTGTTATAAGTAGTTGGCAATTTGTGTTCAAATCACAACTCATCTAGAGATGGAAATGACATAGTTTGTGAACAGGTGGGACATGTGTATGTTTCCCCTACCGGAACACCGGTGCGCTTGCCACAGTTAGAGCAGCCTAGGTATGCGTGCACCTAGT
Source organism: Beta corolliflora (assembly GCA_947648045.1). NCBI lineage: Eukaryota > Viridiplantae > Streptophyta > Magnoliopsida > Caryophyllales > Amaranthaceae > Beta > Beta corolliflora. The sequence goes on along the minus strand of CANSZD010001887.1, from coordinate 359,307 downwards.
CAATGTTAGCTCCGGGGACTATAAATCTCAACCAACGCCACTTCTCTTGGAGCGTGTTAGCAGCCTCGTTGAAACGAATCACTTCATCAGCTTAAGCAAGGATAAACCATCTTATAACTAAACATCCCTACTCTAGGTAATTCCATGATAACAACAAGGTGGCAATTTGTAAAGGCTATTACATTACAAGATTTTGTTATCAATGATAAATGCGGCAAGTTAATTTTTTTAGAAAAAGGGGGAAAGTTATTAGCAACCTTATATTAAGTTAATTTTAAGTTTGCAATGTGCAAAGTAAGACATCTCACCTTTTTTAGCTTAAGTGCATGGATTGTCATGACCAGTATTTCTTTTGATGGGTTCCTGCCGTCTAAGACCTTTGCTTGCCTATCAGCTAGTATGTCCCTATGGCATAATGTCCTGGAAAATAGAGGAAAGTTATAGATGCTGCATTCATAGTTGGTTTTGCTAGTTTATGTGTTGGTAATTTGGGAACCAAAGGAGGGAAGATTACCATTCCGGATTGTTTATAATTGTAATAATATGGGCTGTAAAATTCAGTGTTGTTGGGTTCACTGCCTGTCACTGCTCACAAAGGTAAGGTATTCCTTTTGCAAATAATAAATTCTAGAGAAGTTTATCAAGCATTTATTTTTTAAACAACCATATTATCCATAACCTTTTAAAAGTAGCAAATCCTGCTACTGTGCAAATCAATAGTGATATGGGTCACATTTGCTTGAAATTCACTGTTCCTAAGCTTGGCAAATCTCAGCCCTTCATCTGTTCTTCCATCTTAGCCACACAATCTTTTTCTTTCTCTCCTCTTCTTCACGTCTCTTCTCTGTCCTCTCTCTGTCTTTCTCACTGCCGGTCTCTTCTCTCTCCTCTCTCCTCTCTCCTCTATCCTTTCTCCATTGCTATTCCATCATCTTTTCTTATTTTTCTTCTAAATTTTTCTTTTAGTTCACCCCATTAGAATTACAATCGGAGAAAATGAAAGATGACAACTTTGAAGTGCGCGAAAAATACAGTGGAAAAAAGTGGAAGGTGGGTTAGGGTTTGAAAAGGGAAAAGATGAGTGAAAAAGAAAGATCTTTGTTGAAAATTGGGTGTTAGAGAGGAGATGATGATGATGATAAAAAAAACTGGGAGGAAGAGGAGAGAAAGATGGGTTTTATTTTATTTGAAGTATTTAGGAGAATTTATGCTAATTACCGTCTCTTCATCTAATTTCAGCCCATTGATGTCAGGTATTATTTTTTTTGCTTTCTTTTCTTTCTATTTGTATTATGAAATTAAATTGATTATATATTTTGTTACCTTACTTACATTTAATTCTTTTTTAAATATATATTATTAGATCTTAGAGAAGATTAATGAGCAAAGAGAGGAAGAAGGACGAGGTTAAGATGATGGATGTGGATATAGATGTTGAAGAAGTGCAAGTGATGGACTTGGAGGCTCAACAAAAGAAGACATCAGAATCTGATTTACCTAAATTTCAGAAAAAAGCTAAGCACCCAGTTATATTGAAGGTATTTTTTTAGGGTGTATGATTTCTTGATGATTTAAGCTTAATTGTTTTTTAGGGTTCTTTCTTGATTACTGATATTAGAGTCCTAAGTTGTGTAAAACGTGCAAGTTAATTAGTTGCATTATCTGTAGTTGCAGAATATATTACTTCGTCTACTTTTTTGTTTTAAAATTCTGGTAGATTATATTGTTAGAAGTTTTATAATAAGATGGGTGATCATCAAAAAAGGAAATTAATCTTGAAGAATCAAGAAATATTTTCATTTGATTGTTTCTTAGCGAATTGAAATTCATTCTAATCCCCATGGATTTCACGAATCTGGGTAAGATTAGCTTTTTGTTGGCAATTTTAAGATGATTTTATTTTTGTTGCTTTTGTTGGTTCTTTGTTACCATGATAATGCAAAGGTTTTAATTACTTTCCATTTTCTTTCTCTTCATTTTTTGTGTGGGTTAGATTAACAAAAACGCCCAAACGGCGGCCCAAATACTTTTCAACATGGGTCAGGGAATGAGTTGTGCTTCTCCAAATAACCATGAAAATGGGCTTTTTAAAGCAGCCCAATTGGGTGATTTAGATGCTCTGAAATTAGAGTTAGAAAATAACCCTTCTATGTTATTTGATTTTCTCTCTATGATCGTAACTCTTTGCTTCATGTTGCTGCTTCTAATGGCCAGATCGATGTGGGTTTTTTAAATCTTTTTGTGGGTTGTTATAAATTTTGATTCTTTTTTTTTGAAAGTTTTGATTCTTAAATGTGGGTGATTTTTAGGTTGTTTCTTGGCTTTTGGAAAGATCGGTAAATCTTGGTGCGTTAAATCGACATAAGCAGGTGAGTTAATGTATTTTTTTTTTGTAAGAAATATAAAAAATAATAGTATATTATGATTGGTTAATATTTTGGTTGGATGATTCAGACACCTCTTATGTTGGCTGCAATGCACGGGAAAATCTCGTGTGTGGAGATGATCCTTCGTGCAAGAGCTAATGTAAGTTAAATTTCATTTCAATTATCTTTTTTCTCCATTTTTAGATGATTTTTTGCTAATTTATTGGAAATATGAGAAAAAAAAAATTAGAGTTGTTGTATGAAAAATAAGAAAAAGATGCAAACTTTGGGCATTTTTCTTCAGTGATTTAAAGAGATATATGTGAAGTTTGAAGATTTTAAGCTTGGTTGGTTGTTGCCTTGTTGGTGAGTTTTATTAGAGTGATACTAATATGATTCGGCCTTAGATTCGGCCTTATAAAACATGGCTTGTCACTCACTTGAATATTTAGGAACGACGTAGTGTTAGCGATGCTAAATTGCTTTAGACAGACAAAACAAATGTAGATTCCACATACCATAGAAAACACTAAGACAACCAGCCTTAACAACAACGGAGACTGTTTGGACACCAAAAATCTCCTGTTATTAAAAGGCTACCCAGAGTTAATTAGAGAAACCAAATAAATAATAGTTTAACAACCTCAATACAACAATCAATAACAGTTTACCAAAAATCTCCTGCTATCAAGAAACGCCAGATTTGATTCTTATTATGACGGAAAAGGTTGGTTTATCCTGTTTAAAACAAGTTAAAAGGTTTAATGAATCTAATAAAGATGGACAGTGGCAAAGATATGAGGTCTCCTTGTGTGCATTGAAACTCCTAATAAGGAGCAGTCCTATATTATGTTTTAAACTTTGAATTAAACTTTTATTTCTATATATGGCTCACATAGATAGATCAAGATAAAGCAAAATATTAGTAGCTAAACTATAAATTAGAGCTGAGATTCAGCAATCCAGAAAATGAAGATGGTAAGTAGTAGCAATTAATACTAATAATCAACAGGAGACATATACCCATGTCAGTTAAGGAGGTCATAAATTCCCTAATTGGTATAGGAACCTAAAACCGATCTAGGTAAGGAGTGAAGATATACAAGGGTGTATAGGCTCAATTGTAGATGGGCATAAGAGAGTTTTCAAAACAAAATAATTTGTGCTTGTTTTTAATTCACCATACCTTCTTTTTCTCTCTTCCATTTCTACCCTCTACTCTGCCGAATGCATTAGCATTTGATACAAATTAGCTCCTGGATTTGTAGACCTCTGGATGCCAAAAAGGTTTCTTGGTTGTTGGAAGGTTGTGGCGGAAACTTTTATAAGGATTTCCGAGAATGAATGTAGCTTGTTTTTGAAACAACCTTAATTTTTCCTTGGTCTCATTTTGTTGCTTCTGCCTCTCTTCTATTGTTTATCGGATGTGCTTGTATGCTTCATCAAGTGATACATTGGACGATGCCTATACTTGCATTTATTTTCGCATCACCTTGTTTGTGCTGTATCATCTGCATTCTTTAGTTAGCAAACTGTAGCTTGTCTTTGATCTCCGGGTCATTATACTTGCCTTCTATTTTTATAACTGACGACATTTGATGGCTATGAGACTTGAAGGTAGTATATTGAGGTGGTATACAAGTATGCAATCTTGTGGGCGGCCTTGATGTACTACATTGACTATTGAGCATTTCACTCTATGCTGGTGAGAGAAGTCGATCCATCGATGCAGTAGATTGATTTATGGATGTTTGAAGCTCAGGACTATAGTATATAATTATACATTTAGGACAATTTTTTCCTTTTTTTGGGTTATAATTTGTTCCTTGCAGGATTCTTCGAACATATTATTACAAAGCGTCGAGTATTAGAGATAAGCTTGATTTCTCTATTAGGAATCGTGATGAGAGGGGAATAGCTGGAAAGAATTCTCCCTCAATTCCTTTTCTGCTTCAGAAAAGCAGTAAAATTCTTGTACGGGAAGATTGAAAGGATTTAGTTTTTATAGGTAAAAATATTGTATCTTTCATCAACTTGCCTTCTTGATTTTCCAAATAGGGTTGCTATCAAAGGAAATTTGCAAGCTCGGGGACTCGACAAAGTGTCAGCATGTAGGATTAGGTAGGTAATCCAAGCATTAAAGTTTTCTCAATTCTTTTTTTTGCTTTAGGAAAAGATCTTCGCCCATAGTTACACTAGCTGTAGCAATGATCTTCAAGAGTTCTTTTAGTGATTTGATGACTTCACAGGTTTGAGCCACAATTTTTCCTTCTAGCTTATGTATAAAACTAACCTCTTCTTCATTCAAACCCAATTACAGTCTAGAGTTTGAAATCGGGAATGCTCTTTAATTAGAATGTTAAGTCAAATTTCATAATTCTACTCCCTCCAACCCCATACTGTTTTCCTACTTCGTTAGTTCTACTCGACCCTACAACCTCAAAGTTATTGTGGAGTTCAACTTGAAAAACCGTTGAGGCAGAGGGGTGACATGGAAGTTAGAACTAAGGGAGCATTCTCTGCTTGGGGGAAATTTAACCTTGAGAAGGTAATTGTACCAAGTAAAAGAAGTTCTTTGAGAGACTTGGTGCATGTGAAACCAGTGAAGGAGATAAACTCCTAAACTTAAGCCAAAGCCCAAAGGCAAGGCTTGAATGGCTTCGGGAAAATATTGGCTATAGCTTGCTTTTTATAAACGGTCAAAGGGAAGAATTTTCTTTTGCTGGAAGGAATGTGGTTTTCACAGATAGCTAATCCACTAATGTCAAGGTTGCTGCTGCTTTTTAAATTTATCAAAGATTCATAGGAATGTTGTTTCTGATTTTGTTTGTTCATCTTCTTTTTCACTCTCAACCACAACATACAGAGAAAAACTTTCATTTCAAATTCTAGATCTTTTTATCCTTTGCTATCCCCGTTTAGATAGAATTAGATCTAAAGGATGACACAGATAGTAGTACTGAACTGGAAGACTCTTTAGAACACGTGTTTTGTGTAGAAGGGACTAATGTGTTGTGCTGTTGTGTAGGTGTGGAGGAAACGAAGCACCATTCCTGATTGTTTGAACTTCCATTTCTTCCAGAATGCTTGGAGTTGTATTAAGTATGGTGTTGTTGAATTCGCCAAGCAATTTTCTTGAAATTGAAGATCTGCCGAAGCTATACGTTTTTTCGTTCTTCATTCCTATGTCTAAATTTATCCGTGTTTGGCATTAGGAATTTAGACCAATTGGTTAGTTAGGAGTTTTTGTAATAGTTAATTGGAGCTTTTAGTCAACAGATTGGTCGTGGTAAATATCTTACTTTGCCTGAGCCTACATGCTTTTCTTGCAGCTATGAAACTAATAGTTTGGCTATTGGATGCTAATTTAATCGTGATTTTATAGTGAAAGTTCAAAACAGTTGATTTGATGTGCGATTATCGCAGTAAGTACGGAAGGGTTAAGTGTTTTGAATGGCTGCCTTGTTCCTACTTTTTTGTAACCCTTTGTTTTCCGGTCTAATTAATGTGCAGTTGGTCGATTTTGCTCCTGGTATATTTATTTTTTCATTGGGAATCACCAGTCAAGTATATTGGTATTTGAATGGGTCATCGTGGTCTAATTAATGTGAATAGTAGTTCAGCTTCTTTCATACCACTGACGTAATGTCTGCCTCGAAATTTCTTAGCTACCTCATTATGTGCGTTTTTTTGACCATTTATCAGAATTTCCCTCACTGTTGCATCCATCTTTTAATTTTTTGGGTTGTACTGGTCTTCTATGTTCTTCTCTTAATTAGTCTCAAATTATATTATTTTAGATGAACAAACAACCCTAAATTGAAGAACAAGGACATATCGAGGTCACATCAACATTAAAATAAAATGAAAAAAAAATAAAAGAAAATTTGTTCTTCGATTAATGTGCTTAAATTATGGTGGCTTAATGATAACTTTGAGTTAAATTGCTTCCTTTTGGAATATCAAATGTAGTTTTTAAGATCGGAAACTTGGATCTTCCATATTTGAGCAAGAATTCAGATTTTTTTTTAATATGTACTTTTGAAATTAGCACTTGAATTCAGGGAAATGCATCATTTTTCTAGCATGACTTGAGAATTAGCGAATCATGATTGTGTGATCGTGTGCTGGTAAAATATTTCTCAGGGGATGGAAGTAGAAATCACAAGCATGTTACAAAGTTCAAGGGCATCTCAGGATTCAGAACATTGAAGATTTGGTGGAGAGGGAAACAAGTATTTTTCGGCATGCTACATGACACTTATATGTTGTTTCAAATGATTTAGCAACCTATTTAGCCATTAACCAGCAAGTATGAAATCTTCAACATCTTTGCAATTGTTCATTCTATATATCAATTGATTTTTATCTCTATGTTGAGCAAGTATTAGGAGCTGCATAAGCCATTTGAACTTAGTGAACTTAGTGGAATACAGAGCTGAAAAGGATTCCCACGTTTGAAGTAGATTGTCTCTACCAAAACATTAGAATTAAGAACTAGAGAAAAGAAGGAACAATTTTGACAAATTACAATACTATAATGTTGGAAATATCAAGAGGAATGAGGATGGTGTATGTGGGAGATTCTTAACATGAATGTTGGGTTGTGGAGGGACCTTATATTTTCATTATAGTTCCTCTTAGCTTCAAATGAAATGGCTATATAGTTTTTGCATGTACTACTACTACTTTGAATCGAATCTTTCCCAAAACTTCTTCCATGCCGTCTTTTTTAAATGCCTAGAGTTTTATTTCATTTGTGTCTTTTATAAGATTTATCATATGTGTTTAATTATTACTTTTTAATGGTTAAATTGTTACTTAACCCTTTTTTACTCCATAATTAAGCTGAAACTAGCTCTCTTTAAAATAGACATGCTAGCTTCGCGTAGGAATTGGTGTCTAACACAAGTATATATAAGATTTATAGTTGATTTTGTTGTCTAACACAAGTATATATAATTTCAGGACGAATACAAGGTTTAAGATTGCAAGCAACTGTTGTGTTGATATAGCGTCTAAATTTGCAACGATTAGGGAGGGAGGGAGCCTTGATTTCACCAAGTTTCTTTTAATTCGTTTGCTCTTTTTTGGTTCATGAACAATACCACTTGTAACACATGCTAACTTTGTGTAACTAAGTGATATTTTGTGAGCATATCATCAATAATTTGCTATATTTCTTTTTATGTCAAATCCTTGTTCTTGATCTTGCGTATTGGGTTGATTAAAAAGACTTCATGGAAAGTTATGCTAACTAGGCGGGATTAAATAAACTTCCCCTATTTTGTGGGAAATAGAATTCTTCTAGAAAGTGTAGCTGTTTATATTTATCTGATCAAACATCACATAATCTTACTTTGTTGAATATATACTTTCCTTTTTTTCATCAACAAAACAAACACTAGAGTTCTTTAGGAAAAATCAGCAATGCATATAGACTCGAAATCCACCTTTATTTCTTAACACTTGTGACATATTTTTCTTTTGGATATTTTACAATATGTGCGCTATTTTTTTCTTGGTTAAGTTTTAATAAAGAGAGCCTCACTTTATTATAATTGTATGGACAATGTATTACTTTTAGCGTTTTTATTGGTCTTATTGGTAAAAAGAACACATGTTGGTTTTTGTCCACAAAAACACTTCATGATTTGTAGTGATGCAGGTTCTAAAAGCATTTTGTGTGTACTTGCGGGAGTTTGGAACTTTGACCAAATGCTACTTAACTAGGGAAATTTATCAGAACTTCGATGTTTTAGTTGTGCAAGCTCTAGGTGTCAAGTTTCTTTCGTCCAAATAACTTCATCTTTAGTTTGGATGAAATAGCTAGAAAATACAGAAGTTGTATAGATGTATGTATTTCAATTTTAAGTGATGTTTAAGGAGATGATTGTAGATAGGCACTTCAGATTCCGTCTGGTATTTGAAGTTTGAAGCTTTAATAATATTTGTTGTATTTGTTGAGTGATTAAGTTAATTGTAATAGTATTTCCTACGTAATCTTTCTTGCTTATTATGTGCTTCTTCAGCAATGGAACTTCTATGTACTTTGCTTCACTAAATGAAAAAACTTCTTTGGTATCGATAATTTTCTCCATTTTTGTTCTTTATATTAGTGATTTTGGCCACAAATAAGGCCAGTCTAACTCTTGATTTGTTTAAATCATGGTGTCAAAATAAGGCCGCATTTTTTTGTATCGCCCGTGTCGTAATGGTTTTCAAATCTACCGAACCGATACTGCCGGCATCTCTACAGGTATAAAAAAAGGCATCTTTAAAGGTGTAAAAAACCGCATTTTAGGCGAGTTCAAGGGATGTCTCATGGTATGAGCCGATATTTGGCGGTATGACAAACGCATCATCCCTGTTCCCACATCGTCGTGACCGTTGCCATGATCACGACATAAACCGCATTTTCAACCTATGGTTTAAATTTCATATTAAATTTTAGATTTTTAGTGACAATTTATACTCTTCAGTTAACAATTTTAGGAAAATTAAAACGTGTGTGTACACCCTACCCTAATTAAATAATTAATTGCTTTGCCACATAAAACCAACATTGCAAGTGCAAGCATGAAACATCGATCTTAGAGTATAGCTTCACCTTTATTATTCTAATTAGATTTAGCCTAATTCGAATATCGCCAATACGCCATTTTGAAGTGCCGCGCGCGTAGGCGCGCGGTGTAACAACTAGTTACAATCATAAATGTGCCAATAACATACATTCTATAAACGTTGTAATTAACCTGGTCCACTACAAAACGTTTAGTTTAGTAAGGTGAGTAAGTGATAAAATGCTAACTACGGTAGCTATGTGATAGTATGCTAACTAAGTGATAAAATGCTAAGTAAGGTAAGTGATAAATGCTAACTAAGGAAAGTGATAACATGTAGGATGACTACCTTATAAAATGCTAACAAAGGTGACTAAGTGATAGCCACAATACATTTATCAGTTAGATAATCAACTGTGAAAAGATAGTACTGTAAGCATTGTATCATTTAATTTCACTGACTAATATAGTTTCAATTAGTGAGGCTTGCATGGGAAAGATTTAACAAGTACAAACATCATTTATCACTTAAAGATCTTCTAGACATGTCTATAAGATTAACATTAGTTTTCAGATAACTATAGTAACCGTAATTTAAAACGGTGAAAACTAATGTTAATCTTATAGACATTTTTTATTACATTAAGATCTGAAAACTAATGTTAATCTTATAGTAATTATAGATGTTCGAGTTTTTTGGTTACTTTGCATTTGGAGCTTTTCATGGGAAGAAAGAAACAAGATCTTCTAGTTATCAATGATATACATTTTATAAATAGAAAATTCATTAGTGAAAGAAATAATCCCAAAGAAAACTGGATAAAAAAGGCAGTAAAGAATCTCAAATTTGTCTGTTGAAAGTATATTCTAGAAAAGTAGTATATTAGATGCATGTATCACATTAGATGCAGTGGTACTCAAGCAAGGAACATAAAGGCATATCATAATTAAATTTACTGCTAAGATGCCAAGAATGTGTGCAACAAGCAAACATTGATGATTGAAACATGTCAACAAAAAGGAATTCAAAGGAAGAAGAATAGAAGCAAATATACCTCTTATGCTCTTGTAACTGTCTGGGAGGATGAGTGTGGTATAGAAAATGGAGGGCTGAGAGGAGCTCCTAATTTTGTTTAGTGGAAAAGAGGTGCAACTCCTATGTTGCTAAAGGTTCCAAGAGCCTGTTGAAATGCTTTACAAAGATTTGTTTGTGGTCTAAACTTGTTAGATTTAGTAGACCACAAGATACCAAAGGATAGTACAATAATAATATTTTCTTTGTACTTGAAAATCTGAAAATTAGAATGGCGATACTATTTTCCTGTTGCATCCACAACCTAGTAAGTAGGATATTAAATCATCCTTTTAGATATCACCATGTGATTGCTCCTCAAAGACTTCTCTGGAAATCTTTTTTTCCGGATTCCCAGGTTTAATAGAAGTGAGGTGGTTATATATAATACTTAACACCATCAAAAGTACAAGTACTGTAAAGGCTAAATAGTTTAATATGTATATTTAAAAAAATTGCATTCATTTAATTTTTAGACCATAAGTGAAATGTACAACAATCCAAGGTACTTCTTTATATTAGTCACTGTTTTAATAAGGTGGATATAAGGAATTTGAAAAATATAGTGAATTACAAACTGATGATTTATAGATTTAGAATTAGCTAAGAAATCAAGTCACCATTTTAATTAATTTATAAACTTGAGGTGCAATATTGAAAATGAGTTACTTGTCATCGACAATAACTAATAATGGCATGCTTAAACACATATGACAAAGAATAGTGAACAATTGACAGATGGAAATTATGCTGGAATTTTTGATATATTAGTTTGGTTCTCTTCTTTTGCAAGTGAATCAAGTAACTATAATGCCTATGCTATCTTACCATGTGAAATTTCCCAATTATCAAGGCTACGTCTATTGTCACTCTTTTATCGCATTATATTGTTCCAGCTATGTCAGTTCGTATCCCTTTGAAACCAGATTAAATACTTCTATTGAGTGGCTACACAACCAGCCAAAAGTTAGGGATTTCCTCGCAACTTTGGATAGCAATCTTACCTGGACAAAGCTTTCTACAAATTCATATTATATACTTGTATCTAACACGGTGTAAATGTTTTGTACCCAGATGATCACATGAATTGATGAGGAAGTAAGAGCATGTTTTAACCCAAATGCTTGCACAAACTAATGTGAAGTAAAAGTATAACGGAGTTCAAAACACTGCCAAGAAATGAACTTAAGTCATCCCCATCAATGTCTATTTGGTTCACAATATTGCTTATTAAGACCTAATCATAGTTTCATAAGGAAATCTGGAGACAAATCGCATGCATTTAAAAAAGAGAAAGGATGATAGTATGCAAGAAGTACTTAACAGAGAATCATAAAAGTTTTTAGATACAACGGCATACATTATGATATTAATGGACTGACGTGCAATGCAAAGAATTTTGCATTTAAGTTTAGTTACATATCAGCATTGCTCTGTAATTATGTATTTCCTGGTACAAGTTTCATTTGAGACTATCTGAAAATGTACATGAAATGTTTTATGCTGAGTTAGTGACCAAACATTTTATAACACTCTCTTGGTACATGACAATGGTTTGTGGTTCTTTCCAATAACTGGAAGGTCTAGCTATCACGAGGATTAGAGATAGAAACAAACATTTTTAAGGTTTATTTCATCCCTATTTTGCGTAAGTGGATGGTCCAATAATAGGAGAGAATCCTCGCTTACTTTAATTTCTTTCCGTTTTTAGTTTGTGGTGAGTGAGATAATCTCACTCTTAGGGTAGTATTAAGGACATTTTTGCTTACTTTCTTTCTGTTTTTAGTTCTTTTTCTCTTAGTTTTACCTCTTGTGTTAATTAATTCTCTCTTTGCATATTTATACATTTGTCTCTCCTCCCCTACTCTTCTATTAACCTTTTGTGTAGGAATTCAAGTGATTATAAATTAGAAGAAAAAAAGGGAGCTCAATGAGAGGATCACCCGACAAGCACGACCACTAGTCCAGTCCACCAGTCAGCCCGTCTGGTCCATTAGTCAGCCCGCCCGGGTTATGTAGCCCTCCCGGTCCAGATCCTTGCTCGCCTGGTGCTTGGGTGCAAATCCTCACTGCTCGTCAAAATGGAAGTGCTAGCCCGAAATAAGCTGATGCCCGCCTGGGCCACCCATCAGTCCGCCCGGTCTTCCCCAGCCCCATGCCCGCCCGGGCCCCTAGGTACTGGAACATCTTGCCAATTACGCTCAAACAATGGCCCACGCCCGGTGGAAGCGCCCGAGCCCGAGCACCCTGCACCACCCAAGCCACGCCCGCTCGCCCATTCTTCCTTGGTCTGTCCGCCCGGGCAGCTGCTATCTACGGCTTTCTTCGGCCCACTTTTGCTTACGATGATGTAATGGGGGGGGGGAGTACATATACCCCCTAGCCCATTTTAAAAAAAAGATCCAGATTTTTAGAAACCTAAACATAACTACTTTATATTTGAGAGAGATAATTGGCTCAAGAGGTGTAATTTGGAGATTGAAAGTCAATGTAAAGTGACAAATTTCCTTGAAATTATTATTTTCTTAATAATCTTCTCAATCCTTTCTTTCTCTCTCATTATTTTTATGCATTTCTAGGTTTTTTATTTTCATGTTTTGGTATCAGGTTTTCATTGCTTAATCTTCATGTTCAACAATTTAATCTAGATTAAAGTTTTCATCTTTTCTTACTTTCTTCTTGTTTGTTCTTTAGATTTTATTTTGTTTTTGCTTTAAAGTCATGATTTTTGGTTTTTACTATTTTTGGAATGGTGATTTATTGCTAGTTTTTCCATGTTTAGGATGTTTGCTAGGGTAGTAAGTAGTTCATTAGCTAGGATTGGGGAGTAGCCCAATCATTGTTTCCATCCTTTTTCATGAGTAAAGTTTGTTAGGTTTGTTATGTTTGGGATTTGTGCATTTTCAATCATAAATGTTATTGGTGACTTAGTTGATGTGAGCTCTATCACCCTTTGAACCATTTGTTGCACCTTAGTAGCTTGCTTTTAGGTGGTTGACCTTCATAAATGATTGATTGGTTGTTATGCATCACTTGTTGATTTGTATTGACTTGGGTTTTACTCCAATTCCTATCTTGGCCTAGTTAGGTTATAACACCTCGAAATAACGGTTTTGTTGCTATAATTAGGACTCTAAACTCCTTAAGAAATATTTTAGAGGTGTTTAGGATTGTGTATTCCATTTGCATATCCCCTTTACATGTTAATCCCCATAACTCTACTTGGTTTTTTGGATGTGAATCGTGATTGTGGTGTTTCCCCACTCCTAGTGCTTTTCCTAATTTGATTCCAATAGTTTAAATCCCCTAGTTTAACCAAAATTTAACGCTTTCTTTGATTTAGCTTACTCTTATTGACTTCACCTTGCTTACCACTTGACTAGTTTAGGCGGATAGTTAGAAATTTTATTTGATCTTAGGGGAATTAGAAACGACCTAATTTTTTCCCTCGTTCAAATTGGCGCCGTTGCCGGGGATCGGCGTATTTTTCATTGAGTAGTTGTTTTGCTTGTGAGTCTAAGTCTTTGCTTCTCTATGATTTCTCTTTCTTTTCTTTTTCTTTATTACATAAATAAATAAGGGGGATTGAAAAAAACGGCAATCTTCTCCTTTCCCCAATATGAGCATGAAGTATTTTGGAGATATTATTGGAGGCTTGAAGGTTATCTTGGTTCTAACCATAGTTTTAAAACAGAATATTTGTGATATGATGTTTGAGGGTTTAAATGAAGAAACTAGAAGGGTGGTAGAGTCAATGTCTAATGGTTGCTTCCATGCTCAATCTTCGGATGAAGCTTGGAATCTACTTGAGTGTTTGGCTAGAGATACATGTGAATGGGAAATGTCAATGTATACTAATCAAAATCTTGAAATTCCTCTAGTTATGAACTCGATGACTTGTACTTCTCCACATCTTGATCTCATTTGAACGAAGCTTGTTCTAATGCTAATGTTGTTCATGCATCTAATGACTTTTCCACAAATTATTGCATGAATTCCCATGATCTACCCTATGCACCCAATGATGAAACTGCTTGATTGTGAACCCCTTCCCCAATTTCATTCTCAAAATGCTCCCTAACCTATTGATGATCCCTTTTTGCAAATTGGAAATTGGTTTGAAATTACTTAGGGAAAAATGGGGTTGCAACGATAACTTTCTTGAGTTTGATGATGGTGATTCAAGATGTGTTAAAAATGAAAATGAATTGAGAAAGAGTATCCTAGATCATGATGACGGTTTTTGGAGTAGTGATGATGAAGGGTATGCTTGTGAGGATAACAGGTCCATTGTTGAGGATATTATTAAAAGTGAGGATGTTCATGAGTCTCTACATTCCCTTTTTGAGTCTCACATGTCTACCTCTAGTGGATTGGACCTTACTCTTCCTCCTTGTGATTTAGAGCACCCATCTTCTCTTACCCCTTCTTGCTTGAGTGAAGATATTGGTCAATTGGAGAGTGAGGTACCTCATTTGATGGTTGGGAAAGCCTTTGAGGCTTTAGAGGATAGCAAGGATGGTTGTAAGGAGTCATTGGTTGAAAAAAAAGTATGATTTGAAGACTTGTGATATAGGAGAAATCATTTGCGAATCCTTAGTTTCTATTCCTTCACCTTATATCTCATTTTCAAGAAAGCTCGACCTAATTCCTTCCTTTCCTATTTCTTTCCTTGATTCACTCAAATTATCTCCATTAGATGAGCCTCTTTCCTCCTTTTCCCTTCAAGTGCCTCATTTTGTTGTTTTTTAGGAAAAGAAAGAAATTGCCAAGAAAAAAGAGTTTGTCGAGGAGAGTTTGCTGCTTTGTCCTTTGTTTTCTTATTCTTTTTGTTCTTCTTCTTCCTATTTACTTGATTTGTCTCTTGATTCCACTTCGTTTAGGCATCCCCCTCCTCGATTTCTGCATAGAGTTGCACCATACCTAGTGCATGTTCATTCTCTACTTATTGCATATGGTATCTTGTTTAATATGTGTGCTAGTGCTTTTGACTAACTCTTGCGTGCTTTGACTCAAAAAAATATCTTATTGTGGCATGTTTGCTTGTTGGTTTTCTCTTTCCCTCCTCCCTCCCTTGATTATCTTGTTCAAGCATTGAGGACAATGCTTTAGAACTTGGGGGAGTAGCTATTCGCTAGCTTGGGGGAGGTCTTTGTCTATATTTTTCTTTCTTTTGTCTTTAATTATCCTTTAAAATCCAAAAATATTTTCTTTTTCTTTCGTTTTCTTGCAATTTTGCTCATGAGTTTAACATTTCACTTTCTTGAATGCTTTTATTCCTAGATGTTGGAAGTCCGCATGCTTTGAGATGTCCATGGTGGATTTTAGGATATTCTATGCTAAGGTAGTGGTTAGAACTTTTTGAGAGCACAAGACCTTAATTCATGGATTGTGGTGTGATGGTGTTGCTCTCTCAAGTGAATTTGAAACCTAAAAGGTAGTATTTGCTTGATACTTTTATCGAGAACTTGAATCTATCCAAGATCGCGACCGAGCCACCCTAGGTAAGATAAAGGCGTTCATTTCGGTGACTATTTTTATTTTATTGTTTTAGGCCCTTTATTCTTGTTTTCTTTTATTTGTTTTCATTTGCAATTGCCCTTCCTCCTAATCTTTTGAGCCTTATCCTTTCTTTTAATTACCTCATTACAAGTCAAATTTTCCTTTATTTTATTTTCACCCTTGTATTGAATAGTGAAGTTAGAGTGATTGTCTTGGGTATATGAGATATTTGGGAAAAAGAAAGAAAAATGATGAGAATCTTGTGGTTTAGTGGAAGTTTTGTGTTTACACTTCAATGAAATCAATTGCAATTTTAAAGAAAAAGCCGCCCAAAGTCAAAGAAGGCAAGGAAAAATAGAAGAAAATTATGAAAAAAAGAGAAAAAAAGATAGAAAATCCAAAAATTGTTTTCATGTTTGAGTGTGATTTGTGTAGTGAGTAGTTCATTAGCTAGATTTGGGGAGTAGCCCAATCATATTTTCCATCCTTTTTCATGAGTAAAGTTTGTTGGGTTTGTTATGTTTGGAATTTGTGCATTTTCAATCATAAATGTTGTTGGTGACTTCGTTGATGTGAGCTCTATCACCCTTTGAACCATTTGTTGCACCTTAGTAGCTTGCTTTTAGGTGGTTGACCCTTATAAATGATTGATTGGTTATTATGCATCACTTGTTGATTTGTATTGACTTAGGTTTTACTCCAATTCCTATCTTGGCCTAGTTAGGTTATAACACCTCGAAATAAAGGTTTTGTTGCTATAATTAGGACTCTAAACTCCCTAAGAAACATTTTAGAGGTGTTTAGGATTGTGTATTCCCTTTGTATATCCCCTTTACATGTTAATCTCCATAACTCTACTTGGTTTTTTTGGATATAAATCGTGATTGTGGTGTTTCCCCACTCCTATTGCTTTTCCTAATTTGATTCCAATAGTTTAAATCCCCTAGTTTTACCAAAACTCGACGCTTTCTTAGTGACTCTACCTTGGTGAGACCTCCGATCCTTGTGGTTCGTCCCTTGCTTACCACTTGACTAGTTTAGGTGGATAGTTAGGAATTTTATTTGATCTTTGGGGAATTAGCAACAACCTAGTTTTGCGCTTGTTCAGTGGATGGTCCAATAGTAGGATAGAATAATCCTCGCTTTGCTACCACACCTTGAAATATGTATGATCATCACTCAAAGGATGAAGAACACCAGCAACCTTAACTCTTAATGACACCATATTTTTAATTCTACGGTTTTTTCACCATATACCCCCGGCAAATCGCGAAATTCACCATATACCCTCAATGTTTCATATATGCACCATATACCCTTGACTTTTCAAAACTGTTCACCAAATGCCCTTTTTGGTAACGGATGTTAAGTTGCCGTTAGAGTTATTTACAATTTTGCCACCCTAACCCTAACCCCCTAAACCCTAACACTAATCCTAAACCCTAACCCCCTAAACCCTAATGCTAACCCCTAACCCTAACCCACCTCACCCGGCCCCCACCCACGGCCCAGGTCCAACCACCACCCCTCCTCCCCTCCACTCCCTAGCCCCCCCTCCCCTCCCCTCCACCCTAGCCCCCCCCGGTCGATCCACGAGCCACGAAACTCACAAAGCGTTCGTCGATTTCCACAGAGAGGCGTGGGCGGCTTCGTTGGCCAACGAAGATCCGGGTAGCAACGAATAGGGAAAACAAGGAGGACGAGAAGAAGAGCGCCGGAGAAATCGTTGTAAACAAGGAGGACGAGAAGAAGGGGAAAGGGAGGGGGAGGGGCGGGAAATCGATGGGGAGGGGTGGGGGGGAGGGAAGGGCGGGAAATCGACGGGGAGGGGTGGGGGTAGGGGAGGGAGGGGGTAGGGGGGCGCGGGTGGGGGTGGGGGTGGGGGGGGGGGGGGGAGGGGGGGGGGGTGGGGGTGGGGCCGGGCGGGGGGTTAGGGTTAGGGGTGGGTTAGGGATAGGGGTGGGTTAGGGTTATTGTTTAGGATTAGGGTTTAGATTTTTGATTTAGGGGTTAATTGTGGCAAATTTGTAAATAAAGCTAACGGTGAGTTAACGGCGGTTAGTAAAAGGGCATTTTGTGAACGTTTTTCGAAACTTAGGGGTATATGGTGAATATTTGAAACATTAAGGGTATATGGTGAATTTTCCAATTTGTCGGGGGTATATGGTGAAAAAACCGTTAATTCTAAGTCCTATAATATGAAACTAAGACTTCTTTAAACTTTTCCTCTTTAAAAACAAAAGCAAAGAAGATTAAAAGCCATCGAATTCTAGCCGTCTTTTTTAACATGCATATCATTTTCAATGAACATATGTTACAAACCTGTCATTCTTGGAATTTTTCTCCTCAAGTCTAAAATGATTCAAGTTTTTATACGAAATATTTTATGGCCTTTCGAGGTGAATCAAATAATGCAGTAACCAACAGTAGGAACTGTGATCTAAGGATGAATTCATCTCAGATACTCGAGGTCATTGTAAAAATTTAAGCAGGATTTGCTTTCTATTGAAATCATTGTACTTAATATGTACTTTCAAGAGAATACATCACATTTGAAGCTTACAATAAATGTGAACAATATAAAAAAATAAAACCTTTGATTCATTTAACCACGTAGATAATATTTTCTCAATATCTGGTAATTTGGGGCATATCTGGTAACGGTAAGCTCTACAAACCTTAGAAATGGATTAATAAATTTTGATAAGAAGATGACAACAGAGATCTTACATAATCAGTAGTGTTGTCAAGGTTTTGGGAGTTTCGCGCCAATCTCCCTTTTCACCTTCTACAATTCCAACCAAGACAAGATGTTGGGAAGAACAATATGGAATTTTGGACAAAGAACTGCATCGACATACCTAAGCAGCACAATAACAGGTCGCACAACACCTGTCAGGAGAATTTTGTCTTAATGTTTGGAGATGAATGGACCAAATTACATATCACACCAATGTAATCCCTTGGGTTGATGTCCTAAGCTTTGCAGGTTGGTGTGATTTGAAATTTGGTTCATTCATCTCCAAACATATAAATCCACAATGTAATCCCTTGCTATGGAATTTAACAGCGTGACTTAACTATGAT
Organism: Beta corolliflora; assembly: GCA_947648045.1. NCBI lineage: Eukaryota > Viridiplantae > Streptophyta > Magnoliopsida > Caryophyllales > Amaranthaceae > Beta > Beta corolliflora. Next base: position 340,717 of record CANSZD010001887.1, on the reverse strand, counting down.
CAGTTAACTCTTCCAAGGTTGCAAACAAAGCATCATTCTCATTCATGGAAGACAATTTCAACATCATCACGAGTTTCATCATAGACAGCTAACAACTGATTTCTGATCAATTATGACAAGTGCTTGTCCCACTACATTCTATATCATCCTCATTTTGACTCCACTAATAATCAAATATGCAAATATCTGCCACCGTGTCAACAGGTTTTGACCTCCATCTCCCTTCTTGAACGAGTATAGCTCAATGAGTGGAGGATTCACATCCATACAACTGCACTCATTTCACGAAAACCTTGCATATTCTCTCATATCAGTTTCTAAGAGTTAGGAACACAACAACAAATCTTAATTCCAGATAAAGTAAACATGTTACTATCTTACCTGAGAGAGCTCTTGCACAAATGAAAAGTGCAACGAGTCTATTTAATAAAACCACAATACAATAATAGATATCACGAAAGAGACAAGGAAAACTATTTAGATACTAGTTGTTCTTTTGCTTCATTGGCTATAATCCTAAAATAATAGCTGATCTAGTATGACAAAAGTACGGAAGTGAAAGTTATCAAAAGTTGCAGCTATAATGACATGTCTCACTAAACATGAAAGTTAACAAAAGTGCACCCATAACCATTGAGGCGATCCCATGAGTCTCTTGGAGGCGTACTGACATCTGCAAAACCCACCAACCCAAGTAAGCATTACGTTGACCATGTGAACATAAGCTCGTTCCATCCACAAAACATATTATGGAAGGTGTATACAATGCTGAGATAGGTGATAAACTGGGAAAAGTGTTCTAGACTTAATGCAGAATACATTTTTGCACTTACATAATATAATTATAATGTAGGAAACCCAAAAAGGAAAGGTATCTAGGAGGGGCTTACTTGTACATGTATCACACTATATAAGGCCATCCATTCTAAGAATATCCTAAGAAATGATGTTCTTAACATAGGTCTCGGAATGATGTTGTGGATTCTTTGCTAAAATGACCTTTACTTGAGCTGCTTACCTAGCATGTGATAGTGCTACATATAGTTTGCCATGTGAAAAATATGGTCGAGGAAGATAGACAACAACTTGAGTTATTGTTTGACTTTAGGACTTGTTGATCGTCATTGCAAAGCTGAGCTTGATAGGAAATTATTTCCTTTGAAACTGGACTGGATAGTTTGACGAAGCGACTGTTTGTAATTTAATCCGGGTATAAGGATGTGTTCTCCTTTGTGGTGGCCGGTTACTATAACACATTCAATCAGGTTGGGGAAGAACTGCTTGCATATAAGTCGTGTTCCATGCATAACCCAACAGATGGCAAAATATTACAGAATAAAATGACTGGGCAATGTTCCTTCTAAACAAGTTCATGAGGGCTCATTCCACCAGGGTAAAACTTGTTTATGAACTCGGTAGGATATAGCACTGTTATCATCAAGAATTGTATCAAACTTTAATACACAGTAGCTTGTCAAGGAAACTTTTCTATAAGGACTGTGTTTATGGAATCAATATCATCATTCATGGGAGTTAATATGGCCCTTGTTGTGAATATATCTGTTGTGAATCTGTTCAAATCAAGTTCTGGAAACGCCACTGAGGTTATGTCATTGATAGGATCTGCATTTTTTCGGAATTGCTAACAATTTGGTTTGGTAGCTGCACGAAACCATTATCTTCAGTTTGGATTTCTCCATTTCCTAGTGCAAGCAAGACTCAGCGGCGTATCATAAGAAGGGCGGGGGAGGGCTTGGCGCCCCATACAATCCATAAAATTTAAAATTAAAAAATTACAGTTTAATGAATGGAATGACCGGCGGTGTAGTGGTAAGTAAGCGAAGCAACCTTGGAATTTAGTGTGTGTATCAGGGGCAATGTTCGACTCCCAACAATCAACATACATCAAGTTGGCATTTTTTTAATATCCAAAACATACTCTGCTTCCTTCCTTTAATTAATGTTTTTTTTCTTCTTCTTTAGTTTCCAATATCTCTTGCTTCTATATTATTTTGAGAAGTCTTTTTTAATTAATTGTTTCTATTTCTTTTGCTTCATTTCTTATATTTTTCCAACTCTAAGCAATAATCTCTTTTTTCTCATAATACATTCCAAGCAATTATAAATTAAAATTTTATTAGAAAAATATTGGTGTAATATCAATGTTACTTTTTTTATATCTTTTGTTGGTTATGAGCTAAGAAAGCAATTACAAAATCTCATATAATACCGTATTAGTTATTACAATAATTTATCAGAAGACATGAGGTACTTTTTGCCCTACATGGGTCACCTATTATAGAAGTGATATTTTTAAGTTAAAAATGCCCTTGGCCAAATATGACTTAATTAACTTAATTAGTACGGATTCATTAATTTAACTTAGATGGATGGTGACGCCTTTAAAGAAAAAAGAGTTGGTCTTCAACAACTTTATTGTAAAATACTCAGAAAAGACTTACTCGAAAGCAATTTTGTACTTGATTCTTAAAGTGTGAGTTACTAATGAATTATTCCTTCAATTTCTTGGAAAGATAACTATTCATTAACACTAGTGGAAAAACACTATATGTCACAATACAACCGATGCGGTCCTTAAAAGAACCGAATCGGTAAACCCTCAAAATTTTGGGCTGAATTTTGGGCTGGAATTTGGGCAATACAAACCGCTGCGGTTTTTAGAAAACCGGATCCGTTAATGGAAAACCGATCTGGTTTTCTGTTAACCGTTTCGGTTCTACTAACCGCAGCGGTTAATTTTTTTTTTTTTTGTCTAACAGCCCGCTCTTATTTCATTCTCCTTCTTATTCCATTCTCCCTCGTTAGCTTCCTTCTACAATTCGAACACCGCTAACACTCGACTTGCGTGCTAGGGTTCCACCTTCCCCCGACGGCCACCAGCTACCGCCAACAAACCCTACCAGCTCCAACATCTCAATTCATTCACTCACTCCACAACAAAAATAACCGTAAAAATTCCACAACTTATTCTCTCTCCTCAAATCTTCATCTTCTTCTCCCTCGATCACTCCACCTTCTGTAAGTCAGAGGAGAGAGAAAATGTCAGTTGCATATGCAGTCAGAAGCCATTAGAGGAAACTTATCTAGTTAGCTCCATTTTCAGACGAGACTTCAACTCTTCCAAATGGTTTCACTTTTTCTTCTCAATTTCGCTGCAATTTAGCTGTTTTTCGTTTTAATTTTGTTGTTTTTTTTTGTTTGTGAATAATTATAGCAAGACATGGGCGCGTATGACTATAGCTCGAATAAAGTTGTTGCGAAACAAGAGAGAGACGGTTGTGCGGTAGATGAGAAGAGATGTTGCGTTAGTTCTTCAATCGGGTCAAGATGCTACTGCTCGTATTCGGGTATTTGTTCTTCTTTTGATTTTGGTCCTAATTTTTTGATTTTTAATTGTTAAGGGTTTTGTTCATTGTTAATTTTTTGAGAGATAAGAGGTTTTGTTATGAATTAGAATGTCTCTTATTTGATGGGTTTGGTTATTTGTGGTTTTAGTTAAGTTGTATGGTTTAATGGAATAGTAAAATGAGGTTTTGAGGTTATGATTGGTGTGATATGATCAAGAATAAACATGTTTTAGGAGAAATTGGCGAAATTTAGACTTAAATTGCATGCTCAGATCATTGTGTCTATGCAAAATGTATGTGTTTGGTTTAAAGTTGATATAGGAGTGTGGTTATCTAAGCTTCATAGAAGAGTGTGATTGGCTGATTGATGTAATTTGACTTTGATGATTAAGAACCGAGAAACTTCTAACTCGGTTGCTGGAATTCCTTCTACAATTCGAACATCCAGTGGGTTTCTCGTAAAACTCTTATTCTTCAGTTCATGAACGTCCAGTGCGTCATCAGCTGCTGCAGCGTGCCTTAGCAGCACCACCGCCGCATCACCACCAGTTCTGCACCACCACCGCCGCACCTCCACCCTCCCTAAACACCTACATTCCTCCTCCACCTCTTCTTAGGTAACTAAAATTTCATAAACTTTTATTGTAATCTCATATTTGATGCGGGCAGTGCAGGGGATTATTCACAGAGCCAATCCATTGCTGATGGAGATGATTCACAGGGTCAAATTTCTCGCCTTCTGGGTATGTCCACTCTTTTTCCTGGAGATTAGGATTTCAATTAGTTGGAAGACTGTTCATGGCTGGCCTGTGCATAATCATTCTGTGCCGACAATCTTGTAGATTTGTTAATTGTTGATGGGCATCGGCTTTTAATTCTTGTTATCTTTGGCAAATCTGCAACAATAATGCATTGTGCCGGGTAATTTTGTCCATAATGAAAATGGGAAATTTGCTTTGGCATTTTGTGATTGTATCCTGGAATCTTGGAAGCTTTATTGAATTACTTTCCTCATGTCAATATAAAAGTTCTGTTTTGGATGTCATGCATATGGAGAAACAATGCTTATCAAGTTTTAATGCTCTTCAATTTCTCTGAGCAACGTGTATGAGGCTTTAGAAAAGTGTTATCTATGAATCTAAATGACACGGGAAATGGCTTATCAGTGCTTGTATTCCAAGAGGAGGCAAAAAAACCAACTTAAGCACAATTTGCCACTTTTAAAGGAAAGGATCATATAAATCTAGCTTGACTACTGCAGAGCAAATGGGAACGTATAGAAGGAGGTATGGGGGAGTATCAAGTTTCTGTTTTTACTAAATGGTTTGTTTTCTCCGCCACCCTGCTTGTGCTTCTTATTTTAGCTCTAAAGTTTGCCACAACTCTAAGGCTGATCCTTGTGGTTCTACATTGTTCTAAAGTTTTCCACAACTCTAAGTCTTTGGATCTTTCTTTCTCTTTATAGTAAGTGATTGTTGAGGTGCAAAAAGGGCTCTGGCTGTTTTCTAAGTTGTATGATTGATGAACTGTCTCTGACCTTAGCTTTTGCAAACATGCAAAATAACTTCATTTCCTTGATTATTTGGGTGTTTGTGAGGGGCAGGGAGAGGAGCATTAGACGACCATATCGTAACTGCACAGAACTCAAGTAGCTTGTAATTCTGGTTCAGTAACAAAACCTGAATTAGATTCGATCCTATAGAAATAAATATAAGACGAGAACTACCGACTACGTCACGGAATGAGATTAGCGAACATCAAAAATGAATTACGAAACACCAATGTGAGCAAATTGCAATTTTTCTCCATGTCTCTGTTACAATTTTGCTCGTTTTAATGTGTGCTTGTTCCATCTAGAACGGGACAGTGGTGGCTTTTTTGTTTGCTGGAGACCCTTCTATCATAATTTGTGTTTACCATAAATGATTTGCAAATTACACTTTAGCATACATGCCCCTGCACCTATTGCTTTATCGCACAAGAACATGTTTCTGAGCATCAGCTTCAAGTTGTATGTTGGTTTAGGGATAATGTTGTCCTAAATTCATCAGTTTTCCAGGCATATGAGACATGAAGGGTGTTTAAATCTATATGATAATAGTGAATCTGTTTGCTTCGATTTTGTTCTGGAACATGACTATGAGACATAGTATATCTGTGTTCATTTTACTTTATTGCAAACTGTTTGGATTCTCAAGTTTTTGGTTTCTTATTGCTGCTGTTGTATACATCTAGCATAGAACATGCAGATAATAGAACGAAAAGTTTCATCAGAACACCTTGATGTTGGGTGCTTTTTAGTGAGGTCTGATTAATTTTGACTTGATACTTTGTAATAATATCTAGATGTTTAACTTTCATATAGTTGCATCAACTCTCTGAAGATGCTAGTATGAGGACAACAGTTTGGTCTTAACAATTGGACTGGACATGGGCAGATATTGAAAAGTATACAAAACTGTATATTTTTAAAGGAGTATTCAATTTGAGATGTTTTAAATCTGAGAAGTTGTGGCATATAACATCATTTTTTTTTTGGAAAAATTGATAAGGGCAGTCCCAACTATGACCGCCCTGCCGTAAAAGGTCCCAACTATCGAATAATCCATAGCAGACCCAACTATTTGGTGTAGTTGATACACGTAGTCCTTACAGGTTCATGACCTGCCGGAGCCGGTAAAATCGGGTCACGTGATGTTAGAGTTGACTCGCATGATCAAAAACCACATTTTCGCTCCCTCTCACCTGCTCTTAGTTGGAAGCTCTACCCTTTCACTCTTCTCCCATGGCAGCCCACAATTCCACTTGGTCCGATTCAATCAATTGAAGGGGCAAGCGCAAGACACGATAACAAAATGGACCAAAATCATTTTATTAAGAAAAAAAGACCAAAATCATTTTTCTCTCTCCTCCCCTGCTTCTTATGTAATCTTCACTACTCATCTGTTGTAAAACAATATATTATGATGAATTTAATTGTGAGTTTTAAATTGTATAACTTGATTTCATTGTTGGATCACTAATTTATGTAATCATGTCGCATAGTGATTTGCATACTTGAGTGTTTTAACACTCCCCTCCCCTTTTCTTGAATCTTCTCTTTTCAATTAATTCATTCTTTTTTTATCAATTGGTATTCTTTAAAATTAATTTTCAAAAGTGCCTCCTTATTCTTTTTTAAGATCTAGGTATGATTCTGTTGAAAAAATGGGAATTTATTTATATCTTATTTCATTTTTTTTTCAACTTTCGTTTCAATATGATGTTGCTCAGACACTATTTTTAGTTTTTTACAAGCTCCACAGTGTTGTATGCTGAACTTCAATCTTCTTTTCTCTCTCTCTCTTCTCTCACTAACAAAAAATCAGAGCAAAAAAGCCCCACCAAAATCCCAGATTACGCCATTTTCTAATCACCAAAGAGAGAAGAGAGAAAAGTGGCAAACTTGCCAAAAGAAAGGGAGGCTAAATTTTGCAAAATCTTGACATGGCACTGGCAGTGGATGTGATTAAGGTTGCCGGCGGACGTAGGGATGAGCTTTCGTGGCTGGCATTGGCCTGCGGTGGTTAATCTATAACTAAGAGAGATGGGAGGAGAACCAAGGGGGATAAAAGAGAAACTAAGGTGAGTTGAAGAGGGAGACTTTAATTGTTGAACCAGTTACCTCATTTTTTTTCTCTGCTTTTTGTGTTATTGAGAAAAGAGAGAGAAGCAGGTTGAATTAAGTTGAGCAAGTGTAATTGACAAAGGAAAAACGAAAAAAGAAAAATTTGGACAGGTTCAACCGGTCACCTGTCCATAAGGACTACGTGTGTCAACTACACCAAATAGTTGGGCATGCTGTGGATTATTCGATAGTTGGGACCTTTTATGGCAGGACGGTCATAGTTGAGACTGCTCTTGTCAATTTTTCCTTTTTTTTTTTCTCTTGGAAGCAAATGACCAAGAGTAGTGTTGTGATGGCAAATAGTAGCGTGGTATGGTCATGATTGTGGTAACAATTGCAGTAATACAGAAGCAGGAAAGCAGCATCTTGCAGGTGTTAATGGCATTGTTGATGGCCATCACAAAGCGTGAATGGGCAAATTGGAAAAGATTAAGTCATAATTAAAGAGGTTTGGGACTTTCTTTTCTATAGAATATTTGTTATACTTGGAATATATACTGCTTCGTGCTAGTTTGTGAAAAAATATAAGAGGTTCCGAGTATCATTTAAGCCCTTTTATAAAAACAAGGAAAAATTGATAAGAGCGGTCCCAACTATGGCCGGTCCGCCATAAAAGCTCCCAACTTTTTGATTATTCCACACCAGTCCTAACTTTTAGAAGGCTTTCATAATAACAATCCAAATGGACAAGTTACCGGTTTAAACGGTAATTTTTTAAACACCACACCCTTAATTCACGAACTCCACCCAACCACAACCACAACCACAACTACAACCACAACCACAACCACAACCACCGACACCCAACCACTACAACCACCTCGAAACCTCCACCAAACCCCAAAACACCACCACCCGTAAACAAACCACTCAAACACCACCAACCCGAAATCGGCCACCCCGAGACACCACCACCCACTCCCAACCATCACCAATCACCCCGAAAACACCACCACCCATCCCCAAAACACCACCATCCACCCCGAAACGCCCCTAACCACCCCACCCATCCACAACAAGCCCGAAATCCACCAACACACATAGGTGCCCACAACACAGCAGTGATAATGGCGAAGCAAGGAGGAGCGAGAAAATGCGAGCAACAATCACCCTCTTGCAATAGACAAACAAGAAGACCACCACGAACCCAAATCGACAACCCCACCATGACCATTGCTCTCCAAAAAACATCTCGCAACGGCAGCAAGAACCCAAATCGACAAGCCACCCCTTCCAATTAACTATCCCAAATCGTAACAAACAAAAATCGAGGGTGTTGGATGTGATTTGGGGTTTACGGTGGCTCGAATTTGGAGTTGCGGTGGTGGCTCGAAAATGGTGAAGTTGGTTAATGATGGTAGTGGTGGTGTTCCTGGTGGTGATTTGTCTTCTATTGACATGATTAGAGGACTGATGATTTGTCTTCCAAAACAACTGACATGAGGAAGGAAGGGGATTGAGAGAGATCAGAAGCCACGAGAGAAATGGGGTCTTGGGGCGATTTTGGGGTTAAATTGGCCGACGGCAGGCAGGCGGGAGGGGGAAAGGAGAGACGCGAGAGAGGGAGGAGGCAGGCGGGAGAGTGGAGGAGTTACGATGGCGGGGAGGGGGTGGCAATGACGGGGGGGAGGGGGTGGCGGTGCGAGGAAAGGGTGGCGAGGTGGTAAGGGTGGGGGTTTCAAAGGGTTACTGTTGTAAGTTAGGTGACCTCTTGGGACCGTTATTATAAATCACTCCTAAAGTTAGGACTGGTGTGGAATAATCAAAAGTTGGGACCTTTTATGGCGGACCGGCCATAGTTGGGACCGCCCTTGTCAATTTTTCCTAAAAACAATATGGTCTGATACTAGAAATCATGTGCCGCTAGACAGAAGTATCATTTCCTAATGTCTCTGTTTTGGTTGTTGTGACAGCATGATTTGGTGCTATATACTATATATACTTGATTCTAACATTCTAATTCCTTGTGTTCAGATATCTAATTTACTGTGTGCTCTTGGAGATGGCCATCTTCTGAACTTCATATTGAACATGGGTACTAGTGAACTGACCGACAGGAAGAAGGTATCACTGGGTACACAGCCTATTACACTTAGGCCATTCTCCTCCAAGAATGCTACTCATGTATTTGCAGCCTCTGATAGACCAACTGTTATATACAGCAGCAACAAAAAGTTACTTTACAGTAATGTCAACCTTAAGGAAGTCAGTCATATGTGCCCTTTTAATTCAGCGGCTTTCCCTGACAGGTATAGCTGATATTCATACGTTTGTGGTAAATTTATGATTCCTGATCCTGTGATAGAAAGGAGATCGATATTTTGTGAAGAATTGCCTGTCCATTCGTTGTGCGGGTTGATATATTTAAGTAAACATGTGATGCTTCATAGTTTTGTTAGTGATAATGTCATTTTCAAAATTTTCTGGGCAGGATATCTGTGCCAACTTTGTTGTCAGTAAGGGAATGTAATGCCACTGTAAGCACCATGCTGAATTGCTGATTCAGTGATTCTATCTTTGTTGTCGTGTTGACAACTTAGATATAATTGTTGTCTTTGTGATCTGATTTTTCGCTGCTTACAACTTATTAGCTAATTTACGTTCTGCATTTGAAATGAGTGATTTTAATTGACCTTCTCTGTTGTTTTTTCAAAATTGAATTAATGGTGCCATATCACGTATCTAGTCTATGGTGGTTGTGCAAGAGTTATATTGTCTAGCATGAGCTGCGTTTACCTTTTTTCAGTCAAAACAGACAAGGGCGGGGCTAACATTATCGGGGCCCTGTTCTAATTCTCATACTTGGGGCCCTTGAGTCATATGAAAAAGATGAAACAAATTTTTAACCAAGAACTTCGATTCGACTTTCAATCAAAAAGTAACTAAACATATCAAACACACAAAAATGAAGATATATATATATATATAAAAAAGCAGAGCATAAAGAGTAAAGATAACAGTAGAAGTCCAAGACTCCAAGCTTGTTCCAAATTTGACTTAAATTAACAAATTAACCTTTAGTCACCTACAACCTTATACAAACAAAACAAAATAAAGTTTCAGTTTTTATCAACCAGAATAGAAGAGTAATTGACAAGAATTATTTAATGTGATATAAAATTGAAAACCATACAGATTTAGAATTACCTTTGAAGAAATATAGAGTTGTTACTTGCTATCTTGCAGTAGTTTCACAAGTTTCCATTATTCGACTATCAATTTTTCCCCCAATCTAAAAGACTGTATATTGTATTTTCGAAACTTGTAAATCTCCTTAAACAGATTTCAGATCTTATGCTGAATATATGAGAGAAAGACCGGATCTTTAACAAATTCTAACGGTTTAGTAATCAATTTCATGATTAAACTGTTAAAATTTAGTACCAAAGGAACCATCTCTTCAAATTATAAGACCGGAAGAATGAAGATGAACTCCATGAATCTGGAGAATTGGGGAAATTTAATTCATGTAGTAGATGAATCTGGAGAATTGGGGAAATTTAATTCATGGAGTATTGTAGGTGACATTAATGAATTGTCTCGTAAATGGCTTACTGCCTCAGTGCCTCTGAAGGAGGGGAAAAAGAAAGTAATTATGGCTAGCTAGCTGTCAAAAATAAGAGAGAGTAATTATGGCTAGCTAGCTGTCAAAAATAAAAATAGGTGAATTTGTGTATGCTAGGATTCGAACCTTGCATCTAAGCTTTGAAAAGCCCATTATCTTACCAACTCCTCCACATCAATTTGTTGCTAATCTATTTGTAGTACAGGGCTAAGTACAAAATTTTGGGGTCCCTCTAACACCGAGGCCCTGTGCGGTCGCGCATCCCGCGCTGGCCTAGAACCGCCCCTGTATTAATGTGATCAAGGGCGGGGCTAACATTATCGAGGCCCTGTTCTAATTCTCATACTTGGGGTCCTTGAGTCATATGGAAAAAGATTACACAAATTGTTAACCATGATCTTTGATTCGACTTTCAATCCAAAAGTAACTAAACATATCAAACACACAAAAATGAAGATATATATATATAAAAAAAAATAGCAGAGCATAAAGAGTAAAGATAAAAGTTGAAGTCCAAGACTCCAAGCTTGTTCCAAATTTGACTTAAATTAACAAATTAACCTTTAGTCTCCTACAACCTTATACAAAGAAAACAAATAAATTTTCAGTTTTTATCAACCAGAATAGAAGAGTAATTGACAAGAATTATTTAATGTGATATAAAATTGAAAACCATACAGATTTCGAATTACCTTTGAAGAAATATAGAGTTGTTACTTGCAATCTTGCTGTAGTTTCACAGGTTTCTATTATTCGACTATCAATTTTTCCCCCAATCTAAAAGACTATATATTGTATTTTCGAAACTTGTAAATCTCCTTGTACTGATTTCAGATCTTACGCTGAATATATGAGAGAAAGATCGGATCTTTAACGAATTCTAACGTTTTAATAATCAATTTCATGATAAAATTGAAGATTAAACTGTTAAAATTCAGTACCAAAGGAACCATCTCTTCAAATTATAAGACCGGAAGAATGATGTTATGGTTTTATATAGTGTTTTTCCCCCCTATATTTGAGCTAAAATGTGTATCAGTGGTGCTCTTAGGAGCCATTTTATGCTAACTTTCTCCATCGAGTTGTGGTTTTCTGTTCTGTGTCTGATTGCAGGTTTTAGGGAGCTATCTCCCTATTTTCTACCATTATCTGACAATTACACTGGACTGGAGAGGTTCGAAGACATATATGATGAGTTCCGGGGTCCCGAGAATACTTTCCGAGGCCTTGGACAAAAGAAGAAGTGAAGCCTTGGCGTCCGAAGCCAAGGAAGGAAGAATCGGGCTTCAGCCCGATGACATCGGGCGCCTCAAGCCCGATCGGGCGTTCATCGCCATTAGGAACAAGTATTGTTGCGGGCCCGATCGGGCGACGTTGCCCGTTCGTTAGTTCGTTGTCAAACCCGATCGGGCGGCTCGGCCCGATTTCATCGGGCGTTCTTGTGCGCTGGATGCTTAGAGTTGGTGTGCGGCCCGATCCCATCGGGCATGTTGGCCCGATTGAATCGGGCGGTGGCGTTTTTTGGCCTCTGTTGCTGCGTTTGAGTCCGATTTGATCGGGCTGACTTGGCCCGATCGGGCTTCTCCTCCGCGCACGCTCATTTAATGAGTTTCGAGCACTTAGTATAAATAGGAAAGTTAGAACATCTTTTAGGCATCTTGTTTTTAGTCCTTAATTCTCATAGTTTCTCTCAAGAACCCTAGTTACTACTTTTCATTGTGGATTCAAGATTAAACCTTTGGATTGCTTGCATGTTCAATATAGCTATTTTATTTGGTAATCTTCTTCCTTGTTTTCTCCATTATTGTTTGTTTTCTCTATTATTGATTGGATTGATTTCTTAATTAATTGCAATAGTTGAAAGTATGAATTTTTACATTGATTTTGTTATTGTTTTCTCAAGCATGAGTGAGTAGTTTTATTTCTAGGATTGTGGGGATCTATGTATGCAATGAGGGATTGATAGATTAGTATAATTACTCTTTATTTCAATTGTTTCCTGTAATTGAATCGTTCATGCTAGATTTATGAATTAGGCCTGATTTATATTTCTACTTTCGCAATATTGAATCTGTTTCGAGAGGAGAGATTTCGTATAGGCTTTCAATCATTAGGCATAGTGATCCTTGACCATGCGAGAGCGGCTAGGTGATCTTTGAGGGAGGTAATGTTCGAGAGAAATTACATGTGCCCTAGATAAATTGACTTATTGGGTGATTATTATTCGTCTCTGATTTCCTGGATTGTATGCATAGTGATCCATAGTCCTAGTTCTTTATTAATTGATTCTTACCTTCATACTTAGTTTTGTCATTTGCCTATTAGTTCAAGTAAAACAAACCATTTTCATCCGATTTAGTTAGTATAATATTAGAGTTCGAGATACAATAGTATAACTTTCTCCCCGTGGATTCGATCCTGACTTCCCTGACTACTTGTTAGTGGACCTTAGGTTATTTTTGATAAGGTGATACGACTTTAGCCTGTCAAATTTTGGCGCCGTTGCCGGGGAGACGGTTTATTTTTATTTTGTTTGAATTATAGTATTACACTAACCTCTACTCCGAAGAACACCTGTTCTTTGGAGCATCTCACGTTTGTTTTAGTGTTTTTGGTGTATGAGTAGGAAATTGAAATCCCAGATCTCATTCCATTTGACCCGGAGATTGAAAAGACTGCTCGTAGACTCAAAAAGGCAACTAAGCAAACCGAGTTGTCTGCAGGGACACCTTCCCAAAAGGCATCTTCTCCACCATCTTCACCACACCAAGGCTTCCCTGTCTCACCTATTACTGCTAGAATGGGTGACGAAGCTAAACCGACCTTCAGAGACTATGCACAACCATCTCCTGATAATGTGCCCACTGGGGTACGGTTGCCTACTACTGCTGCTGCAAACTTTGAAATCAAGTCTCATGTTCTGAATATGGTTCAGAATAATCAGTTTTCTGGGTTACCATCTGAAGACCCAAATCAGCACCTGCAGCGGTTTTTACAATGTTGTGCTACTCAGAAACAAGCTGGTCTCATCTTATTTGGTTTTTCTCTGCGCGACAAAGCTCTATTTTGGTATAATAAACTGCCTTCCACCATCACCACCTGGGCAGAGCTCTCAAAGATTTTTCTCATCAAGTGGTACCCTTACCAAAAGACTGCAGATATGCGTCATGCCATAGTAACTTTCACCCAAGATCCTGGAGAGTCACTATATGAAGCTTGGGAAAGATTAAAAGATCTGCAGCGTCTTTGCCCCCATCATGGCTTTGACAAGTGGTATTTGTGCCACATTTTCTACACTAGAGTTGATGCAGATACAAGACGGGTAATTGATGGAGCTGCTGGTGGGTTCTTCATGGATAAAGCCGTAGACGAAGGATATGAACTTCTGGAGAAACTTGCTTCTAACCAAGCGTCTACTATTCGTTATTCTATGACAAAGGGAGGCAAACATGATGTTGAAGCCATTTCTTTACTAACCGGACAACTAGCTGCTCTTCCCCAGAAGATTGATTCTCTGAAGCTAGGTAACAATCCCTCCCCTCACATGAGTGTCAATGCTATGGCTAGTGTTTCTGGTCACAATGCTTTCATCTGTGATGCTTGTGGGATAACTGGACATAACTCTCAAGAGTGCCCCGCTCTTTCACATTCTAGTGAGCCCGTGCACGCATTACAGTCACCACACAAGCCTCAGTTCGATCCCTACTCCAATACCTATAATCCCGGGATGAGAGATCATCCAAATCTCTCGTATAGGAGCAATAATATGATGAATCCGCAACAACAACATTATCCACAACATCATCAACAACAACAATATCAACCACAAGCTCCTCCTGGATATCAGAGAACTCAGTTTCAACAGCATCAATCTACACCTCCTTCAGACCCAGCTATTGCTGAACTAAAAAGTCTAATGTTGCAGATGCAGAAAGGTATTCTTTCCTTTCAAGCAGATACCAGGTCTCAATTTGAGAGCCTGTATGCTCAGAATAAGCTGCAAGGGACACATAATAAGATGTTGGAGTCACAAATAGCTCAGCTGGCTAGTTCCTCTGCTAATAGGCCATCTGGGTCATTGCCTTCGCAACCACTGCAACCTAGGGACACCGCCAATGCTATCACCCTTCGCAGTGGAGTGCAGTACGATGCTCCGGCAATGCTAGAGGTGGAATCACCAAGTGCTAAGAAACCACAAGAAGTGCCTGAGGATGCTGAACCTCAGGCCGAGCAAGGAGCTGCAGACAAGACTATGGAGGTGACTAAGGAGACGACTGTGCCTCCGGTGATCAAGCTACCATTCCCCGAGCGGATGCTCAAGAAGAAGCTCGACCACCAGTATGGTAAGTTTTTAGAGGTGGTAAAGAATCTGCAGGTAACAGTTCCTTTTACTGAATTATTAAATCAAGTGCCTGCTTATTCTAAATTTTTGAAAGAACTGTTGATGAGGAAGCAGACTCTCAATGAGGTGGAGACTGTGGCTTTTACTGCTGAATGGAGCGCTCTTTTACAAAACCAGTCTCCACCTAAATTGAAAGATCCAGGGAGTTTTTCCATCCCCTGTCACATTGGCACCATATTTATCGACAAAGCTTTATGTGATTTAGGTGCCAGTGTAAGTGTCATGCCTCTTTCTATCTGTAAGCAACTGAACATGGGTGAATTAAAATGTACTACCATTACTCTGCAAATGGCTGACCGTTCTGTGAAATATCCCCTAGGTATATTAGAGGACGTTCCTCGTTAGAGTAGGTAAATTCTTTATCCTCGTGGACTTTGTTATATTAGACATGGCCGAAGACACTCAAACACCCATTATCCTTGGGAGACCTTTCCTCCATACTGCTGGGGCAGTGATAGATGTTAAGAGCGGAAAACTGACACTGGCTGTGGGGGATGATAAGGTCATGTTTAGCCTAAACAATACACCTAAAAGCCCAATGCTAGAGGTATCATGTTATAGTGTTGATGTTATAGATGAACCGATCCATGGTTGCATGCCTCATTCCCCCTCCCATGCTACTTCAAATGATGTGCTTGCTTTAGAGTCTATTGCAGGTGATGATCATTTTCTAACGGTCTTATAGACTCCCAAAAAGACCATTGGCTATAGCACTGATGACTTGACAGGAATAAGCCCTGACCATAATGAGCACCGCATTCATCTACATGAGGGCCACCACACCAGCATTACAGTCCGACGCGGGTCGCAAGAGGTGGTACAACATGTGGCTACTAAACTGCTCGATCTAGGCTGATGGGCGGCTGATGTCCATATCCCTTTCCTTTCCCTTGTTGCAATGAGGCCATTGCCAAGTTCAGCTTGGGGGAGGACTTCTGTAAGTATTAGTATTATTTTTCTTTTTGTTTTTACTGCTTTTTAGGATAGTTAAGGTAGGTTAATTGCTTTGAAAAAATGAAAAATCACAAAAAAATGAAATATTGCTGAAAAAACACAAAAATACGAGTTGAGTACGAATAGATTGATTGCTTCCCTGTGCCCCAAACTTTGTTCTGAAAAACGATTTTTACTCATTATACTAGATAGTTGGGCATTTGTGATTGGGATGTTGTGATGTGATCTATGATTGCCTTGATCTTGAGTAGATTTTGTTGATAAAGTGCCTTTTTAACTGCATGCTTGAATTGGTTAGATTGTGAGGATTCATTCTAGCCATCGGATTTATCTCTATATCCGGTCTATTCTTGTGTGTTAGTTCCTCGTAGCACTCTTATCTTGGTTTTGGCATTGTACTCGTTGATTTCTGGTGACTTTAGGCATGTGCTGTGATAGAGGCGTTCATTTGTTTAATCTTTAAGCCTCAGAGTTGTTTAATGAATCAATTTTTCCCCTAGCCCCGCTGAGCCTAATGACTTCTTTTTGGATCTATATTGAGCCACATTACACACCTTGAGCCTTTACATTGACTATTACCCAAGCCTAGCTTGGGGGAGCATTTGTTAAGTTTATATCATTTTGTGTGGTTGATTCCGTAGGGCGGTTGGAAAATAATGATATTTTAGTACAAAGAAAAGAAAGAAAAAGAAAAAAATAAAGTGAAAAATGATAGTGAAAAAATTTGAAAAATTTCTATGATCTTCACTCATTAACTTTCAAAGCATTGGAAATTATGTTGATAGATGCAATTATTGGTTGGTTCGTGAAATTTCAAGAGTTGGTTGTTATCTTGGTTATGTTGTTGATACCATGGGAGTTGTTTCGACCACACTTAGTCCTACTAGTGTTTTTTGCTCCCCTTTCCTGGCTTTTCCACCACATTCCCTAAATAATTTACGTACCTTTACCCGAGCCCCATTACAACCCTAAGAAAGACCTTTTGAGCACATGTTTGATTGTTTATTGGAATAATACTGAGTCAATATGCCAAAGTTGAAGATTAAGTTTGTTATTTGAGTCGACCTGATTAGGATGAGCGATATTGTACCTTTCTAAACACATGAGAGTGTGAGTGGGAAGGGCTATTATGGTTGGGTTGGTGAGCGATCGGGCACATATTTTGCCTGCCACAAAATTGAGAGGAGTGACACCTCGGTGAGCACCTTTTCAAGATTTGCATGATATGTAGGGCAGCTGCATTTGATGGTTTACTTTAGTGATTGGTAGTCAGGTGATCTGAGCAACTGAACTTGAATTTTGCTTGCTTGAGCGATTTTGAGTTGGAAATAATTGAGTTTAAACTTTTCTATCTGAGGGGTGAAGCAATCCTATTCTTATTCATGTTATGCTTTGTTTGAGGACAAGCAAAGGTTTAGCTTGGGGGAGTTTGATGTTATGGTTTTATATAGTATTTTTCCCCCCTATATTTGAGCTAAAATGTGTATCAATGGTGCTCTTAGGAGCCATTTTATGCTAACTTTCTCCATCGAGTTGTGGTTTTCTGTTCTGTGTCTGATTGCAGGTTTTAAGGAGCTATCTCCCTATTTTCTACCATTATCTGACCATTACACTGGACTGGAGAGGTTCGAAGACATATATGATGAGTTCCGGGGTCCCGAGAATACTTTTCGAGGCCTTGGACAAAAGAAGAAGTGAAGCCTTGGCGTCCGAAGCCAAGGAAGGAAGAATTGGGCTTCAGCCCGATGACATCGGGCGCCTCAACCCCGATCGGGCGTTTATCGTCATTAGGAACAAGTATTGTTGCGGGCCCGATCGGGCGACGTTGCTCGTTCGTTAGTTCGTTGTCAAGCCCGATCGGGCGGCTCGGCCCGATTTCAATCGGGCGTTCTTGTGCGCTGGATGCTTAGAGTTGGTGTGCGGCCCGATCCCATCGGGCGTGTCGGCCCGATTGAATCGGGCGGTGGCGTTTTTTGGCCTCTGTTGCTGCGTTTGAGCCCGATTTGATCGGGCTGACTTGGCCCGATCGGGCTTCTCCTCCGCGCACGCTCATTTAATGAGTTTCGAGCACTTAGTATAAATAGGAAAGTTAGAACATCTTTTAGGCATCTTGTTTTTAGTCCTTAATTCTCATAGTTTCTCTCAAGAACCCTAGTTACTACTTTTCATTGTGGATTCAAGATTAAACCTTTGGATTGCTTGCAAGTTCAATATAGCTATTTTATTTGGTAATCTTCTTCCTTGTTTTCTCCATTATTGTTTGTTTTCTCTATTATTGATTGGATTGATTTCTTAATTAATTGCAATAGTTGAAAGTATGAATTTTTACATTGATTTTGTTATTGTTTTCTCAAGCATGAGTGAGTAGTTTTATTTCTAGGATTGTGGTGATCTATGTATGCAATGAGGGATTGATAGATTAGTATAATTACTCTTTATTTCAATTGTTTCCCGTGATTGAATCGTTCATGCTAGATTTATGAATTAGGCCTGATTTATATTTCTACTTTCGTAATATTGAATCTGCTTCGAGAGGAGAGATTTCGTATAGGCTTTCAATCATTAGGCATAGTGATCCTTGACCATGCGAGAGCGGCTAGGTGATCTTTGAGGGAGGTAATGTTCGAGAGAAATTACATGTGCCCTAGATAAATTGACTTATTTGGTGATTATTATTCGTCTCTGATTTCCTGGATTGTATGCATAGTGATCCATAGTCCTAGTTCTTTATTAATTGATTCTTACCTTCATACTTAGTTTTGTCATTTGCCTATTAGTTCAGTAAAACAAACCATTTTCATCTGATTTAGTTAGTATAATATTAGAGTTCAGATACAATAGTATAACTTTCTCCCTGTGGATTCGATCCTGACTTCCCTGACTACTTGTTAGTGGACCTTAGGTTATTTTTGATAAGGTGATACGACTTTAGCCTGTCAAAGAATGAAGATGAACTCCATGAATCTGGAGAATCGGGGAAATTTAATTCATGGAGTAGATGAATCTGGAGAATTGGGGAAATTTAATTCATGGAGTATTGTAGGAGACATTAATGAATTGTCTCGTAAATGGCTTACGGCCTCAGTGCCTCTGAAGGAGGGGAAAAAGAAAGTAATTATGGCTAGCTAGCTGGCAAAAATAAGAGAGAGTAATTATGGCTAGCTAGCTGTCAAAAATAAAAATAGGTGAATTTGTGTATGCTAGGATTCGAACCTTGCATCTAAGCTTTGAAAAGCCCATTATCTTACCAACTCCTCCACATTAATTTGTTGCTAATCTATTTGTAGTACAGGGCTAAGTACAAAATTTTGGGGTCCCTCTAACACCGAGGCCTTGTGCGGTCGCGCAGCCCGCGCTGGCCTAGAACCGCCCCTGTATTAATGTGATCAAGGGCGGGGCTAACATTATCGGGGCCCTGTTCTAATTCTCATACTTGGGGCCCTTGAGTCATATGGAAAAAGATTACACAAATTGTTAACCAAGAAATTCGATTCGACTTTCAATCAAAAAGTAACTAAACATAATCAAACACACAAAAATGAAGATATATATATAAATAAAAATCGCAGAGCATAAAGAGTAAAGATAACAGTAGAAGTCCAAGACTCCAAGCTTGTTCCAAATTTGACTTAAATTAACAAATTAACCTTTAGTCTCCTACAACCTTATTCAAACAAAACAAATAAAGTTTCAGTTTTTATCAACCAAAATAGAAGAGTAATTGACAAGAATTATTTAATGTGATATAAAATTGAAAACCATACAGATTTAGAATTACCTTTGAAGAAATATAGAGTTGTTACTTGCTATCTTGCTGTAGTTTCACAAGTTTCCATTATTCGACTATCAATTTTTCCCCCAATCTAAAAGACTGTATATTGTATTTTCGAAACTTGTTAATCTCCTTGTATTGATTTCAGATCTTACGCTGAATATATGAGAGAAAGATCGGATCTTTAACGAATTCTAACGTTTTAAAAATCAATTTCATGATAAAATTGAAGATTAAACTGTTAAAATTTAGTACCAAAGGAACCATCTCTTCAAATTATAAGACCGGAAGAATGAAGATGAACTTCATGAATCTGGAGAATCGGGGAAATTTAATTCATGGAGTAGATGAATCTGGAGAATTGGGGAACTTTAATTCATGGAGTATTGTAGGAGACATTAATGAATTGTCTCGTAAATGGCTTACTGCCTCAGTGCCTCTGAAGGAGGGGAAAAAGAAAGTAATTATGGCTAGCTAGCTGTCAAAAATAAGATAGAGTAATTATGGCTACCTAGCTGTCAAAAATAAAAATAGGTAAATTTGTGTATGCTAGGATTCGAACCTTGCATCTAAGCTTTGAAAAGCCCATTATCTTACCAACTCCTCCACATCAATTTGTTGCCAATCTATTTGTAGTACAGGGCTAAGTACAAAATTTTGGGGTCCCTCTATCACCGAGGCCCTGTGCGGTCGCGCATCCCGCGCTGGCCTAGAATCGCCCCTGAAAACAGAGACATTAGGAAATGATACTTCTGTCTAGCGGCACATGATTTCTAGTAGCGCTACATAAGTAGGAATTAGAATTATACTGCTCAATCTAAGTCTAGATTGTGGAACATAACTAGTTCTTATCTTTTTGCTTTAATATGGAAATTGTTGGTGTTTGTGTTTGATTGGTGACAGGGTTTAGCTATTCAGTATTCAGCATGCATGCATGGTGTAAATATTCCTTCCATCATTTTTGATACTAAACTGTGCAATTGCCATGAATTTTCCCCATTCTGACTACAATAGGTGTATTTGATTGGGCTCAAGATCATAGGACAATGCTGAATTTTTTGCTACTTCACACTAACCCACTTCGTAATCTTCGTGTTTGTGACATTATCAACTTTCAGACTTCACAGTGTTCTAATATTTGCTTCATTTGTTAAGATAAACTGAAGAAACCATGTTTTGTGCTACTTCTGCATAATGACACATGCCTTTAAAGTACTGTTGCTTAAATTTGGGTGATCCTCTAATCTATTCATGGTATTTGGATGTAGTTGGTGATCTTAACCATTTGATCTCTGCCACCATGAGTGGTGTCACTTGCTGCCTCCGGTTTCCTGGTCAACTCAACTCTAACCTACGCAAGCTCGCTGTCAACTTGATCCCCTCCTAATATTTGCAGATTTGGACTTCCTCTTCCACATGTTTTTCTCGCCCGCTATTGCAAACTTCTTGAAGAGAACTCCTTCTGGGGAAGAACAACAGATTTCTTTATATGCTCTTGTTTGGTGCTACTGTTTTGACCGGAATTGTTCTTGTTGGAGGATGCTAAGTTGAGCTACATTGATAGACATTGTAAAGGATTCTTGTGCTTCAATTGAGCATAATATGCTTAATAAAATGAGTATTGATATATATTATTGAATTTGTATAGATTAATAATGAAAAAATGCAAAAAAAAAAAAAATTCTTTTGGTTTTTGGGGTGGTCAACCGCTGCGGTTTTGGGTCAAAACCACAGCAGTTAACTTGCTTAACCGCTCCGATTTTCACCCAAAACCGCAGCGGTAAATGATTAACTGATCCGGTTTAGGACCGGATCAGTTAATATTTGGGGACTGCTGCGATTCCAACCGATGCGGCCCAAAACCGGAGCGGTAAGCCCGGTTTTAACCGCAGCGGTTGAACTTTTTTCCACTAGTGTAATGAACTACTCTTTAATTCCTTGAACTACTTTTAATACTGATCAAACAATTAAATGGACAACAATTTTTTTTTTATTTTGACAATTCAAAATTATTATTGACAACCAAAAATAGTGTACAGAGATACAAAACAAAACAAGCCTAGCAAAACCACAGCCTACACAGAGGCAAACAGCAAAGCACCAGCCACAAAAACAACCAAACAAGCCTACACTGAGGCAAAACTAACATACTAGCAACTAGACTCAGTAAACGAGCGTAATTCTATCTGCTTCAGTGCAGTTACAAGCAACTCGAAAAATGATTTGTTTCACCAGCACTTGAGGAGGAGCACAAGTAGCATTAAAAATCTTATTGTTCCTTTGTAACCAGACAGCATAAACTATCTCTATAAACAGCATAACATACACTTTGGACTTCCTTCTTTTCCCATGAGCTTTAATGTTTGCTTTTCTATATTCTTCCCAAAAAGTCTTCAGCTGATAATTCATGTTAAACTTATCATGAATAGTCTTCCACACTTCAACAACATAAGAACATTGAAAAAATAAATGCTGCGTAGATTCATTCTCAGTCCCACACAGCTTACAAGTTAAATTACAGTCAATCTGCCACTTACTAATCTTGTTAGTAGTAGTTAATATGTTCTGTATAGCAAGCCAGAGAATAAATTTACTTTTTGGGCTAGCCTTGTTGTTGCAAACTAGCCTCCTCCATTGGACTTTTTAAAAAGTAACAAGCAACATAAAATAAGCCTTCTTAATACTGAATCTACCATTATGAACAGTAGAATCCCATCCACCAATTTCGTTCAAGATCTCTCTAGAGCCTATAATTTTCCTTAATTGTCAGGACATGCTGCTACTAATAGCAACATGGTGCACATCAGTTCTTCTCAGGTAATAAGCATTGATCCATTGGACTCAAAGCTTACCAGCTCTAAAAGCCAGAGCCTAGAGAAGCTTAAGCACAGCAGCTTTATTCCAAATTTCCATATTTATAAAGCTCCAACCAGCAGCTACACTAGGATTACAAAAATTACTCCAAGCTATAGGAGCTTTTTAGAGTCTAAAGTTTTACATTTCCAGAGAAACTTCCTGCACACAGACTCAACTGCTCTAATCACCTTCTTGGGGAGTGGGAAAATTTGAGCCCAATAATTCTACATGCTGCTCAAAATACTTCTCACTAGCTGAAGCCTACCTGCATATGAGAGAGCTTTGGCAATCCATCCCTGAGCTCTTTTTAGTGATTTATCAATCAAAATTTTGCATTATTGAGAGAAATTCAGCTTCTTTGAGGAGAGAGGAACTCCCAAATATTTGAAAGGAAGCTCCCCTATAGGCAAATTCACAGCTGCTGCTAGATTAGCTGCCTCATTCTCACTAACCCCAGCTATGTAAATATTACTTTTTTCCACACTAGCTTCCAAACCTGAGGCTGAAGAGAATTTATGGAAAGCTGCCATAATCTTAGTGACAGAGTTGATATCAGCTCTAGAAAAGAGGAGTAAATCATCAGCAAACATGAGATGAGTGAGGAACAACCTCTCACATTTACTGAGATACTCCATGCTTAAGGCAAAAAGGAAAGGAGACAAGGGGTCTCCTTGCCTAAGTCCTTTCTTAGCTTGAAAAGGAGGAGAAGGGATTCCATTCAGTAGAACAGAATAAGAGACTCCCCTCACGCATGCCATAATTCATTTGACAAAGATTGTCGAAAACCCGAGCTCCACTAAAACACTTTCCAAAAAAAAAACCCATTCTACAGAATCATAGGCTTTTTTAATATCCACCTTTATAGCACATCTAGGAGAAATATGGGCCCTAGAATAGCCTTCAATAAGCTTTATAGTCAACAAAATATTATCTGCAATAGATCTCTCAGGAATAAAACCAGCTTGAGAAGGGCTAACAACCTCACTAATAACATGATGCAGCCTATGAGTGAGGATTCAACAAGCTATTGGTCTAAAATCCTTAGCATGAAGAGCCTGAGAGACCTTAGGCACCAATGTTATAGTTGTGATATTTATAGGACAATGAATATAAGAAGAGTGAAAAAACTCCTCAATACATGCATACACATCAACCTTAATGATATCCCAGCACTTCTTGAAAAACACAACATTTAAACCATCTAGGCCAAGGGCTTTTGTATCATCAATAGAGAATAAAGCCTTATCAATCTCCTCATGTGTAACAGGTTGGTTAAGAGAAGCACAAGCTTCAAAGCTAAACTTCCTCCCTGATCTGATAGTCTTTAAATCAATAACAGGCAGAGAAACAGCATAAGAACCCATCAACCTTTTATAAAAATCAACAATTTCAAGCTGAATATCTTCTCTTTTTGTTAAGAGCTGCCCATTGGAATTCTGAAGCACAGTAATAGCATTTCTTGCCTTCCTAATTTTCACAGCAGTAAAGAAATATTTTGTATTTGAATCACCAAAATTTTATGGACAACAAAATTTAGGTGTTGAGGTTTAGCTGTTTAGAACAATTACATTAGCTAAAATTTCTTTGTAGCCATAAAATTTATGTAAAGTATTATAAATCTACTTTTTAAAAAATTAAACAGCTCAACTTATAGTTTAGTTACTCGGCCCCCTCTAAAAAATAGGTCAAGATCCGCTGCTGGCAGGAATAATGTAAATGTAGGGTCTTCTCTAGCTCGGATGTTTTCAGTGAGCCTAGACTTTATGAGTTAAGGCCAGAGCACATAACTTACTAAGCTAGCATTAACAACTTCTCTCTATGATCCACGGAGAACAACAGGCAACACTTGGCGGAAGTCTCCACCAAAGACAATGATCTTACCTCCAAAAGACAGAGTTGCATCACACAAGTCTCGAAGCCGCAAATCTAGTGACTCTATATTCTCTTTCCTTGCCATCGAAGCCTCATCCCAAATGATCAAAGTTGATGCCCTCATCAACGCGGCTAGACTACCCTGTTTAGGAGCATCACAAGCGAATGAAGCATCCGAATCAACTGGTATTTTGAACTGGGAATGTGATGTTCTTCTAGAGAGTATGTTAGATGCAGCGAGACCTAAGGTGCAGTTGGGAGGACTATCTGATTCATCAACCGAACCTCGGCATAAATTCGCTACTACAAAAGCGGGAATATGAAACGCTAGATAGAGAACGGTTAAGTATCTTGAGCGTTATCTAGGATTATATAGAACGGTTTTCTTTCATAAACGTTATGTAAGTGAGACAATATAAAACGCCTATATTAGATAACTGTTTCATTGGTTTTTATCACGGAAAAAAAAAATAAGTTCATAAATTTAATAAGAAATAAGGAATACAAAGCGGTGAATTATTTATCAACCGACCGTTCTCCATAATTTGTCAACAAGAATCATATACTCCTGTTTAAATTTTGAAAATCCCGCTACTATACAAGTTCCCTTTCTCTATAAACTAAACCCTAACCCATCAATCTTCCCTCCTTTTTTCACGCCAACATATCCCGCCTTTCCTCCATCTCTTCAGATCTAAACTAATTTTTAGGCGCAAGTTGAGAGATAGAGTTGTTGATTTAAAAATTTGTCTTATGTGCTCGTTGGCTCTCTTGCTTCAGCAACAAATCAAATGCCCCTTAAATCTTCATCGATGGCGCAGAAATCACTTGTCAAGACTCCTGGGTTAGTTTCCATCTAAGATTTCACTCGTTCAGGCGCAAAGTCTCCTCATAATGCCCGCAACAAAGCAACAACGAAGCAGTGAGCATACAAGGTAAAACAGAGAGAGGGAGAAAGAAAGAGGGAGTTATATTAGGCAACATATAGAGAGATTGATTTGTTTAAAGCGAAGGAAGATATTGAGTGAAAGTGACGGGTTTTTATTAACTTCCAAGCTGTAGTTTCCATTTAAAGGAGTGAGATCTGGCAATATCTCACCACTGACCACAAGAAAAAAAAACAATTTTGATCTTTGTCTTCTATTTTTCTGCATAGTTTGTTAATTTCGTCGAATGTGCTAGATTTCTATCATTAGTTGCGTCCAATTTTTCAATCTCCTCTATCAATCTTTATGATCGTGGTTGTTGCAGTGCTGGTGATTACGGGTGGACGGGTGGTAATGGGGTGGTTTGCGCCGTCGGGGATATTTTTGGGAGTTAGATTTTGATTGTTGTGTAGTGTGATGATTTTTGATTTTGATTGTTGATATTATTAATTAACTATTGTAAGTTGTAATTTGTAAAATTATTATATATGAGTATATATAATTTTATTGTTGTGAAATGTATTTGGTCGGCTGTAATGTACTACTAATTTGTTAATTAATGTTAATAACGTACAACTGTTGAAATGAGAAATTTTTGAGTCCTTTTTAATTTATTTTTTTTATTATTTGCTATGCAAATTTCAGGTAGTTACGGATATAAATTCATTGTTTTTAATTATTATTTTTTTGGAAAAATCAGAATAGAAAACAGTGATCTACAATAATAGTTCTTTATGCTAAAGGAATATATAATTGTCATGTATGGTAACTGTTTTCTATTCATTTCTTATTTTTTATTATAGGGAGGGAAAAGAGAACGGTCCTTAGAGACACACGTTTTCTTTGATAGGGTAAACAAAACGCCTCATAGGCCTGTTTTGTAAGCTTTATAGAGCGCTTAGCTGAAGAACGCTCCTTAGGCGTTTTATAAGGCCTATTTAAACAGTTCTCTTTGCCCTTTTTTTGTAGTAGTGAGTGCATTATATAAGAACGTCTTTCCAATTCCACCAGGGTCATCTATGAACAATGCACGAGGTTTGCCTTGTTTGACATGGTGGATTATTACATCAAAGGCTTCTTGTTGTGCCGAGTTTAGCTTGCCACGACAGTCAATGCAATCTTGGGGTATGGGTGCATCTAGTGCATCGGCAATATCCTTTGTTCTCTGCAATTCATCATCTTCAGAACTTCTAAGTGTTCCAAGCCAAATGTTTTTGAAGCGATTTGCCCATTGCTTCCAAATAGTGCTCGAATGCTCTAGTCGTTAGCCGTTAGCCGCTTAACCTTCTTTGGAGATCTTAGGAATGCGTGATGAAAATCTTGAGAGAGCGCATAATAGTATTTCAGCCACAATGCATTAGGGTCACTTGGTTGGCAAAAAATCAGCACACTCGGAAAAAGACGCCAGTGAGCAGAAGGAATTTGCACTTCACATGCCTCAGCTAAGCATTTATCAACTGCATATCTTCCTCTAGCAACCTGAGTTTAATAGATGCTTCTTGAAAGGTTGCACATCTATAGACGTCAACTGTTAAGAGGTCTTCAAATGACTTCGGCCCGCGTACATGTAGAAGCAACAACCTCAAGAAATATCTTTCTCCTTCAGTTGGAGCCGTAAATGCAAGCCTACCAATAACAACCACTTTATCAATCCTCTTTAGCCACTCCTTTGAAGAAGCATCAAATTTAGAAGTCGTAGGCCTGTAGTTTGCATCGATAATTTCGATGTTGTAAACACCCAGCAGGTAGAAAAGTGCTTTTTTTGCAAGGTTCTGTTTTGCAGCAATAAGAGTACAACAGCAATCACCAAAGGCGGATTCAAAGCAAAATTCATGCTTTGGGGTGTCACTTTGAGCCTGGAAGTATATTGGTCAGGGATGTCCTCGATCGTCTCAATAGGAGTGCATCGAATAGCAATTGATCTAAAAACAACCCACAATATTGACATGAAACCAACCGACGCATACTTGCCAGCACCACAATCATTATCAGACAAGGCTGCATGCAAACAAAGCTTTGGTAGGCCTTTCTCCACACGGTCTAATTCTACCCCCTTTAAGTTAAACAAGGCAGCACATTATCCAAACATTTGCCTCTTAATAGACGTTACATCTTCAAGATACACTTCATATATCTTCATAAGATCACATACAACTTTTTGTGCGGCCTTTTAACACGAATGTTCCACCTTCCCAGCCTCCCCACCGATGTAAGTGTAGGCAATTGGACCAGAGTCTGCCTTAACAGGCACACATACTTTGTTCTTAGAAGCATCTACAAACTGATACACCAGATTAGAAAAATGCAGTGCTGTGGTAATTTGCTACAATAAAGGGTGCAAAGGGATCACTACTTGTGTAGGTACTGGATTTATAACTTGTAACGGTGCAAAGTCTTAGTATTGTTTTGACAAGAGAGTGGGATAGAGGGAAACTAAGGCATTATATTCCTATGCAAACAAACAACAGACTCTACCTATAATGATAGATCGTAAACTAACATCCTAGCTAATAACATGAAACGACAGGGAAGTCAAAAAATGTATAAACAAAACAGGATGTTTAACCATCAGAGAAGCTATAAAAAAGTAAATAAGAACAACAATACCCAAAACATATTGGTTTCAGGGATGTTTATGACAAGTTGGATCTATGGCGACGCAGTAGAACTTTTAGGGTGAAGTAATATCAACTATTGTCATAGTCAAACGTGGGTGTGAAGACTAAAATAATATGAGCATGAAAGGATAAAATACACACAGAGAATATCAGGGAGAATGTTGCATTCCCAAAGTTGATTGTGCCTTTTATACCCTAGCTGAATATATAAGCAACCTAGTACAGCAGTAATATACTAGATGACAAAATAGCTAAAACAGTAGGAAATTGCCTAGGAAGGTACATAGGAAAACAGTAGGAAATTACCTAGAGTGACAGTACCAAAATATCCCTTACACCTCACTACATTACAGCTAGGTAACTAAGCTAAGAAAAGTATCAGCTGGGCTGGGCTGATGACAAGGCCCTGATAGAATATTGATGATGTATTTCCAACACTCCCCCTCAAGATGAGAGTGAAGAGTGAGGATGAACTCCCATCTTGTAGAGAAGTTATTGATGCTTAGCAATAGGGAGACTCTTTGTGAGGATGTCTGCTAGTTGCTCATGAATGGAGATGTAGGCAGGTTTAATGACCTGTTGAGCTACATTGTCCCTCACAAAATGACAGTCCACCTCCACATGTTTGGTCTTTTCATGGTGGACAGGATTCACAGCAATAGATAATGCAGCCTGATTATCACACCTGAGATTGACTGGATCATGGAACTTGATCCCTAGTTCCTTCAAAAGGTGAGTGAGCCACACAACCTCACATGTGGTAAGAGTCATGGCTCTGTATTCAACCTCAGCAGTAAAGCATGCCACAATATTTTGTTTTTTAGTTTTCCAAGAGATTGGTGACTTTCCAAGTAGTACACAGAAGCCAGTGGTAGATTTTCTTGAAATGGGGCATCCAGCCCAATCACTGTCTGAGTATGCAGTGAGTATAGCTGCAGAGTTGGAAGCAAGCAATATACCCTGAGCTGGAGAAGTTTTTGGGAACCTTAATACCCTCTTTGCAGCCTGCATATGCACACTGGTGGGGCTGTGCATGAATTGGCTTAGAGTGTGAACTGTGTAGGCTATATTAGGCCTGGTGATTGTGAGATAGATTAACTTGCCAATGAGATGTTGATAGGTGGATGGATCAGGGAGAGGATCACCTGAGTCAAGTAGGAGTTTCACATGAGGGTCCATAGGTAGTTTGAGCCCCTTTACATTCACCATGTTGAATTATTTCAAGAGATCAAGGACATATTTCTTTTGAGACAAGAAAATGCCTTGTTCAGTTCTATCAACCTCTATGCCTAAAAAATATCTGATGTTACTCAGATCTTTCATGTGAAACTGAGTATTCAGAAATTGTTTCACATCATGGATGAGAGCCTCATTGTTACCAGCCAAGAGAAGATCATCTACATAGGCAAGGACACTAACAAAAGATTGTTGTGTTTGCTTGGTGAACAAAGAGTAGTCAGCCCTTGATTGAGTGAAACCATAGGCTTGCAAGGCAGTGGACAGTTTGGCAAACCACTGTCTTGGTGCCTGTTTTAATCCATACAAGGATTTCTAAAGTTTACACACTTGATCATGTGAGACATGCTCCCCCTGTCCCTTAGTGATAGGAATACCATGTCCTGCATAGCCAGGTGGGGTTTGCATATACACATCCTCTTCAAGACTTCCATGCAAAAATGCATTCTTCACATCCATTTGGCACACTTTCCATCCCTTCAAAGCTGCAACTGCAAGTAAGGATCTCACTGTAGTAAGTTTGGCCAATGGAGCAAATGTTTGCTCATAATCTATCCCTTTCCTTTGTCTGTTTCCAAGCACCACCAGCCTTGCTTTTTCTCTGTCTACAGAACCATCAGGGTTAAACTTGGTTTTATAAAGCCATTTACATCCTATGGCCTTTTTCCCAAGGGGCAACTTAATGAGGGTCCAGGTGTTGTTGCTTTCTAAGGCTTTCAATTCCTCATTCATGGCATCTACCCACTTGTCTTCTTGGACAGCAGGTTTTGAACTGTGTAGGATCAACAACTGTTACAACCTGATTCACAAAGGCTGTAAAAGCATGGGAAGCCTCAGTTTGACCCACACTAGTCAAGGCAGCAGGCTCAGGTTGCTGTGTTCCCTGCTTGAGTTGAGTTACATACTCAGACAACCACTCTGGTGGTTTTGTGACTCTGGTAGATCTTATGAGTGCTGGACCTGGTGGAGGAGTAATATGCCTCTCAGGTGGAGGAGTTTGTACTTTTTCAGGTTCAGGGGATGTAGGTTCATTTTGTGTAGTGGCAATAGGCTCAGGTGCAAGTGGTTCATGTTCATTTTCAAGATCGGTGTCTGTTGAGAGATCACAGTCAGGATAGATGTTTGTAGGAGCAGGTGGATTTGTGGTGTTAGGCATAGGTGTGGGTATAGGTTGAAGATAGTGAGGATTAGTGTGTTTGTTCTATGGGAAAACATTTTCCACAAACTTCACATCTCTTGAGATGAAAATTTGATGGTTGGTCAAATTTAGCAACTTGTATCCTTTCTTGTCATTAGGATACCCTAGGAATATGCAAGGCACACCCCTTGAGACAAACTTGTCTTTGTCTCTCACTGGATTGCTAGCAAATGCTAAGCATCCAAAGGTTTTAATGTTGTTATATGTGGGTTTTTTCTTAAACAACCTTTCATAAGGTGTCACATTTCCAATGACAGCACTAAGTAGTCTGTTGATCAAGTATACAGAGGTCAAAACACAATCTCCCCAAAAGGTTAAAGATAACCCAACCTGAAGACTGAGACCCCTTGCAATTTCAAGTACATTTGTGTGCTTTCTTTCAACTCTCCCATTATGCTGTGGCCTGTCAACACAGCTAGTTTGGTGAACAATGGCCTTTTTTGCAAAAAAATCTCTACATGGGCCATCATCGAACTCCAGGGCATTATCGACTCGATAGTTTTGATGGTTTTCCCAAAGTGATTTTCAAAGAAAGTTATTAAATAGCTTGATTATTTCCAAGCTTTCGGACTTGAGCTTTAGCAAGTATACGCAAGTTGCCCTTGTATAATCATCAACCAAGGTCATAAAGTACCTGTGTCAGTTTCTGGTACTTACTTTGTAAGGACCCCATATATCTAGATGTATTAAATCAAATGGCTCATTAGCAATGGATTCAGATGCAGTGTAGGAAAGCTTTGTAAATTTAGCCATAGGACATGTCAAACACACACACTTTGATTGATCAAAATTGCTAGATATACAGCCTATCATCTTCAATTTTTTTAGTGGTGCATGTCCTAGTCTATTATGCCATAGAGCATAGTTTTCTTCTCTACTAGTTACATGATTGACATTTTTTACATTCAACCCTACTTTGTCAATCAAACTTTCTTTTCCTACTTTCTTCTCTGCATCTTCCTTTTCTTCTTCTCTCAGAGCCAAACACCTCTTCTCTGCATCAGTCAACATCTGCTCAGTTGGTACTTCTATCAAGAAGTATAGTCTATTCTGAGTTCTTCCAACCCCCTTAACTTTCTGAGTTTGAGAGTCCTGAATCACACAAATGTCATAAAAGAATCTTACACTACACTTGTTATGCTGTATCAGCTTGTTTACAGACAACAAGTTGTGTTTAAAATCAGGTACACACAACACATCTTTCAAAATCAGTCCATTTTTCAACTTAATATCACCAGTGTGAGAGATATGCACATCACTTCCATTTGGCAAGTTAATACCAGGTTTTTTGTGAGTTTTCACAATATTATTCAGCAATTTTACATCACTCACCATATGATCAGACGCTCCTGTGTCTATTACCCAATTTTTCAAATAAACAACAGCAGAACAACAAGTTATCATGCCTGTAAAGCTTGCATCAATCTCTTCCTCACTTTCTGAGCCAAGCTTGGAGCTAGAGGGTATGAGTTTCAGCAGTTGAGCAATCTGTTGTGAAGTGAGCATCTGTGTGTTCTCCACTCCTTCTACTTGAGCATTTCCAGCAAACCTTTGCCCATAGTTTCTATTCTTGCTCAATTTGTTTCCATCTCCAGTCCTTCCTTCATCTCTTCCTGAGTTTCTCACTTCTTTCTTATACTTAGAACGACCCTTAGGATAACCCACAATAGTCCAACAAACCTCTGCTCTATGATTTTTCTTCCCACAAGCAGTGCATACTTTCACTTGTTGTCCCATGCTATACATAGCAGAAGACTCAATACTCGGCTTAGAGATGTCCTGGATATCTCTCTGCATTTCTTCTTGTTGAAGAGATGCACACACAGTTTCAACACTTGGTAAAAGTGCTTGCATCAGGAACTGACTTCTTTGTGCTCCATAACCTTCATGAAGCCCATTCAGAAACTGGAAGAGCCTTTGCTCCTCCTTTTGAGCATTCAAAGCCCTCACAAACTCATTCACTTCATGTGTCATCTCTGTGATAGGTGGTAAAATGTTGAGGGAATCTTGTTCCTCCCACAGCCCCTTCATCACAATGTAGTACTCATGGATTTGTGACTCATTTTGTTTTGTTTCATACAAATCTTTTTCAAGTTTGTATTTCCTTGATCCATTAGTAACATTATACATGGATTCAAGGTGTTTCCACACTTCCTTGGCAGTGTTGTAATACAGAATGGTTTTTTTGATCTGCTCAGACACAGAAGCATGGATCCAGGCTATGACCATGTTGTTACATGTGTCCCACTGATCTGCTTTGGCTGAGTCTTCAGTATCTTTCTTCACCACTCCAATAACGAACCCCAACTTTCTCTTTGCTGCAAGGGAGATCTCCATGGACCTGCGCCATCCTCTGTAGTCACCAGAACCTTGAAGTTTCTCTACTAACAGAGAGTTTGGGTTTTCAGAAGGGTGTAGATACTAGGGATCTTGTATATCAGACAAGCTGATTTTTTCTTTTGCCATTGTGATGTTTTCAGAAGAACAACTACAATTTCAGAACTGAGGTTTAATCAAAGATTTAATCTTTCTTTTGCAAATTCACATATTTCTCTTTTGTGTGTGTTTTTATCAACAACGAAGTTCTGATACCATGAAGACTAAAATAATATGATCAGGAAAGGATAAAATACACACAGAGAATATCAGGGAGAATGTTGCATTCCCAAAGTTGATTGTGCCTTTACACCCTAGCTGAATATATAAGCAACCTAGTACAGCAGTAATATACTAGATGACAAAATAGCTAAAACAGTAGGAAATTGCCTCAGAAGGTACATAGGAAAATAGTAGGAAATTACCTAGAGTGACAGTACCAAAATATCCCTTACACCTCACTACATTACAGCTAGGTAACTAGGCTAAGAAAAGTATCAGTTGGGCTGGGCTGATGACAAGGCCCTGATAGAATATTGATGATGTATTTCCAACAGGGTGTGCTTTGTATTTAACTTTTTTTTAAAAGCAAATGAAGACCCAAATCTACATTTGTATATGTACTTCAATGTATTGTTTCTAAGGCGTATTAGCGTCCCATTCATTTACCAATGCATAATCCACAAATCATTTAAGCATGATCTATCTAAGAGTACATACTTGCTTCAAGATTTATGTAGTGTGTGTGCTAGCTCAAAAGGGCGTTTAGCTTCCAATAAGATCAACCAAGCTTATTTCCCTTGTATTATCTATGGTAATTGATATGGTTATTAGCTCTGGTTTAAGGCACGAACCCATGTCCTTTTTCCCGTTTACATTGTTAGTCTTTAATTGCCCTTGAAATTAAGAGTTGGCCAATCTCTACCCATGAATCATGACACTAATATGCCATGGATATCTATCATAGCTACAAAACTACTACGATACTGCTAGTTAGCATTTAAATTTGTAGATAAGTACAATTCATTATTCTAGTACCATTAACCCCTTTTTTAGCCCTTGCTATATTTTTCTAAAGAAACATGAAAAACTTCTAATAAAAACGGTCTTACAAAAGATGTACAAGATAAGTATCAAAATGAACAAGGAACTCTAGCATTTATAAGCCGTGTTTCAAATATTCCGAAGGCACATATACCAGTTAAAGCATCCACTATTTATATCACACCCCACCAACCCCCCTATAAAATTCAAAAGTCGCATACAAAAGACTAACACACATACATCTCTATTCTATATGGGAAGAGGGGTAGGATACCAAAATATTAAAACCCCCATTTTACCCTCATTAATTAATGCAAACTACAACAAATCCTCTAAGAAACAAAAATTTAAAAAACACACATAAACTAACCAATTTGTTCAAAAACCAAAAAAATAACCAAAACTGCACCAAATCCAACGTGGGATAATTTCACAATATAAGGCAGTGGCAGTCACCACAAATTGTAACCACCAAAACACAATTCCTAATTACATGGTAAAAACTAACTGCACCAATGGCAGTTTCCTACTTCTCCATTTCCTCTGTTTTCCTCTTCAATCATCGCAACTTCTCCCCTCCAAAAATCTGAAAACCACACCAAAATAGTTGCAGCACAAAGTATAATAGAGATAATTTATCCAAGATCAGGTAATTACATAGCATAAAAAAATGATTTGATCAAAATATGCTGAAAAGTCATTCATATTTTTGGTGTGTAATTTATGCAGGGTATTCTTCACAAGCCAAAGGAAGCAAGAAATTGAAGACTACATACATAATTCAATTAAAAGGTATTTCTTAATTCTCTCACACAATACTAAAATAGTTCACAACAAACAAATCATGATATGAATAGATAGCCGTTTTTGGGTGAGTTTATTCAGGTCAGTCAATGTAATCGTCCATAAGAACTCAAGCAAACAGCAGCGCAAAAAAGGCTAAGGTAAGCATTACAAATTTCCTAATTACATACAATTGCATATCTTTGGTTCCTTTAGCAAGCAATTGGTTTCTGATCTCATTTTTTTTTGTGATTTAGGATTGTTGTTGCTAAGACATCAAGCAAGCAAACAAAGGAGACAACAAGAAAGGTTCGGTTCTTATATGCAATTGTATGTGATAGACTCTCAAAAATAAGGTTCGGTTCTTATTTGACTTCATGTGTTTCAAAATTTATTTCTTAAAATTAAACCTCCTTCCATTCAAAATTTATTTCTTAAAATTTATTTCTAATCGAATGAAATTTGTCTTGAAATTCAATGTTCTCAAATAGAGATCCATGGAAAACCCAGACAAAATAGACGAAAACCCAATTTTTTTTATAGAAAAACAATCTAAGAAAACAAAATATAATCGAATACACCTTCACTCAAAAATTATGAAGCAACCTTCTCAATGAATAGAGATTCGAAAAAAAAATTCCCACGGAATTGATGACAGATCTTCTCAATGAATAATAATCACATAAGAATACAGATAGATTTAAAAAAAAATCTTTCCAGGAATAATAATTCCAAAACACTGAAAATATCCAATATATAGAGATTCAGATTTTCTCGCATGCAAAAAAAAATGAAAATATTGCTAAACACACCTCATCAACTGCAATTGGAAAAATCTTTTTCTTCACCAATTTTTTCTTCTACAATTTATTCTTCCTCCACCTTCAATCCTCTCAGTGCTTTGATTGACCCAAAATGCTCCAAATATTAATTTCAAAATTCTTCCTCTATCTCCAATTATTGACTTCCCATTTACAGAGAGAGAAATGCCCAAAGAAAGATGAAAAGATGGCGGTGTAAGGGAGCGAAGGTGTCGACAGGTGAGTTGAGTAGTGAGAGTGATTTGAGTAGCCGAAGAAGATGAAGAAAAGAGAGTGATTTGAGTAGCCGCGCAATATGAAAAACAGAGAGCTGTGAGTTGTTGAGTGCCTAATAATATCTCAATTCTCAACCCACAATAAAATAAGAGAGCTTTTTATTCTTTATGTTGTGATGTTGTTTTTGGAGTACATGGTATTGGTGGGTGTCACGAGTGAAGCTTATAAGTTGTTGATCTTAATTATGCTATAATTTAATAATTTATAAGTAAAGCTATAAGTATCACGTAAGGTTTATAATTTATCCCAAAATTAGGTAGTATATTGTTTAAGTTCAATTGCATTACAACCTACAGCAAAATATCTCACACAAAGTTTTATTGTTATGTTATTGTTTAGAGTACTTTATAAGTCATTTTTTTATATTGTTAGCTGCTCTTTTGTTGAATGATACTATATAATAGAGATTTATTTATTCTACTTTGCATGGGCAGATCCAGCGTGGGTTCAGTGGGTTCAACTGAACCCACGAAAATCTGGACAAAAAAGAATCTCGCACCGTGTTTTTACAGTATGAAGTGTTTGGTTCAGTGGTTTGTTGGGCTTCTCTAGGCCCTTGTTGGATAGAGCGACGCGGGTTCTAATCCTACGAAGAGCTTTTTGCTTCCTGCCCTTTTTCTTTGTTTTTCCTTTTTCCCTTTTCTAGTTTTGTTTTCCTTTTCGTTCTCTTGGTTTTGTTTTTCTAGCTTTTTCCTTCCTTTTCCTTTGTTTTGTTTTCCCTTTTCTAGTTTTATTTTCGTGTTCTTGGTTTTGTTTTTGTATTTTGATGACAATATCGTCCAAGACCTTAAGATATGATTCTTTACATTTTTTGTTTTGATTTATTTCTATACGGCTCTACCTTTTATTTTCTCTTTTTATTCTGATATTATTCCACTTTTAAATTTTGTTTTTGCTTTCTTTTAGTATTAAATTTTATGTAGCATTTTGTTTCTTTTCTTTTACGGAAAATATTTACCTAAAAAGAACTCGACTCGAGTCATCCATCTTACGAAAACAATCTCTACTTTAGACCATCTTGAAAAACTTTCAATTTTGGGTGCTTTCTTATTGAAACAATTTGGACCCTTCATTTTCCTATATATAATATACCCAAAATGTATTAGTGACCGTAAAAAAAATAAGAGTTTAGATTATTTTGAATCATCTCAAAACTCGAAAATATATTTATATAATCCAAAGTTGGAATTATTCCTATCGAATTTCCCTTTACTAGTTATTTTTAGAACCCCAATTAATATTTGACTGTAATTCTCTGTATAACTTTTGATGTTTTTGTCATAACATTTTGAGTTTGTAAATAGTTATATCTACATGGACATAAATTTTTTTCAAAAAATCTGAGGATTTTAATTGTACTTTTGTTGATCTGTATTTTTGAATGCTTAAGCAAGTGCTATACAATTATTTGTTGATGTATTAAAATTTAATCAATTTGGGTGAGATTTTTTCGAACGACTCCGAACCCACGTGGGTTAGATCCTAGATCCGCCACTGCTACTTTGGTGTTATACTATAGAATAGAGATTGAGACGTTTGCTTTATACTCCCTCCGTCCCATAATATAGTGCTTACTTCTCATTTTTCACGGGAATTAAGGAAAATGGAATGAGTGGTAGGATCTCCAAAAAAAAAATATTTAATGAAGTGATTTTTTGATACTTTTGCATTGAAACTAGTTATTTATTTTCTTTTTCCTTTAAACAAAATCAAAAGGCAATAAATGTTCCTTGGAATGGTGTAAAGCAATAAATGGGGTCACATGTTTTGAGAGAAAAGTAGGGGTGTTTTGGAAAGTTTGTGTAGAACTTAAGGATAATTTAGTCCAAATAAATTGACAAAAAAGAAAATAAGCACAACATTTTGGGACACCAAAAAAAGGAATGTGAAAGACTATATTATGGGACGGAGGGAGTATAATAGAGAAGAGATGATATCATATTTTACTTTATTATTGTACTTTGGTGTCATGTTGTTGTATTATTGAGACGTTTGCTTAATAGAATAGAGATGATATCATATTTTACTTTACGGGATGTATATTTAACATTCAGTTTAAAATGTACAAAATTCTCATGTCTGATAGAGACATTACTTTAGTTTAATGATACATTGAGCTCCCTATTAATTATCTCAAGTTATTTCTCAACGTTATTATCACAATGAATCTCTATTACATGACATAAAAATTGTGACATAATAATAAACCACATAAGAACCCATATAATAAGCATACAATAAAGTAAACTATTACTTATATTAATCATTTGTTAATATGCTAACTTAAAATTTCGGAATCGAGTTCGAATATAAGACGTAAAATCCCTATACGAACCCGTACAACAAGGATATCAACAATTTTTTAAAAGTTGTCTTATTAGTACTTTAAAGAAAATTTAAACTACCAGATACTGGGTAATCATTGTTAGATAAATTAGAAGCTAAAAACAATAATTATTGTTAATTTGTAAATGATAACTTAAAATTTCGGAATCGAGTTTGAATATAAAACGTCAAATCCCCAAATGAACCCATACAACAAGGATATCAACTACTTTTACAAAAGTAGTTTTATTAGTACTTGAAAATATTTTAAACTATCGGGTATTGGGTAATTAATCATTTTCAAATAAATTAGAAAATAAATTCACTAATTAGGTAGTTGAAACACTAGAGATTTCATTTACTATCTTTGTTATTATATCGTTACATTATGAATATTTTTGTCCCTTCGATAAACTTTCTAAATAATCTCTATTCAATAAGTTAATACTAGATGGAATTACACAACTAATTTAATTCCAATAACAATTTCGCACGCATGGCGTGCATATAAGGCTAGTATATATCTAAGAGAAGAGCAATTGTATAGCTGCAAAAGAAATAAGAACACAAATTGTTACATTTCATTATAAAGCACACTTCAGATCGGGAGCAAAAAGTATAAAAGCCTACTGATGTGGAAGAACATTAGTAAAACAGAATAAATGGGCATTACAAAAGTCAAGGGAGCATGAGTAATAACTTTTCCAAAGCATAAGATCAGACAAACTGCCTAGATGTACATTACAAACAATCCAAAGTGGTCTATCTAATCTTTGTTTTACATTCATGCACCAAAAGCATTAGATGCACTTACAAAAATGACATTAATATTAACTGTGACATTTCCTTTTAGAGGAGGCTTCAAATCAGCAAAAAAAATTTTTTTTTTTTTTTTTGATAAGGAGAACAAACTTAGGAGCACCCCTTAATCAGGCGGCCACCCTAAAACATCCTTTCGGATGATGAGAGAAAAATCAATACTATAAGGAGGGAACCAGTATAACATCGTTGGACAAGAATGACCCCTTTGAGCCATGAAATCCGCCGCTCTATTCGCTTCCCGAAAGCAATGAGACGCCTTCCACTCCGGCACACTAACCAACAAAGACCCTGCATCAGAAATCAAAGAATCAATTTCCCAAGGAATACGCCAGTTAGACAAAAGGGCATTGATAACAGCCAGATTATCTCCTTCAATCCAAAGATGGGAAATTTGGAGGGACAAGGCTGCCTTGATACCCTCCAGTAAACCCCAAGCTTCAACTTGAACAACACTATTAATCATGCCAATAGCCTTTGCTCCCGCTAAAAGCACGTTGCCTTCCGAATTTCTAATAACAAAGCCAAAGGAGGCATTGCCATCAGCGAGCTTTGAACCATCAAAATTCAATTTAAAACGATTCGGAGGAGGGAGGGACCAACAGACATTCTCTCCTCTCCGATCCCGGGAGAGACTCTCGCCACCTTAGACGAACGAAAGAACTCCATAACAAACTTCGAACACGCCTTAGACCAATCCACAACAAACTTATAAATAATAGAGCTAGCTTTCCTAGAAGAGATTTGATCATTATTGAAAATAAGCTTGTTTCTAAAAAACCAAGCAAACCACCAAATAACCACAAAATGATTCATGTCAGAAACAGTAGAAGCAAGCCTGCAAGCCTGCAAGCCAGCAAAGATGTTCTAAAGGAGTCTTGAGCTGAAAAAACACACCCTAATGGAAGAAGGGGCCAACCAAAGGACGAATGAAGGTGCATACAAATATCCATAACAAAAGTGCACAGGAAAAAAAGATGAGTAGCAGACTCAGAGAATCCATTACAGAAGACACATTGCTGAGGAATAAAAATGTGGCTTTTTTCCAGTCTATCTTTAGTAGGCAAGCCATCATTACAAGCTTTCCAAAGAAAATTCTTGATTTTAGGAGGCTGGTTTAGCTTCCAAATCCAATTATACTCCACATCATTATTGAAAGACTGGTAGGAGCCCTGAGCAAGAGCAGCTCCAGTTTTGACAGAATACTCTCCATCCGAAGTAAGGCCCCAAATAACTTTGTCACATGACACACTAGACGGAATAAAAATGGAGCAAATGATCTCCACTAGATGTGGAGGAACCACAGCACCCAACTTGACCTTATCCCATTGGTTGACAGATTTAATAAAATCTGCCACCTTGAGATTTCTGGGGTAAGCAGAGGCATGAACAACCTCAGATAATGGGTATTGAAAAACCCAATTATCCCACCAAAAACTTATTTTTTCACCTGAACCAAGCTGCCATCTTAGCCCCTTCTTAAACGTGTCCCTGAGACGCATCAAATTTTTCCATTGCCAAGAAGCAGAACTAGGGACTTTATGAGAAAGTAAGTCCCGGTTCTTGCAATATTTCTTTTTGACTAGCGAAACCCATAAACTAGGATGGTCCTTGACCAATTTCCAAAGAAGCTTCATTTGGAGAGCTTCATTGTGAGGTTTGGCTTTTCTAAACCCAAGCCCACCTTTAGTCTTAGGTTGACAAATTTTATCCCAACCGATAAGATTAGCCGATTTATTAGAAATATCCTTATTCCAAAAGAAATTTCTGTAAGATTTATCCAACGAAGTTAAAATAGTAGGAGGGAGTTTAAAACTTTGCATTTGGAAGTTTGCTTTTGTGGCCAAATTAGCCTGAATTAGAACACTACTTCTCCCAGCTTGAGAAAGAGTGTTAGCTTTCCATTTAGGAAGTTGGTTGTTCACACTCGTAATAATTTTACCAAAAGTTTCCTTCGAAACCCTAGAGTCAATAATAGGACAACCCAAATAGTCTCCTAAATTATTGACCTCCTCCATAGCAAGAATAGAACTAAAATTCTGACGATCCTGGCTAGAAACGTTATCTGAACATTGGAAGGCTGATTTATGAAAATTCACAAGCTGACCTGACATCGAACAATATTTATCTAAGATATTTCTAATAAGAACACAACTATCATCATTTGCTTTAGCAAAAATCATTGTGTCATCTGTAAAGGTAAGAAAAGGAACACGAACTCCGGATTTACCAACCGAGACACCAAGAAGCTTTTCCTTAGCTTGGCTAGCTTTAGAGAATTCCCAAGCCAAAAGCTCAGCACATAAAATGAATAAATAAGGAGAGAGGGGATCCCCTTGTCTAATTCCCCTAGAAGCGCTAAACAGCAAAAAATACTTTAAACAGTGGAAGAAAAGTAGCAAAAGACAATAAATGTACATCTAATAAGGCAAAGGAACATGAGTGCAAAAAGGCTAAATTTTCCGGATCCAAGGGAAGATAATTAAGATCAGTAAGATTTGATTGTTATTATAGGAGTTAGGGGTGTAAGCGGACTGCGAAAAGTCCAGAGTCCAATCCAGTCCAGTCCAAACTTGTTGGACTGGACTAGACTAAAAAATTTTTGGACTGGACTCGGGCTCAAATTTTCGAGTCCAAATATTTTCGGACTGGATTTGGACTCACCCTTTTGGAGTCCAATAAGTCCAGTACAGTCCAAAAATATTTTTATATATAATATATATATAATATTTATATATATATAATGTATATATATTTTTAATATTTATATATATAATATAAAAGATGTATGTGACTTATTTTTATGGAATGGATATAATGAGCTTAATTTTTCAAATTCAATTATGAGAAAACGTTGTGAATCATTGAATCTAAATCGGGAAAAAAATATAATAATCGGATTGGGTGGATTCGGACTCAAGAAAAAATTATCGGACCGACTGAATTTGGACTCAAAAAAATATTTGGATCGGACTTGGACTCAATT
Source organism: Beta corolliflora (assembly GCA_947648045.1). NCBI lineage: Eukaryota > Viridiplantae > Streptophyta > Magnoliopsida > Caryophyllales > Amaranthaceae > Beta > Beta corolliflora. Next base: position 298,853 of record CANSZD010001887.1, on the reverse strand, counting down.
TCTTGAGTCCAAAAAACTTTGGACTGGATTTGGATTTGGCAAAGTCCAATCCAGTCCAATCCACTTACACCCCTAATAGGAGTAGCACCATGTTGAGGAAGATAATTATGGGAAGTTAATTGAGTTCCGACAATTAAGAGAGTTAACAGCAGCAACAATTAATTTTCATGACAGTAAAACTGCTCAGACTCAATGACAACTTCTAACAATCACAGCAATTGTCCTGATTAATAACCTTAAGTAACACCCCAAAGGTGTTACTTAAAGTACTTGAATGTGTTACAATAGATAATAGGTAACACTTTTTTGGTGTTAGCATAGGTCCGTGTTATCTATCTTTCTTGGGTAACACTTTTGAAAACTTATAGTAACACTTGAACAAATGTTACTTAAAATTCGCATATGTAACACTTTTAATATATACCTATTGTTACACTTTTAAAGTGTTACCTGAAATTCTTATGTAACACTTTTCATATCATTAGTAATATTTTATAGTGTTACAATTAACCTATGGTAACACTTTATTCAATATTATGTATCACTTTTTACCATCTCATGTAACATCTCATGCATTATTAGTTAACACTTTTTTCCATCTCCAATAGCACCTTGTGGGTAATTAGATAATACTTTTCTTTATTAGGCGTGTGTAGAATGAAAAATGTTATCAAACTATTAAAATTAATATAATGATATAGTTTTGTACACCTACTAGTGATATTTCCAAAGATGAACTAATAAACAATATTCTATATAGAATCAAAATCAACCAGCAAGTAACATATTTATATGTAATCTGAAACTAGCATGCAGTTTTCATCTTCTCTCATCTCTCCATATGCATGCATGTTGTATAAGTCTCTTCTCCACCTTCTGTCATCTCTCCATATGCATGCATTTTCCTAATGGCCTCAATATCATGAGTTGCTACTCCAATTCTTCATCTTGATTATGTTGATCCTACAAATGAAAAATATTAAAGGTGAGATCTTCAACAACAATATTATCTACTCATAAACAAAGAAAGCAAACATATTAGTAAGAAAAAAATACATTTAATAGCAACAAATTAGCATACCCTGAGACCCGCAGAGAGCATCACATAAATTACTGGGATCTCGTTTCAACATTTGCACCCCAACATGAAATTTCTCACATGAAGCACATTCAGTTGAAGTAATTAATGCAATCTCATTATATGCAATCAAGATATAGGAGGGTTTAGAACGCCAAATTTTACCAATATCTATGCATTTTAGAATCACATTAATCATACTAAACTACAAAAAACTAAAAAACATCATATCTATATTAGAACGTTGTAAGTACTATTTGGCAACAGAAGAGAACGAGAAAGATTAGAGAAAATTTTGGGGTATATAAAGTATTTACTAATTCATGTTCTTTCCAAGTAAAAGCTCGTGGAACCCATAGTGTATTAGTGTGCCTATCAATTTGAATTAACCTACTTTCCCTTTTCTTTTACTTTCCTTGTGCATATTCAAAACCAAAAGAATCATAATGAAATAATTTGTGTATTTGAAAAAGTAGCATTAAGAATCTGATAGGCATACTAAAAGTCTTTATCATCAAGCTACTAACTAAGCTATTATAACCAATATGTCTACTAGAACTCACTAAAAGTCACTATGAAGTTACTAGTGAAGCTAATATAACAACATCATAAATCTATGAGCCCTCGCTAAAAGTCTTCGTTGGCTACTAATTAAGCTAACACTTGTAACAACAAATTTTCCGTAATTTTAAAATGGACCCTACTTTCTCACTTAATGGCAAGTCCCGGTTCAAAAACCACACACAGCCTGATTCCTTGACAAGAGTTTTACCAAACATATTTGTATACTAGGCTGCAGATTATAGTCTATACTACAACAAACTGGTGCAGCTAGGTATTTTTTATGTGAAAAGTGTTTGATATTTTGGATGCTAGCTGGAGGAGCTAGTACTGGCTTCTATATTGCTATGTGCTTTAAAGATTAGATTGAGCAAAGGTGGTAGAGATAATCGTCTTTATGATTAAATAAAGGTGTTACATATTATCATTGTGATCTAATTGTAATGATGTGTTTGATCTGTGACAGTAAAATATTGAACTTTGATATTGATAAGCTCTAAACAATCTCACACCTTATATAATTGTTGTAGTCGACACCCATGTGTCAAGTGGGCTCAGGGCTCAGAGTTCTAACAAGGTCTATATAACAATTGAGTTACCTGATGCCAAGGATGTAAAACTAAAGCTTGAACCTGAAGGAAAAATGGTTTTTTCAGCTGTGAAAGATGGCAATCCTATGAATTTGATATTGAATTGTTGGGTAATATGAGTGTAGAGGTATGTTATCTATTGTGGCTAGAGCCCTACTAACCAGTAGAAAAGTTGGAGTGGCTGACCCGTGACCCGACATTGTAAATTTCAATTTCAGGATAGCAAGTACAACATGGGGGTTAGGCAGATATTGTATGTCATTCAAAAGGCCGATAAGAAATGGTGGAGCAGGTTGATAAAACAAGAAGGGAAGCCTCCAATATTTCTTATGGTTCACTGGGATAAATGTGCCGATGAAGATGAAGAGAATAGTAAGCATTGTTCTATTTAGCTCCTCTAACTAAATCCAAAATATCTCAAGTCATTGAACATAATCTTTTAGATAATTAACTCTTATTATCAATGTAAAAATTTGGAGGCCAAACTTGAATACTGTTGGATTAGATGTATGATGTTTTGGGTTGTAAATATTAGCCTATGTAGTTTGGGCCTCACTATTATGTGCTGTACATATGCACTTTGTAATATGAGCCCAACTTAGATCTTGTATGATACTAGGGCTGAAAACGTTAACTGTGAAGGCACATAGCAATACGAGAGATATACACGCACAAATACAAACCTTGAACTCTTGCAGCCACCGACCACCGTGACATGGTGTCAGAGCCACGTCGGTGATCGTTGCTCGCCGGAATCTGTCACTCATCTCACCGGAACCTTTGCCTCACACGCGTGAACAACAGGGAACCATTTGAATCCTTTGTGATGGGAGACGAGAAAACGGCGCTTGAAGGTGCGAAAGGGGAGTGGCGTGTGACCACTTCCTCACCTTTTTACCTTGAATCCGGCGTTCAGCCGGGAAATATTGCCGCTCGCGTGGTTTTCACCGGCGAGAACTATGTGACACGAATTGATGCTGCTGGTGGCGTGAGTATCACCGCTGGTGGCATGAACTATGTGACGCGGACTGATGGTGCTGGATGCGTTGACGAAGGATCCGGGTCCTCGTCTGCTGCTGGTGGCGTGAGTGCCGCTGTGACGTGAATGCCGCTGCTGGTGGCGTGAATGCTCCTGCCGGGGGACGTAATACAAGGGAGGCCCGTGCTCATGTGGTCCAAGATGGGATTTTTAGTGGGCCTGGTGGCAGTGGCACACCACTCGCCAACCTTACTGCTGAACAAATGCAAGTGCTCGTGAATCTTAATAATCACGAGCAGAACAACAGTGATCGTATGATAGGCGACACTTGTGACATTGAGTGGATTATTGATACCGGCGCTTCGCATCACATTACTGGCACATTATCCTGTTTGTGTAATGTGCGTGATGTTGAGGGATGTCCAGTTGGCCTTCTTGATGGGAGTTCGATTGTTCTTTGCGAAACAGGGAGATGTTTATCTTACAGATTGTCTTGTTTTGCGCAATGTGTTATATGTTCCTGCATTTTATTGTAATCTGATTTCGGTATCCCATTTGGTGTCTGATAATTGTTGTACTATCCAATTCACTCCTTCTGTGTGTGCTATACAGGACCGACCTTCAGGGACTCTGATTGGAGCAGGTGAACGGCGAGAGGGCCTCTATTATTTCCGCAAGGTGGTTGTAGTACAAGCAATTGGTGTTCCTGATATGAGTGAGTTTGATTTATGGTATCAAAGGTTAGGTCACCCTTCGGAGAAAGTTATAAAGATGCTTTGCATTCAAGTAGTCATAGGAAGAAATTGAATAAGATTTGTGATGTTTGTCCTTTAGCCAAACAAACACGTGATAGTTTTCCTGTTAGTTTAGTAAAGCTAGTCGCTTGTTTGAGTTGATTCATTGTGATTTGTGGGGACCTTATAGTACTCCTTCTTGTGGGGCTATTTATTTTTTGACGATTGTTGATGATTACTCTCGTGTTGTGTGGGTGTACTTGTTGCATAATAAAACTGAAGTTCATCAATTTTTTACATCTTTCTTTGCCATGGTTGAAAGACAACTTGACACCACTGTTAAAACTGTTCGGAGTGATAATGGGACTGAGTTTAATTGTATGTTGCCCTTCTTTCATCAAAGTGAGATTTTGCTTCAAACATCTTGTACGGGGACTCCTCAACAAAATGGGCGTGTGGAGAGAAAACATCGACATATCTTGAATGTGAGTAGAGCTTTGATGTTTCAGGCTAACGTCCCTATTCATTTTTGGGGGTAATGTGTTCTCAGTGCAGTGCATTTAATTAACCGTACTCCATCTGGGGTCTTAGGGGGTAAAACACCTTATGAGATGATTTTTGGGCATATTCCTGAGTTTGATCTTCTTCGTGTTTTTGGGTGTTTGTGTTTTGCTCACAATCAAAAAGCCAAGGGGGATAAATTTGCACCCATGAGTCGTAAATGTATGTTTATTGGTTATCCCACGGGGAAGAAGGGGTGGGAAATGTATGATTTGGAAACCGGAGACATTTTTGTGTCTAGAGATGTGCAGTTCTTTGAAAATTCCTTCCCCTATTTCTCTCCTACAACTACTCCTACTGAAGATTGTGGCATTTTTCCCTCCTTGCAACCTCCCTCTCTCCCTGATGAGCCCACTCCTACATCTCCTACCTCTTCCCCACTTGCCTTGCCTAGCCCACCTACACATAGCCCAGACACGGAAACCTCTAGCCCCCCTCCTCAGGCCCACACGGATCCCTCATGCCCATCTGCTTCCTCAGACTCATCAGACCCCGCGCTCCACTCCTCCTCAATTTCCAGCTCTGGCCCATCTGCGTCTGCGGGCCCAATGCCTGCGGGTTCCTTGGCTTCTTCTTCTACTGCTGGGCCTGACGCCCCTTCTACTACTATTTTGGGTCGTGGATTTCGTACTAAGCAGCCTAGTGTGTTGTTGCGTGATTATGTGGTGGATTTTGATAATTCTGAGAGCCCCCCTCCAGGTTCATCACATGCTTCAGGTCCCTCGGTACTACTCCTTATCCTATAGCTCACTTTGTGAATTGTGATAATTTTTCTCTGCGCCATCGTGTTTTTCTTGCAGCAGTTGATGAGGGTGTTGAACCCAAGAATTTTAAGGAAGCTATGGAGTATTCGGGTTGGCGTGAGGCAATGCAAAAAGAGATCAGTGCTCTGGAAGAAAATAATACTTGGGTCATGACTTCTCTTCCTTCTGGCAAGAAAGCTTTGAGTTGTAAATGGGTGTATAAGATTAAGTACAACTCTGATGGCAGCGTTGAACGTCTTAAAGCACGTTTGGTTATTCTTGGCAATCATCAGGTGGAGGAGATTGATTACACTGAGACTTTTGCTCATGTTGCCAAGATGGTTACGGTTCGCGCTTTTCTTGCAGTTGCTGCTACTCATAACTGGGATGTCCATCAAATGGACGTTCATAACGCTTTTCTCCACGGTGATCTTGATGAGGAAGTCTATATGAAGCTTCCTCCTGGCTTCAGTTCTGGTGGTCCTGGTCAGGTATGCAAGTTACAGAAATATCTTTATGGTCTTCGTCAAGCGCCTCGTTGTTGGTTTGCTAAACTTGCTACAGCTTTGCGCCAGTATGGTTTTTCTCGCTCTTATTCCGATTGCTCTCTCTTCACATATTGTCGTGGTTCTGTTCATTTGAATGTTCTTGTGTATGTGGATGATCTTATCATTTCTGGTAATGATTCTGATGCATTGTCCATTTTTAAATCTTATCTTGGTGATTGTTTTCGCATGAAAGATCTTGGTCCCTTGAAGTACTTTCTTGGCATTGAAGTTGCCCGCTGATGGTTTCTTCTTGTCTCAGCGTAAGTACACTCTTGAATATTATTTCTGAGACAGGTCTTCTGGGAGCTAAACCTGCTGACACCCCATTGGAGCAAAATCATAACCTAGCTCGGGTTGATGGCCCTCTGTATTATGATATTTCTCAGTATCATCACCTCGTGGGGCGTCTCATTTACTTGGCATTCACACGCCCTGATCTGGCGTATGTAGTTCATGTACTTGCTCAGTTTATGCATGAACCTCGAGTTCAGCATTGGGAGGCAGCACTGCGAGTTGTGCGTTATTTAAAGGGGTGTCCCGGTCAAGGCATTGTGTTGTCTTCTTCTTGTGATTTCCATTTGACTGCTTGGTGTGATTCTGATTGGGCTAGTTGCCCCCTGACGCGTCGTTCTGTTACTGGTTGGATGGTCTTTCTAGGGTCTTCTCCTGTCTCTTGGAAGACTCGGAAACAACATAATGTTTCCCGTTCCTCTGCTGAAGCTGAATACCGATCCATGGCCGATGTCACAGCTGAACTGAAATGGTTACGTGCTCTCCTTGGTAGTCTTGGTGTTTCTCATTCTGGAGCTTGCTCCCTTTTCTGTGACAGTAAGTCTGCTTTATACATTGCTCAGAATCCTTGTTTCATGAGCGTACGAAACACATCGAAGTAGATTGTCATTATATTCGTGACGCCATTCAAGCAGGTCTCGTTGCTACTTCTCATGTTTCCACCACCGAGCAACTAGCGGATTTGTTCACTAAGGCTCTTGGCACCCGTCGGTTTCGTTGCTTATTGCTGCGAGTTGGGCGTTGGTGATCCCAAGCTCCCAGCTTGAGGGGGTGTTGGATTAGATGTATGATGTTTTGGGTTGTAAATATTAGCCTATGTAGTTTGGGCCTCACTATTATGTGCTGTACATATGCACTTTGTAATATGAGCCCAACTTAGATCTTGTATGATACTAGGGCTGAAAACATTAACTGCGAAGGCACATAGCAATACGAGAGATATACACGCACAAATACAAACCTTGAACTCTTGCAGCCACCGACCACCGTGACAAATACCAATCACACCAAACAAGATAATGAATTGTACCACCAAAAATAGAACAATAAAAAGAGGAGAACAACGAACTTCCACTGAAATTCGAATAACAGAAAAAAAAAATTAAAAAAAGGAAGAATCAAAACCTCGACAAAAGTAATGTAAGGATGTCGAATTTTAAGGAGCCAGTTTTTGCAAAGCATCACCTTCAATTGGCACTTTGACGGCGCCATCTTCGCCGGAAGAGGAGAGAAAAATCCTAAATTCTGGATAAATCGCTGAAAAAGAAAAGGACAGAATGAATGAAACTTTTTCACATTCTTTTTTAATTGCAGGGAAAAATGATGATTGCTGGATTTGGAACCTTCAGGATGGTCGCCATGATTTCGCTCTCTAGCTACTAAGCCTACTATATGCGTGCCGACAGTATTGACGGAGGCTAATTAGGAAAATTCCCGAATCACCAAGCAAGCATCGAAAGTATCGTCTTCCATGAATCATCAGAAGATACGTTAGACGAATTCTCCCTAATTTTTTCTGATCTTGGCTTCAATTCTCGTTGAACTCTCGTAAGGTGATGGCAGGGGTTTTGGGCTTTCTTATGTTATTTTGCTATTTTGTGAAAATATACGAGTTTTGAAGTAATTAGATTAAGGAAATTTTGTTAATAAATACCACACTTTGAGGCATTTCTTCGGCGTAAAACAACCGAACCGAATTGAATTAGGCCAAACTAAACCGAACCGAACCGAACCGAGCCGGGTGAGTGATTGAAGAACCGAACCGAATTAAATTATAACTAATTAATAGTAATGATTATCATTTAGGAAGCGAACCGAGTTGAACCGAACCGAATGAGCGGGATTGAATTGAGGCGAACTAAACCGAACTGAACTGAACTGAACTGAAATGAAAATAAGCTGGGGAAAACAGGCCCTTTGTAAAAAAATTTGAAATAAATACCTAGGTTGTCTGAAATTTGTTTTGGAATCACTAATTCACTACCACTTAATAGATTTTCGCAAAACCGTTAGTTTTGCTCCATTAGTGGCATGTGAAATTATCTTCTTACCTTCCATTTATCTCCTCCTCCACCATCACCACCACCAAAACACCATGAAACTCACTACCCTTGCGATCCTCTTCTCTCTCCTAACCACCATTAAGAGGTGGTGGTGGTTTTGTAGTTGGTTAGTATTGTGGGGTGGGTCGATCTTCTGGTGGGTGGAGGTGGTGGTGGTTTCGTAGTTGGTTAAGGTGGAGGGTGGGATGATTTTTGTTTTGGTGGAGGTGGTGGTGGTTTTGAATAGTTGGTTGTGGTTTTAGGTGGGTCAATTTTTGGGTGGTAGGGGTGGTGGTGGCGGTAATGGTGGCAAACATGGTTGTTGTATGTGGTAGGGATGGTGGTGGTGGTGGGGGAAGGGCAAAATGGTATTTTCACATACCACTAACGGAGCAAAACTAATGTTTTTTGCAGAATTCCGTTAAGTGGTAGCGATTCCAAAAAAAATTAGTCAACCTTGGTATTTATATAAAATTTCAGACAACGTAAGTATTTATTTCAAAAAAGTGTCCAAAGTATGGTATTCATTGACAAATTTTCTTTAAATTAATGTGGGTAGTGACCACCAAAAGAAAGGAAGAAGGTAGTGTTATTTTTAGGGAAGAATTGTTATGGTAAAAAAAGGAATTGGACAATTTTATAAAGCTACGTACAGAAAAGTGTTACCTTGAAGTGTTATATGTCAAAAAGTGCTACCATCAAAGTGTTACCTATGAACAATTGCACCTCAAAAGTGTTACCTATCAAAAAGTGTTACATGTAATTGTTACATATCAATAAAGTGTTGCAAAAGTGTTACATATATGTCAATGAAAATTGGATCTCAAAAAGTGTTACCATAATGTGTTACATTAGGTCAATTATGTAGTAGAATTCTATATTAACACAAGTTCCTGCTTCTCTCTTCTACCATCATCAACAATCTGATAAATATAGAAAGAATAGATCTACTAAAGCCAGTAAATAAAGAGAAGGAAAACCAAGAGCTAGTATAAGCACCCTACCTTCTGTTTTTTTTATGGCTAGAGCAAAGAGCAGATAACCAAGATAATAGGGAAAAGGAGATAACCAGGGTTCTACATCAGAAAGCCAAAACAAACCCAAATATAAATGAGAAGGAAAAGGATGAGTAGATTTCCAAGTACTAACTGAGCATTATAATATTACACCATTTTGGTAGGAAAAGCCTAAACAACAACAACAAATCCTAGGAAGTACACCAGAGAGCCACAACGTTTAACACACATCAGGGAAAAAGGAAAAAAAAAGGTAAACAATAGCAGTACCTACACCAACTGGAAACCAACTTCCCAGGAATTCAGGTTTCTAAAAGAGGTAAACAAATTACCAATCAGCCTAAATAACTGTGATAAATGGAATTAAGCAAAAGATAGCCTAATACCAAATTAGGCAGCTAACTAAGGCGTATCAACATAAGAATCTAAAGAAATAATTAATTACAAGGCTTAATTTAGAGCTATGTTTATCCAGCAATAACAAAATGGAGAACCAAAAAAACCCTTAACTTAGAGTTATCATAACTGAAACACGATTTTAACCAATCACCAAAACTGCAAAACAGCAAAGGACAATATATGCAACCCATCAAACAACTTAAAGGAATTGAAGGACGCCAATAAATCACATTTGGGAATCAAGATGATACCTTTGTAGATTGGAAAAATGTGTATCTCTATTATACTTCCTCCATTTAGAAATAGTTGCACCATTTGCATAGTGTTTACTATTCACATCTTACACTTTGATTGTATTTGGTGATTTATATTTTAGAAAAAATATAGTCATATGAGATCTTGTTAGATGCATCTCAATGTATATTTTTTTAATATCAACTTTTTATAATTTTTACTTATTGATAATTAAAGATATTAATGTTTGAAAACATGCATCGGCAAGCGTGAAAACATGAAATGGTTCAACTATTTCTAAACGGAGGAAGTATAAGCCAAGGGGGAGCTATGGTGTCCCCCTTATGAAAAAAAAATTTAATCCTTAATTCAACAAGAATTATTACCTATTAAAATTTTCCTCAATCATAGCCCTTCCTCATTTAAAAGATGCATATCAAAGGAAGTTTAAAGTTGCTAAAATAAACTGTCATAGAAATATGTGTAGTGAAAGGAAAAGTTTATGATTGAAGAATAAACTAACATAACTAAAGCAGTTTTCAAATCAATTACAAAACCAAAGTATTAAAAAATTTAATTCTACCTAAATTTGAAATGCAACAACAATACCGACATCCATTAACAAGTCATAAAAATACCGAGAAAACAAAGACGATAATCTTAGCTTTTTAATTTTCGAGGGTCTATAATTGTCGTGTGTGTCAGTTAGTATAATTTGTCCTTTTTATTTTTTTGGGAGTCGTAGTTCTCATTTGTGTCAGTTAAGATAATATTATCATTTTACCTTTTATGAAAAATATGTAAAGATTATTAAAAGAAAAAGCTCATCTCTATTATATAATAAGCTAAGCCAAAACAGATGTATGTGGTGTTCACTTAAAATTACAGTAATATAACCTCCTTGTATATTCATTACTAATAAATGACAAAGTCAATTATGTCAACTTAATGCCATTTCATCCTATCATGTGTGATTTTTCTAATCCATCGCATAGTAATATGCAGTCAAAACAGAAGTTGCGGAAAATTTCTCATAAATTAAGAAGGGAAAAATTGACAAGAACAGTCCCAACTATGGGCGTTCCTGTAATACCCTTCATGATTGCTTTAAAGGGATTTAGCAGGCTACTCATTCCAACAAGATACATCTTTCTTTTAGGGAGTTCATTTCCTTAGTTACTCCAAAGTTAAGCGTGCTTGGCTGGGAGTAGCCAGGGATGGGTGACCTCTTGGGAAGTTTCTCAGGGTGCGCATGAGTGAGGACAAAATGCGGCGGAAGAACTTGTGTTGTTTATTGAGGACAGTTGTTGGTCCTGGATGCGCATTGGTGACGATATACTCGACTCCGTATGGGCCGGGTGTTACAAATGGTATCAGAGCAACCCTACGACCGCGTGTTGGGGCGACCCTAAGGCCGTCAGGCCGAATATTAGGAGTCCTCAAGCGCCTAGTGGGGGAGGATTATGGGGCTGCATTGTCATAAGGAGCGACCCAGAGGTCGTCAGACCGAATATCTGGAGTCTCCGGCGATCGGTCTGAGCTGGGGCGACCCACGGCCGTATGCCGAATATGTGGAGTCCTCGGGCGCAACGAGGGCGTTGCGTTGTTCTCAGTGGGGGTGTATGTAATACCCCCTCATGATTGCTTTAAAGGGATTTAGCGAGCTACTCATTCTAACAAAGATGCTTCTTTCTTTTAGGGAGCTCATTTCGCTTGTTACTTCCACGATTAAGCGTGCTTGGTGGGAGTAGCCGAGATGGGTGGCCTCCTGGAAGTTTCCGAGGGTGCGCGTGAATGAGGACGAAATGCGGCGGAAGAACTTGTGTTGGTTATTGAGGACAGTTGTTGGCCCTGGATGCACATTGGTGACAATATACTCGACTCCGTATGGGCGTTATTCTGATTCGCCATTTTCGATCGTAGGATTAATACTTGACGATAGCCCCAACTATGCATCATTTTTTACAAAATTGGTCCCAATTGACAGGTTATAGCAGGAAATTTTTTTAATTTCTTATAAACTGGTTTCTTTCTTCCTCTTCTTTCTCTCTCCTCACTCCGTCCTTCCCTGCCACCCCTCTGCATCCCCTTCCCCTCTCAACCCCCCTCCCCTGCCACCCCCGAATCCCATCCCCCCCTCCTCTGCCACCCCCGAATCCCATCCCCTCCTTCCTGAATTGTTAGTCACGTCAAATCCACGCCTGAATTGTTAGTCACGCCAAATCCACGCCTGAATTGTTCTCTCTCCTCCCTCGCTCGACATCGCGCTCCACCACCGGCTTCGAAGACGAAACACAGGAATACTCGAGAAGAAACTATGCCAATAATGTTTCAGAGACCAGAGTACAATACTGTTGTGGGTTCTCTCACTGCTCAAGGAAGGAACCTAAATTTACCCTTTAATTGCTCTATGACCCTTAAATTTTTTTTAATTGTAAATAATTTGTTCGATCTGTTTGGTTTTTGAAGTAATCGGAATGATGGGTTGTTAGTGTTTTAGGCATGTTCTGTTGAGACCTGCTTATGATGATATGATGCTTGATGGAGTTCAGCCCTTAATAAATACATTTCATTCTTTGTTGCCGGAAAGATGAAAGGTGGATGTTTCTAGGATGCTTTCTTCTTTAAGGATGAAAAGAAAGCATAGGTTTGCTTCCTGATGCATGTTTTAATCTTATGGCGTGCTAGTTTGCGCTTTCGACCTATTCTTTGGTTGTTTTTATGTTGAGAATTGATCTTTATGTTTACTGGTTTGATTGTTTATGTGCATAACAATGGAGATTTTCGGTGGGGGATCGAGATTGAGGGTGGGGTGGGTCAGGTGGTGTTGGGGTGGGGTGGGGTGGGTCAGTCGGTGGTAAAGGGTGGTGGGGACCATTTTTGTAGGTGGGGACTGGGGGTTTGAGCTGGTTATAGTAGCTCTAGTGGTGGTGTTAGGTGGTGGGCAGGTGTTGAGTAGGTGGTGGCGGAAGAAAAAAAATCGCATTTTACCTGTTGTAGCAGGTCATTAACCTGCTGGGATCAATTTTGTAAAAAATGATGCATAGTTGGGACTGCTCAGAAATAATCCTTAGTTGGAACTGAAATGGCGAAACGCCCATAGTTGAGGATGTCTCTGTCAATTTTTCCATTAATCAATCAAACAAAAGAACAATCTTTCACAAATTTGATTTGGCAATAGAACTTTACATTTAAATCCACATCAGAATTTCTTTACACTAAATATAATATTCTTTCTTTGCTTTCCTATTGAAACAACTTTTTCATCAAGTAATTTTTATATTTTGTATTTATACGAAATGGTAATTTATTAATGAGTACTAATGATACTTGTAAATTACATCCTTAAAAATTACATTAGATGAAATTTATGAATATCACCAAAATAATCCACGCACGCATCGCGTGCATAAAAGGCTAGTTATTTGCTATTGAAACGAGAAGGTTCAATCCACATCGACGAATCAACCTCTTCCCTCTGCAGTTTGCAAAACGTGCTCTTTGATCATCCATTGCCTCCTCTATTGATTGAGCTAACAAATTACTGAGCTTAAAAGAGGAAGGATATTTTTTATTTGGTAATTAAGAGTTAGCATTAAACCAAAATGAAAGTTACACCTATAAGCAGCTAAGAATTAGCCCCAACAAAACTGGACAGACCCAGTATTTACATCCCTTATATCCATCCTCTATCATTATCCTTCACCCTATCACTAATGATCTGTAAGATTCTATTTTTACAGTATATTTAACCTCTTTCACTGTATTATCTATTGTGTTGACAGTATACTCCCACAGAGCCAAGAACCTGTTTCTCCAGATCAAGTAAATTGTAGCCACCACAGCAGCTAAAATGACTTGTTTTTTAAACTTCGAGCCAGAGTACCTATCTCTGATCCATCTGCACAGTTGGTGCAGACCTTTGTTTCTCCATCTAACACCCAGCCAGGCAGCCACATCAGTACAACATGAATGCATCTGGAGCTAAACGCACAATCAAGAAGTAGATGATTTATATTTTCCACATGTTGCTGACAGAGTAAGCAGCTATCAGAGTCAGTCACCCCAAAAAACTTCAGTCTTGCTCTAGTTTTCAGCCTATCTTGAATAGCAACCCACATAATAAATCTGTGTTTAGGTAGAGAATACCTATTCCACACAAATCTATTCCATTGTACCTGATTTTGAGTAGTACACGCAGCTTTGTACTGATTTCTTATGCTGTAATTAGTACTATATAGCCACTGAGTTCCTTGCACCCTAGTACTGATGAGTTGATTTACCTTGCAAACATTCTTCCATGCCCAGCTGGCATTTTTTGGGGCCTCCTACGAACTCCAGTCATTATCTTGGATACACACACATGTAGGCGTAGGATTTTTGAATTCCTTTAATGCCTACACGCGGTGTGAGCACGTTTATTTGACTACCCCATTGTTAAGGTTTTATTAAAAATATGTTTTTGAAGTCGCCAACAATTCTTTAAAGGAAGAATCATAAACCTAAATGGATATGGGAAAAACATAGGGACAAATTATCCAATGTAGATTTCCCCGTCATGACTCCATAGATGGTCAAAGTGAACCAAAGATTGAGTTCGGGGGTGAGGGTACGAATATAGTCATAATGAACCACATTCGCCCAAAGTTGGCCTCTACTAAATATCGATTCATTGCAAACTTTATGTCAAAGAATAATCAAATAATGTTTTAAAGCACCCTAAAAATATTTAGTCTAAGTAGGTTCAGGAAACACACAAAAAGACTAATTGTTTAGTGATCAGTTATTAGACAATCAAATTAATGCGTTCCTAGTAGGTTGTCCATGTTATCTGAATTAGTTAGAATATTTATTTAAGTCTTGATTAACAATAAATACAAGGTGATAAATATTGCAATCAGGCATGAAAAATAATATGTTCATAAAAATAAATAAAAATATGAAAATAAAATACTGCAGGGAATTAGTATAATATATACAATACTTACAGTCGCAGGGACGAGTTAACAATCTACATCATGAATATAATGTTAGTAACTTCAAGAAAATAATAAAAATAAATAAAGAAAATAAAGTTAGTTAATTTAGTTGACCCTCAGAAATTATACCACCGTCCGGGTTCGTTGATTTGTACGGATCTTGGATCGAAAGTTGTACGAGTCTTAAAAAAGTTTGTGTCTTGATTTATTTTGTATCTGCGTGATGTATTGTTGCGTGAGTAACAAATATTGCAGGGATAAAGATTCACACTTTAATGTAGATGTTTAATGATGATATAATGATGGTTGATGCTGTAGGAATATAAGGATATATAGGTGGTATAGGCGTAGGTAATGTGTTGCAACTTGGAGTAATAAGGTGAAGATGATGATGCGTGGATGATGATTAGTATGAATAATTCTGTGTACGTACGTGATTGCGCAAGAAGAATTGAAAGGGATTAGTGAGGATATTAGACGGTGTTAGGCGGTGGTAGATGAGAATTGTCGAGTGATCTTTGTTTGAGGCTTCGTGTATGTTTTGTGCCGTGAGATTGTTATTATTAAGCCGTGGAAATATGAGAGATGTTGGTAGAATTATATAGTGAAGGTAGGTTTATGTAGTTGAGTTGCAATAGGTTTTGGAAAGATAATAGGTTTCAAAAAGATTTTTATTAAAAAAGATTTTAGAAAAGAGTTAGATAAAGATATTTGAAAACACTTTGGAAAAACATGATTTTTTTATAAAAAGATATTTTTTATTAATAAAACTAATTAATATAATTAATTAATCCTATTAATTAAATTGGGCTAGAAAAGGGGTTTTATAAAATTGGGCTTTCATAAAACTATTTTTAAAAGGTTTTCAAAGATGGGCCTCTAAAAAGTTATTTTAAAACGTTTTAGGAAGTGGGCTTTTATTTATAAAAAGGGTGCTTGGAAATGGGTTAATAAAAAGAGGTTATAAAATGGTTTGGGCTTAAAACATTTTATTTTAGATTCGTTCTTTATTCTTTCCTTGATCCGGACCAATTGGAGCGGTGTATTGGTCATCATAGGGTGCTAAATGGGGAGACACGATTATGTGTCTACAGAAGCCCCCACTTTGACTGAGGTTTGTAAAACCGAAAGTCAAAGTATACGTGTCGGGACGGAGAATGATTCTAGATGCTCTGCAATCCAAAATCACTGTTTTGCGCCGGTACCTGCAAAACAAGCGAATGCTTCAGGAACAGACATGTGTGCAACATATTTGCAAAGTAATTGTAAATTTGCAAAAATGAAATGATATATGGGAAAAAGAATCATGAGCTATTGTCCCGCTCCAAGGCGACTGTAATGAGCTATTGTCCCGCTCCAAGGCGATTGTAATGTGCTATTGTCCCGCTCCAAGGCAATTGTGATGAGCTATTGTCCCACTCCAAGGCTGTTGTAATGAGCTATTCTCCCGCTCCAAGACTGTTGTAATGAGCTATTGTCCCGCTCCAAGGCTGTTGTAATGAGCTATTGTCCCGCTCCAAGGCTGTTCTAATGAGCTATTGTCCCGCTCCAAGGCTGATTGTAATGAGCTATTGTCCCGCTCCAAGGCTGTTGTAATGAGCTATTGTCCCGCTTCAAGGCTGTTGTAATGAGCTATTGTCCCGCTCTAAGGCTATTGTAATGAGCTATTGTCCCGCTCCAAGGTCATTGTAATGAGCTATTGTCCCGCTTCAAGGCTGTTGTAATGAGCTATTGTCCCGCTCCAAGGCTGTTGTAATGAGCTATTGTCCCGCTCCAAGGCTGTTGTAATGAGCTATTGTCCCGCTCCAAGGCTGTTGTAATGAGCTATTGTCCCGCTCCAAGGCTATTGTAATGAGCTATTGTCCCGCTCCAAGGCAGTTGTTGTAGTTGGTTCACAGAGTAGCAAGGTTGCGTTGTTGCCAACTTTTGAAAGTTCGTTTAATTGTCGCGCGCAATGTCATAACGAACATTTGAATGCATTTGGGAATTAGGTGGGTGGGCTCCACATGGCTAAGAAGCCCCCAAGCGTGTTGTACAGGACTGTGCGCCAGACGCACAGGCCTGCGCTTGGCGTGGTATGCTGCGCTGGACGCAGATTTTTGTACGTGACACAACGTTGTCGGTGCGCTGGACGCACCATGTATATAGCACTTGTCTTCTGTTGTTAATTTGTAGGGGTCCGCAGACCTTGGCGGAATATAGCTCATATAGAGCCGTTTAATGTTGGGTACCTGCGAATACCAATAACACACATATATACAGACAACAATTAGGGGACATGCATGTGTCCCGTAATGTGGATGCTAGTGTATGGACAGGAAAAGACTTGACCTATAAAGAGTGACCTCTAGTACTCTAGACTTAAAGGTGCTATCGTGTGTGCATACGTGTGTGTGTATGTGTGACTCGATGATTGACGCTAGAATCCTATGGCTAAGGACGAAGGATGCAATGCTTTGGCACAATGTTTAGATGATGCAGATATGTAATGCAAATGTAGAGATATGACACTAATGCAGAGGTATGACACTAATGCAGATGATATGATTTGATGATTTGATCGTTCCATTAGAAGCTCAAATTTTCGTTTTAGAAAACTGTTTTTGAAAGAGAAGAAAGGGGAAGTCCCCAAGGATGATCCATGTAAGTTATGTTTGATGCGATATGCGTTGTAGTTGTTACGGGTCTAAGTGAGCCCATAAAACAGTTAGGATCTCGTATGGGTCTGGAGCCCACAATATTTTGTTTGGACTCGTAATGAAGTCCTTATCAAGGTACACATGGAGCCTATGAAGGATGATTTGTTGGATTTGAATACATTGTAGTCCTCGTAATGCATGAATTTTATGCGCTTCGAGTTTCGTATGTCAAGGCCTAAGTGAGCCCATACAATCAGTTCAATCTTGCATCAGTGTGGGTTTTAAAACCGCCGATATTTCATGTATGGACTCGTAATGAAGTCCTTATAGGCCTATACTCGGAGCCTATGATTTTCTGTGTGGAGTCGTGATGAACCCCCAGTAAGATGGAGTTTATGAATGACTCAGCTTGATTGTTTGATTTTTGAAGATATCTCGTCACGCTTAGCGGAAGTTTTGACGGAAGATTCCATATAGGGTTCCTAAGGTGAGAAGACAAGAAAGGCCAAAGAAAAGAACACTCAAATGATAAGGCGCGGTCATAGCGCTGAGTGTTGAAAGGTTATGCTAAGGTTGGCTTAGAAGCGATAATGTGGATAAGAAAAAGGAAGGGATAAGAATTAGAAGAAGGCGGAGTCATAATGATTTGACTCACGCAATAAGGTAGGCTTATGATGCAGGTTCAAATCCCAGTCTAGTTCTAAGGGTAGGGGATGAGCATTGAAAATTCATGATTTGGGAGATCACGCTTTTCTCATGGGCCTAGGCGAGCCTTTAAAATATATGTTTTGAATTAAAATGGCCGGGCCTCAAAAGAGGTTGCCTATGTATCCTTGATGGAATCAGGCCAGTCGTAGCTCTTAACATTTTAATTGGTGGCCGAGCATTTTGCTTTGGAGCCATTTGCAATGAATTAAGCATTGAATTAATCATTGATTTAGAAGAGGTCTTTGGCAAGGGTGGATAATGATGTAGGTTTGGTTTGGTTTTAAGCGGTCGAACCTCAGGGTGAGGTTTCCTACGTATCTTTAGCAGAATCAGACCATTCGTAGTTCAGGCTAGTGAATGAGAAGATGCCCTGACTTTTGCCTAAGTCGCCTTTATGGGTTTTCGACCTAGCGGGCTTTGGTTTGTCTTTTGTGGCTTATTGGGATGCGATATGCATGGTCATGAATTGTTTATGAGATGTTTATCAGAGGTATGATTTGGCTTGTAAAGATTTTTGGTTGTTGAGGTCAGGGCCGATTGGTTAAAGGTTTTGGTTGAAGGTTAAAGGTTTTGAAAGAAATACCTTTGACAAAGCTATTGATGGGCTTATTTGCAACACTTCTTTTTTTTCATATATATTTTGCACTTTTTTGTATCATTTTTTTGCTTCTTTTTTTTTTATTCGTCATTTTTGCTTTGATTTTTCTTGTTGCCTTTTTTTTTTCTCCTGATGTTGCTCTTTTTCTTTACTTGCCCTTTACATTGAATTGTTGTCTAATGTACTTCCCATGAGGTAGGTTAAAGGGAGAGGGGTGTTATGTATTTTGGAATGGTTGGAGTGGATGAATAGTTGTGGGGAAGGGGAGGAATGCCTCTTTTATATAAGCCAGTTGTTCATTGCCTTTATTAGAATAGTCATGAGAGAATTAGAAATTCATTTCTTTTAAGGCGACAATCGTGATTTTCAGTGATGCTCATTAGTGCAGGGTTAGAAAAGAAATACTCATTTATTGATTAAAAATTATGAGTACATGCAATAAGAGGGGAAATCCTACATTAGACTGGGAAAAATAAGAGAAATGAAACAGAAAATGAAATCCTAAGTCTAGACTCCTACGTCACGTGACGAGACAGCTTCGTTGCTTTGGTCTTCATGAGGTCTCTTTCTAAATGAAAAGAGAAGAAGTGTATTTTCTTTTCGTGCTGATTGGACCTAAGTGAGTCCAAATGTCTTAATGAGCGATTGAGCTCGGAGATGTGTCTACTTCTATGACATTGAGGTCATTGTCTTAGGCATTTTTGCAGCAGTAGGGGGTGTAAGCCTCCCCTCTTTTAACTTTTTGCAGGAATCAGTTTTATGTCCATCGTGTCTGTGGTATTTGCAATAGGCATCCTATTGTATATTTGCATTACGACTCTCTTGAATAACATGGTAGTGTGCTTCTAATCTGAGGACACGTGCTATAAGATCTACTGGTATTCTCTTCAACTCATCAATTTGTTCTTGAAGTGTGTTTGACATATTGTATATTACCGGTAATGGATCATCCAACGGAGATGGAGTGATGATGGAGAGATAGAAATGGAATGAAAGAATGCATGTTTGTTTTAAAAGAGTTGAGCTTCTAGGAACGAATCTTAATATCCTAAATGCATGATGTTTTTTTTTTGTTTTTTTTTTGGATGCACCTAGACCTAATGCATGTATGAATGACTTTTTTGGATGCACCTAGACCTAATGCATGTATGCATAACTCAATCTATGCGTTCGAACCTGTAAAGGCTGCCTACATATCCCAAAAGAGGGAATCAGATCGCTTGTAGTTCAGGACTACTAAATGCGGAATGCATGAGATGAAATGGAGAGTTTGGGTGCAATGAGACTCTCCTGGACTCTAGTTATGCATGAAGTGTATGAATGATGGACTATGCAATGCAGAGGGACTCTAGTATGAATGCAGTCCTAATTGATATGAAATTCTAATGACTTCAGAATCCTAGACTTGATAGACTTCTAATGATGTTAGAATTCTAGAATTGACGAACTTTCAAGGATGCTAGACTCCTAATATGCATGAAACTCTAGTGGACCTAGACTCCTAAAATGAACGGAATTCTGATGGATTTAGACCCTTATATGAGCGGAACTCTAATGGATTCGAAACTCCTAAGATGAACGGAACTCTAATGGGTTTAGACTCCTAATGATGGACAAAATTCTAATGGATTTAGACTCCTAATGATGGCAAGAATTCTAACGACCCGAGACTTCTTAGATGGGTGAATCTAGACAGGGTTAAGACTCTTAACATGGATAGAGTTAGATGAGGTGAAGAACTCTAAATGGAGTGAAATTGGATGAATCTAGACATTTGGGTCAGACGGACTTCGAGTGCAGTTAGAATTCCTAAGCAGATGGGACTTTTACAACAAGGTGGACACTAAGAAAGAAGAAATCCTAATTGATATACACATGAAAAGATGGATAATATACATGAAAGGATGAATTTTTGAAAAAGATATGAGATAAATTTTCGAAGAAGATAGGTGATATATGTATCTTTTAAAAATATAAGATAATTTTTCGAAAAATGATAGGAGATAAGAGATTGAAAAAAAAAAATTTTTAGATGGATTTTCTTTTTTTAAATAAAAAAAGATGGAAATATATTTTTTTTGAAGATAGATTGTTGAAGGAAAAAATGGGATGAGGGTTAATGAATTATCTTATGAGATACAACATTGAACCTACTCCTATCGAGTATACACAACAACTAACAATGATGCACTAAAATCGAAGCAGTGAAGAAATACAATTTCGTCAGATGCAATTCAAAGCGTTGGACGCGAATTAGTGCGCTGGGCGCGAGTTTGGGTGCGGGGCGCAGAATATGGTCTGCGTGGAACGCAACATTGGAGCGCCGGACATCTGACGCACGCGTAGGACGCAAATTACTGTGTGGCACGCAGTATAGCGCGTCGCGCGCAGCTGCATCGTACCTCCGTTTTTCATTTCTTGATCGCGAGACTTCATTTGATAACATTCGACTTGAAACATTGATAACACAAAACAATTTATTCCACGCACGCACAAATATGCACAAATAGGATGATAGTATGCAAAGTTCCATCCTAAAGTCAAGTTCTACGTTTCAAACTATGGTCAGGTTTAGGTTAAGGCTGAAAGGGTCCATGACTAAGAGATTGATCCCACGCTTCGTACCTCTGATTAAAGAGGTGGCCACGTGTAAGACGCACTCCAGTCTCAAGTCAGGAACAAGAGAACAATGCCATGGTTGGGTAGGATTGCTTATGACTAAGATCCAACACTATCGCTCAGGAAGCTTTTTGGAAAGACAAAGCGCAAACCCCCCGGGGTGACCTCACATATAGAACATGTGCTAATGAGGCAAGGTAGATTGTCCTTATGGTGGCTAAACAGTAGCCATGCACATGCAAAACAATATATCATTCTAAGGCATAAAAATAAGCGTGAATTGTATTTTTCAAGTTTCACCCACTCATTTAAAAAAAATTAATTTTTTTAAAATCATCCTCAGCAGAGTCGCCGAATTGTAGGCGTGGATTTTTAATTCCTTTAATGCCTACACGCGGTGTGAACGCGTTTATTTGACTACCCCATTGTTAAGGTTTTATTAAAAATACGTTTTGAAGTCGCCAATAATTCTTTAAAGGAAGAATCATAAACCTAATTGGATATTGGAACGGAAGAGACATCTTAGGGACTTATCCAATGTAGATTTCCCCGTCATGACTCCATAGATGGTCAGGAACCAAAAAAAGTGAGTTCGGGGGTGAGGGTACAATATAGTCAGGAACTATATTGCCCATTGCTGGCCTCTACTAAATAACGATTCACAGCAGATTTTATGCAAAAGAATAATCAAACAACATTTTAAAGCACCCTAAAATAATTAATCTAGATGGGTTCAGGAAACACAAAGAAAGACTAATTATTTAATGACCAGTTATTTGGCAATTATTTTACACGGTTCCTAGCAGGTTGTCCAAATTATCTGAATTAATTAGAACAGTTCTTTAGGTCTTGTTTAGCAATAAATACAAGGTGATTAATATTGCAATCAGGCATGAAAAATAATATGTTCATAAAAATAAATAAAAATAAGAAAATTAAATATTGCAGGGAGTTAGTATAATATGTACAATACTTACAGTCGCAGGGACGAGTTAACAATTTACATCATGAATAAAATGTTAGTAACTTCAAGAAAATAATAAAAAATAAATAAAGAAAGCAAATAAAGTTTGTTAATTTATTTGACCCTCAGAAATTATACTACCGTCCGGGGTCGTTGATTTGTACGGATCTTGGAAAATTGAATTGTGTACGAGTCTTAAAAAGATTTTATCTTGCGTCGAATTAGTATTAGTTGGCGTGGAAAGTTGTATGAGAATTAAATACTGGCAGGAAGGAGGCGTAGGTACTGTTTGTAATTGAATCCAAAAGAATGGATTTTGATGAATTGGTGATCTTGTATAGGTAGTATTAGCCTATTAGGGAATATTTTTTTGGTTGATGTGGCGCAAGATTATTAGATGAAGGTTTTTAGGTGATGTGGCGTGAAATAGAGGTGATGATGATGATGAATGGTGCTGGGTGTGCGTGAGATGAGGGAGTTGTGGTGTTGAGGGGATTTTGTGATACAGGCGAGAGTTATGTTAGATCAAGACGATCGAGTGATAATGTTAGGCGGTTGTGTGATTAGTTTTTGAGAGCTGTCGAGCGTTTTTTTCTAGGCCATGAGTGTTTTGAGAGGAAGGAGTATATATATGTAGGGCTGTTCACATGGGTGGGTCGGACCGGAATTTGGACCGGACCGGACCGGATTTTGGACCGGACCGGACCGGACCGGACCGGAGATTCCGGTCCGGTCCCCGGTCCGTGGAAAGTGACGATTCCGGGTTTCCGGTCCGGTCCGGTCCAAACCCGGAAAAATCAGGTCCGGACCGGAACCCGGAATTTTAGTATTTTTTTTTTTAAACCGCGCCCCCCAAGTCATTTTTACGAGGTCCAAACAGTCCAACAGTCCAAACAGGTCCAACAGGTCCAAACAGGTCCAACAGGTCCAAATAGAATATTTAAAATCCAAAAAAAAAAAAAAAAAATCGAAAATCAGGTCCAACAGGTCCGGACCGGGGACCGGACCTGATTTTTCCCGGTCCGGACTCGGACCGGACCGGAAAATCAGTCCGGTCCCCCGGTCCACCAAATCCTACAAATCCGGTCCACCGGTCCAAGCAGGTCCGGTCCGGTCCGGTCCGGTCTTGGACCGGTGAACAGCCCTATATATATGGGTTTTAAAAGATAATAGAATTCTAAAAGATTTTTATTAAAAAAGATTTTAGAAAAGAGTTAGATAAAAGATATTTAAAAACAGTTTGAGAAAAAATTATTTTTATAAAAAGATATTTTTATTAATAAAACTAATCAATATAATTAATTAATTCTATTAATTAAATTGGGCTAGAAAAGGGATTTTATAAATTAGGCTTTCATAAAAACTATTTTTAAAAGGTTTTCGAAAATGGGCTTTTAAAAAGGTTATTTAAAAAAAGGGTGTTTGGAAATGGGTTAATAAAAAAAGAGGTTATAAAATGGTTTGGGCTTAAACAATTTATTTTAGACTCGTTCTTTATTCTTTCCTCGATCCGGACCAATTGGAGCAGGGTATTGGTCATCATAGGGTACTAAATGGGGAGACACGATTATGTGTCTACAACACAGTTCACCCACTTTACCCAGAGATTTTCCTTGCCTTGAGCTATGTGCCAAGCTAATTTCCCCAAAGCAAAAGTGTTCCACAACTCCAAATTCCGAAATCCAAGCCCTCCACCATTTTTGGGCTTGCAAATGTTCTCCCAGGCCACTGCACCTGGTTGCTGTCATTGTGGCTCCCTGACCATAAAAAAATCTGCAAATGGTATTGACTTCCTTGAGCACAGCCTTGGGAATGATGAAGATTTGCCTCCAGTAAACATGGATGCTCATCAAAACACTATTCACCAGTAAGCTTCTAGCTGCAAATGATAAGTTCCTAATTTTCCACGTATTGATCCTGTTTACCATCTTACTAATCAGGCTTTGACAATCACGAGCCTTGAGTTTGACAGTGGATATAGGAACACCCAGATATTTAAAAGGCAGGTTGCCAATAGAGAAACCACTAACATATGTCACTCTTTGTATCTCTTGCTCTTTCATTCATGCATAATACACTTCAGATTTACTCTTGTTTACTTCCAATCCCGAAGCATTGGAAAACATCTGAAACCCTTGCAACATTGTATATATGGACCTAAAGTCCCCATTGCAGAATAATAGTAAATCGTCAGCAAAGCAGAGATGGACAAGCTTCAGATCTTTACACCTGGCATGGAATTTAAACTCTTCAAGTTCACTAACATAGGATAGAATCCTATCCATGTAACTTAC
Organism: Beta corolliflora; assembly: GCA_947648045.1. Classification (NCBI taxonomy): domain Eukaryota; kingdom Viridiplantae; phylum Streptophyta; class Magnoliopsida; order Caryophyllales; family Amaranthaceae; genus Beta; species Beta corolliflora. Next base: position 274,276 of record CANSZD010001887.1, on the reverse strand, counting down.
AAAGGGCAAAGAGCAGGGGAGACATGGGATCTCCCTGCCTAAGCCCTCTGTTAGCACCAAAAAAACCACAAGGGGCACCATTAATCATGATAGAAAACTTCGGGGATCTCACACAAACCATAATTTGTTCAACAAATTTTTGAGGGAAACCTACACCTTCCACCATCTGCGCGCTGCACAAAATTCCAGTTAACGGTGTCGTAGGCCTTCCTAAGATCCAAGTTCATGAGACAGCTGGCACGAGTGGAACTCTTTTGATAAGATCTCACCAAGTCTTCGCAGATCATAACATTGTTCAAGATGCTTCTTCCTGCCACAAAAGTCCCTTGACTGGAGGAAATAATTTCAGGCAGAACTTTATTGATCTTCTCACTCATAAGCTTTGTAATACACTTATAAAGTGTAGAGCAACAAGCTATGGGCCTATAATCAGCAACATTCTCAGGACATTTGATCTTTGGAACAAGAGTCAAAGTAGTAACATTGATGACTTTCAACAACTTGCCAGTCCTAAAGAAATCAAGAATGGCATCAGTCACATCTTCTCCCACAATCTCCCAACAGTGCTTGTAAAATTCGTTATTGAAGCCATCAGCTCCAGGAGCTTTCTCATCAAGGATGCTGAACATGATCCTCTTTACATCCTCTCTGGTGAACTCAGCATTGATGACTTGCAAATGCTCCTCAGAAAGCCTCTTCCCCTTACTAAGAAGAGTAGGAAGCACAACTTGTTTTTGATCTCTGCAAGAAAACAGATCTTGATAGTATTCAAGAAAGGCTTTCTCTACTGATGTCTGCTCATTTATCCATACTCCATCAGCACTATGGACAGAGTGAATCTTGTTATGAGTTCTCCTGGCCTTTATTGCCTGATAAAAGGTCTGAGTGTTTTCATCCCCACATTTGAGCCAATTAATCTTGGCCTTTTGTTGCAGTAAAGAGTTTTTGTTTTGCTTAGCTCTTTTAAGCTTCTCCAAAGCTACCTTTTCAGTGCTAATCAACACAGGATCCCCTTGATTCTTATGCATCTCATCTTGAGATATTTTAAGCTCCTGAGTAGCCTGAATAACAACCACCTCAACATCACCACATCCCACTCTATTCAGTTCTTTCAAAGCCACTTTCACATTCTTCATCTTCATACAAACCCTGAACATAGGGCACCCTGTGACTTGCTTATTCCATTCATCCCTAACAGTATAGAGGAGAGTAGGATGTGTGCACCACATGTTATGAAATTTAAATGGTTTCTTCTAACTGGTCTCAGGATACACACACAGCAAAACTGGTGTGTGGTCAAAGTTTCCTTCAGGCAGGAAGGCAACTTCAGCAAGATCATATTTATCACTCCAGAGTGAGTTAGCCAACACTCTATCAATTCTAGAGAAGACTCTTTTGTCACCATATTGTTTATTATTCCAGGTGTAATGCCTACCAGTTGCTTTCACATGAGAGAGATTACACACACAAAAACAATCAACCATAGGGGCAATTTTAGAGTTTCTAACAATAGCTTCAATTTTGTCCTCAACGTTACTAAGGGCATTAAAATCACCCATAATAACCCAAGGTTTCACATGGATCTTAGCAATAGCCTTTAACCCATTCCATAAATGCATCCTACTTGCATGGTCATTAAAACCATAGACTAAGGTACAAAGAAATACTTCCCCATTTAGGCTGCACACTACTGTGTATAAACTGACTCTCAACTTGCTCAATATTAACAGCAAAGGACACCAAGCAATAATGATTCTACCATTCTCATGGCAATTGTTATTATGTGTGAAACACCATCCAGGACATAGATTAAGGTATACATCACCTAATTTAGGGGATTTGACCCTAGTTTCTAAGAGGCTAAACAGCTTAACATGATGAGAATTAACAAAAGTTCTCACCTCATTTTGTTTGGCTCTAGTGTTTAGACCTCTTACGTTCCAGGTTAGGATGTTATCCATCTTGGGAAGGGGATGTCACCCCCTGCCCATCATCCTTTGTCTGCACATGATCTTGAGAAGATGAACTTCCTGCATTAGTATCCCCTCCTTGCATTATCTCCTTATCCAGATCACCATTGTTTGCCTCCACTATCTCCACTGTTTCCACATTCCCCTGCAACACTGTAAAAGTGTTGTGGATTGGTATCGCTGCCGCATTTTGCTTTGGTGCAGCCTGCCTAGTCCCCACATCAACAAAGCCTTCAGTGTCTGGGCTCACTTTCTTCTTCTGAACCCACACTCTTGTACCAACATTCTTCTTACAAATTGCAGCCTCATGACCATACCCTGAGCACTTAGTACACAAAGTGGGTCTCCATTCATATTCAATCTTTTGCTCAACAACATTTCCATGTTCATTGCAGAATGTCACCTCATCAGGGAGCTCTTGGTTAATTCCAACTTCAACCATTACTCGAGCAAATGCTAGTTTATCCTTGCTCTTCGTTGCCTGATCCATCTTGACAGCATTTCCCACCAATCCAACGATCTTAAAAAGGCTCTTCTCTCCCCAGTACTTAAAAGGAAGACCAGGTAGCCTAATCCATATAGGAATCTCCTTCAAATCAGTTTTATCCACATTCATATCAGGATCCCACAATTTTGTAATCAGTGGCTTTTGATAAAAAAACTGGAATCCCTCTGTAGCAACCTTCAAACATGCCTCAGTCGAATTAAATCGAACGATAAAAATTCCTTTCCCTATAACCCCGATTTTATCAATCCCTAACTTCCCCCAAATTCGCCTAAAAAAACCTTCCATCACAGATAATGGTGGGTTGGCTCCCAAAACATAGCACACAACAGCCGAAGACCAATATTCCACTTCATCCTGAATATCTTCTAGTTCAATTGTAACATAGGGGTTCTGCTTACTCACCTGATTCATATGAGTTCCATTTCCATTTGCTTCTGTATCCACTCGATCTTCCCAAGAGAGCCTCGCCGAGGTATTAGCCACCTTCGAACCACTTTGAATAACATCAAGCCACTGTGACAGCACCGCCTTCTCCATCGAATGTTGGATTCGCTCCTCCAGCGAAGGTGGTGGAATTACATCTGTAACATCATCAATGTCAAGATCTTCTACTAGAACATTCTCCTTAATAGGACTCGGAATCCGCAATCCCTCAACTCCAGTAACTTCATCGACCGATTTGGTCTTCTTGACCGGAGAAGATGATGGTCCTTTAGCTTTACCTTTCCCCTTCTGTGCACTTTTTTTCGCCCCACGACCTCGTGCCATGGCGTCGGCGCAGTTTAAGACAGAGGAGTCTTAACATACGCTGAGAGAGAATAGAGCGAAAAAAATGATATTGACTCCAAACTATTAAGAGGAAGGATATTGTTTATTCTGTCCGGTGTTCTCTGTTTCTCTTGTCCTCCGATCCTTTTTCCACCCTTCATTGTCTAATTTCTTACAATTTCTCCCCCAAAATTTTGAAAAGAATATACAATTGATGTTTCCATCCGTGAATTCCTAACTTTGCTTGCTTTTTATTAGTGATTTGTTGTGTTTAAGGTCAATTTGAATATCACTTTTCTGGTTTTTGCAAGACTATATCTTTTTGAATGAACCCCGTGTCGAATAAGGGCATAAGATTAGGAAGGTTCAAAGGAGGAAGAAGGAAAAGGGAAGAGGAGATGTATGAGTTAGGAGATGGTGATATGGTGGATGTGTATTGTCACTAACAACAACACCCGACAAAGAAAGGTAGAGTAGATATTGGAAAAAGCTGGAGGATGCCGCCAAAAGTGGCACGAGGTAAAATTGAGGGCAAAGCAGCAATTTTACAATGTCGTAAGGGTAAAATCGTCCGCACACTGTTACTAAGCTACATCAACAAAAGTTCTTGCTTTTAAATGGGTATGGATTCTACGTACTATGTTGTACCCCTTATTTTTTTGTTCTACATAGTATCCTTCAACTTTTAAAAATTTCTCTTTAGTACCCCTCCATTAAGTCAATTTAAGTACATGAAATACCACTTAAAGATTTGATTATTATAAATAGACATGTCGGATTATTTTTAGCGAACCGGCCAAATGTTGGATTATCGTAATCAAATTTTCCTTTCTAAAATGCCCTTGCATTATTGTTAGGTTAGAGGATAAGAGGAACACATTTGATATTTGAAAAATAAATGTTATTTCCAAAATTGTAATTTGTGAGAGGTGGCAATAATTTGAGAACTAATTCCAGATGGGTGGAGTAAGTATAATCATCCAACAATATTTCACATAGATTTGTTGATTTTAATTCGGTTCATCTTCTAGTTGGGCCAAGTTCGAGTCAGCTCATTAGTAGGTTCGGTCATGTTTGAGTTAGATCATACAAAAATGTTTTAACTTATTTCAAGTTCGAAAATTGATCCATCTTGAGTTTTCTCAAGACAACTTGTATTTGTATCGTGTTAGTTCTTGTTTGAGGCAAATTTATTTAGTTGTCCTAAGAAATTTAAAGTAGCATAAATCTACTTCATATATATTTATGGACAATATTCATTGTTAACTTGAAACTCACTTATTAAATATTACTCCCTCCATTTCAAAAAGATCCGAACAATTATTGAAACACGTAATTTAAGGTGATAAGTTGTAGTATGGTTATCAAATGTTATATTATTAAAAAGTAGATGTGATAAGAGTTGGTGGGAGTATTTTTAATTGAAGGACAGAGAAAGTTAGGTAGTTTTTTATTGATAAAGTTAGAGTGAGGGCCAAAAAGTTATAAAAACAGTAAAATAATAATAGTGGGGCCATGCCAAAAATGGAAGTGTTCAAACTAAAATGGGATAAACATAAAAGGAAAGTGTTCACTATTCTGGGACGGAGGAATTATATCATTTATTATGAGCATTAGTGAACATTCATGTGGTATTTCATATATAATTTTCAGGTGCATTTAGGTTGCATTTTAGAGCTTTTAGCTTCATATTTAGGTTCATATTGCATTATATTCTTAAGTTATGTTATTCTACTCCTATTTGGCATTTTTTCGTGTTTTTTTTATGAATTTCAGGTATTGAGAACATATTTGGAGTATAATTAGCTAATCTTGACCATTAGTAGCATTTGGAAAGAAGGTACATTGCATAAGGACAGTTATGGATATCTTATACGAGTTTGAGCAAAACCAAAGCGGAAAATTATTAGAAGAAATATGAAAAAGGAGTCATGTTTAATCTTTTGACCATAACTTTTTATGTGTTTATGAGAATTGAATAATCAATGGATTTGAAATCTAGATTTAAAGAAATTTCCATCGGTAGATGGCACGCCCCGATGAGACTTCTAATCAAGTAGTTATGCCTTTCAGAAGTTTGCAATGTTTTCTGCTGGAATTTGCTACCGTATGCACAGATCATTAATTCCTCCCATTTTATGATTGATTCGACTTTCCTTATCTTGTAACTTACTTTTGTAGTGATATTCAATTATTTAGTCTAATTTATATGAGGAATCACTTCTTGTGAAGAACTCTCTCATTATTTTATTTTTTTTTGTTTTAGTTTTAATTTTAGTTTTCTTCTTCCTTTTCTCTCTATCTTTTTAGTTGAAAACCCTAGTTTTTCTTGTTCTTGATTAATTCATGAGTTATTAGTTTATTTCCCTGAGGTCTTGTTATTTCTTTCTTTTGTTTCTTTGATTTCTTTTAATTATGTTTTCCTTTTTAGATATAGTTTTTATTCTTTATTTGATGATTGAGTAGTCTTATTTCTAGTGTTGGGAATCCATGTTTATATGCTATGAATATTGATTGATGTTATTGATGGTTTGATTAGTCATTCATAATTCTAATTGACTAGATTCATATTGTTAATCTTGCCATTTGATCAATGGTCTGATTTAATCTTGCTAACCGCGACTCATAGATCGAGATATAATACTCCTTAGAGGCTTATCTACAATTGGCAAATCTGATTATGTTAGCAATCGTACTGCATATGTTGATTTGAGTGCGTTAGAACCCGACAGTAGGATTAATCTATACTCTAGATATTAGACTAATTAGATTATTGATGGTATTTTGATAGATTATAAATATGAGCATGGTGAACTATTACCCTAGATCTTTTTAGTTTGATTATTGTATTTTATTAGTTTATACCTTTCATTCACATATTTGTGATATTGTTTAGTTTAGTTTATACCTTTCATTCACATATTTGTGATCTTGTTTAGTTTCTCCATTACCTTAAATGCTAGCTTAAAGCTAGGGGTGTAAGTGGATTGGACTTTGCCAAATCCAAATCCAGTCCAAAGTTTTTTGGACTCGAGAAATTGAATCCAAATCCGATCCATACTTTTTTGATTCCAGTCTAGTCTGAAACTTTTTTCTTGAGTCCGAATCCAGTCCAGTCCAGTCCGATTATTGTATAATATAATTTTTTCCCGATTTAAGTTCACAATGTTTTCTCATGATTGAATCATTAAAATTTTAAAAAATTGGACTCATTACATATATTTCACAAAGTAACTTTACATACATTTTTTAAGTCTGATATATAAAATGCAAAATACAAAAGGCGGCATAAGGGTTAAACTAACTTTTTCCTTTTCATTCTTTAGTTCTCACTTTGGACTTTTAGAGGGTAACTGAAAATTCCGGCGCCAGATAAAAGAATTTAGAGCGAGAATGTTAAAAAGTCCAAAATTCCAACAAATATTTTATTTTTTTAAAAAATATATATTATATGCTAAAATATTTTTTGGACTGGATTGGACTTATTGGACTCCAAAGGGGTAAGTCCAAATCCAGTCCGAAAATATTTGGACTCGAAAATTTGAGTGCGAGTCCAGTCCAAATATTTTTCCAAGTTTGGACGGGACTGGATTGGACTTTGGACTTTTCGCAGTCCACTTATACCCCTACTCAAAGCAATCATCTCTCTATGGATTCAACTCTACTTAAGCTACTACATTGTTAGTAGGTTTTGCTAGGATCTTATTTTTGACAGGTGTACGACATCCGATCCTATCATATATATATATATATATATATATATATATATATATATATATATATATATATATATATATATATATATATATATATATATATATATATATATATATACTTCCTCCGTTCTTTAATAATTGTTACATGTAGGGGTTGTACATTTTCTAAGGAGATGAGAGAGATAAAGAGAGATGAAAAAATGGACCCCATGTGACAAGGAGAGAGAGATAGAGAAAACATAGTCAAATTTAGTAATGTTGTAATTAATATGAAACTTCCATATAAGGGAAATGTTGCAATAATAAAAGAACGGAGAAGTATATATATATATATATATATATATATATATATATATATATATATATATATATATATATATATATATATATATATATATATATATATATATATATATATATATATATATATATATATATATATATATATATATATATATATATATATATAGGGAAAGACTCTTGTGAGAACACCTCCTTTATTTGAGAACACTTTTTTTATGTGAGAACAGATCCGATTTTCTATAAATTAAGTGGGATTTTTTGCCAAATGCAGCCCTTTAAAGTGGTCACTTTGTTGATTGCAGCCCTTTCATTTTAATCTCTTCAATTGCAGCCTCAAATAAACCAAACTCTTTTAAGTTGCAGCCTAAATCCAACTTATCTTCACGACAAACTTGACACCTAGAATCACCATGCTCATGCATGGCAAGTTTGCTCATCTCTATTAATGACAAAATTTCTACAAAAGTTGGCAAAAAAGTGTTGATTAGAGAAGAAACTCGTTCGATCGTCGGCGAAAAGGGTCGATCAAAGGTGTAGGAGTATGAGTTTAATTATTGTGTTTTCTTTTTCTACATTTTTCGCCAAGACATTTCTTCTCTTAATTTGTGTTGGATGAAGTAATTTAGGTGATGATGATGATGAGCGAGTTTTCTCAACTAATTTTAGTTCATAATTTGGGATTTTTGGTGTAATTTTGTTATTAATACATCGAATGATTAAATTTTTGTTAAAATAAATTTATTGTTATGTTTATGATACATGATTTTGATCATTTGATGGGGTGGATGATGATGATCAATTATTGCTAAGTTGCAATTTAAAGCTTTGTTGAGATGAGATAAGATGAGTACAGTTTGCCTCACATTGTGATTTTGCATGTGTAGTATTACATATGTTTTAAAAGTTATTATATATGATCTGAAAATAGTGTATATGTTCTACAAAATGGTGTACATGTTCTAAAATTTTACTGGAATTAATTTAAAATGTACTTGTAATCATTTATAACATACTTGAAATAATTTAGAACATACTTGAAATAATTTAGAACACACTTAAAATATTTTAGAACATACTTGAAATAATTTAGGACATAAGCTTGAAAATTTAAAACATGTATATATCAATATATGTATATGTGTTGATTAGGTTCTTACGTAAAAAGATGTGTTCATGTTCTAAAAATCATATCATATGTTCTATAAGTTATTGTTCTAAAAAGTGTTGCATATGTTGTAAACATAAATCGATTCTCATATATGATATATGTTCTCACATAAGGACCCATTCTCGCCGGATCCTATATATAAGTGAGTTCATATGAAAATGCATACTTATATGAGAAATGAGAATGGATTTTACGCGCTATAACTCTAATGAACAAGTGGTGTAACTCCAAAAAAATATTAGAAAAAAAAAATTCTGAAAAAAATAAATTTTTTTTTCGGCTCGAAGTTTTTTCGGGGGTATAGCGTTAATGAACAAGTGTTGTAACTCTAATCCAATCGTGTTGTTGAGATTCATTCTCATGTGATCCTGCCTATATATATATATATATATATATATATATATATAAAGCTAAGTCACATTTTCCTACGTGTCGAGCTGCCATTAAATTTGCCACGTGTCATCCTCCAAAAAAAACTGCCACATGTAAGAAATTCAGATTAAATGCCCATATGTCGCTTGGTGATTCCCACTTCCCTTGATTGCACAGCACAATGCCATAATCAGCGCCTAATGTCAAAAGATTGAATTATTATAGGTAATGAAATCAAATCCTTCCATAAATTCATAATGTAAATATTCATAATATACTTTTGGTTGTCAAATGCTTGGTCTTTGCTACTATATAATGCACGAAATGCATGCATTCTCATAATATTCATAAGGGTGTTGTTCTTGCTTCCCAAAACTTTCATCATGCTGCAACTTTTTCACTCCTCCATTTGCATAGCTTCTCACTCCTAACCCAACCAATTAAAAATTATGAAAGCAATCTACCCATATATTTATAGGAATAGGAGACAGAAACTATGAATCCATAACTTCATTCTCATTCAATATGGCTAAGGGCATATCATAAACTAATTCCAAGAGCAGTCACTCACTAATTAAGAAAGAAAAATCGAAAATGATCCGCATACAAAGATCAATCGTGAATTATTTAGAATACTTCCTTTAGTTAGATAGTATAAGAAGAAAGTAGATATGAATGTTAAATTGATCTTAATGATCTAAAATAATAAACGATCAATTAAAAAATATACTTATACTACCTAATGATAAAATAGAGTATGAGTTTATGTCATCCCTTTGTCTACAACGAACCTGATCATTACGCACAATTAAAGTAATAGGTTTTCTATTGAGTCACTATTTGAGCACTAGCAACTTCAATCCCTTTTCGTTTATTGGGTCAGATGCAAGTGATGATATTTTCGGTTATGGGTCTATAGGATACAAATCATACTTGGGTAAGTAGGCTCTTGGTTCGACCGTTGGGGTGATATTAAGGATAGGACAATTTGGGTCGAACAATTCAAATCGCTTAGTTTTGCGAAATGTATGGGTAAAATACTATATACGGTGGTTTTTGTGTGGGTGAAACCGTGAGAATATGTAATTTGTGTGTATGTTAGAGTGGATTAGTACATAAGCGGTCAGGAACTTACTCGAAAAATCATATGGAACATGGTAAGTGTTCTATAAAAATATTTTCAAATATTTAGTTGTTAGTAATCCAAAATTATTAAATCTTCTTTTTAAACCTACATATAGCCTATTTTGTAGCTAGACTCGAACCTTATATAAGAAAAAATTTAATGGGCGTAAAATACTATTGAAATCCTCATACCTTGATAACGATATAGGATATTATTTAAAATTAAATGAGAATGTAGTGATTTATATATTTGTTATTGGAAATGAGTTAACTATGTATCTTATAAAGTTTATAAATGTAATACTTCCTCGCTACCAAGTAAATGCCCCATTTTCCACTTTGGAGTGTTTCACAATACGTGTACCATTTCCCTATTCAGTAACTTTTCATATAATAGTACTAATAAATAATACGCACGGGTCATAAGCCAGTTCTAATCAACAAAAACCTTCCCATGCACTTTATCATGACATTAGCAAATCAGTTTCTGAACGCACGAGTCATAAGCCAGTTTGAAAATATATTTTTAATACATGATATAAATATAAAAACTTTAAATTATGAGCCAATATTCAAACCATGATTTTAGGAGAAACATCCTAAAATCTTAAGTTTATAAAATAAAATATTCCTGGCGCATTTTAATGTATTTTTTTGTTTCATTTACGTACTTATAGATGTATATATCATGATTATAAGATTTTTAAAGTTTAAAATGTTGTAACAAAGGATTTTTATATATCATGAAATATAATTTTACATTTTATATTCTTTCGACCTTAAATACAGGACTTTTAATATTTATGCATTAAACAAATTTGGAACAAAAACAACTACTTAATAAACAAAACAATTCCCGTGTATTTTTGCACGGGTTAAAAGCTAATATATATATATATATATATATATATATATATATATATATATATATATATATATATATATATATATATATATATATATATATATATATATATAGGGGTCGGATCCGCTGAAAACAAGTAGTAGGCTGAAAACTGAAAACAAGCCATCTCAGCCATTGAAAACTTTAATCTAATCTCAGCCGTTAGATTTCCCACACATTAGTAATTGCGATTTTAGTAAACCTACAGATGCTGCTCTCTCTCCCAAGAACACGAAATTCCCTTGCAAACCCATCGAGATACTTTCATTCCAACACGAAATTGCTCTTTCTCTCGTGAAATTTGGATCAGCCTCAAGAAAAGTCGAAGATTTATGATTCAATGTCATCCGATTCAAGTTAATCGAGATTCAAAGGAGTTTATTTCACTTGCTAGCTTCAATTTTAGTTTTCGAAATCCCTAGCTATCGAAATCTCTAATTTTTCGATTGCTCTTAATTTCGAAATCTGTAATTGATTGAAGATTGTTGAAAATCTGAAGCTATTGATCCAGACTAAGACGGAGAAAAGGTATTGTCGATTTGTACTGGTGCTCGATTTTTTTCTTCGAATTATTAACATTCGTGGATTAGTTTTTGCTTTTCGTGGATTTGTTTTTGCTTTTGTTGGATTAATTTGAGTATTTCGATTTCCTATAACTTCGAATCGAGCTTAGAATTTCGATTTTTCGAGAAACTTCATGCTGCTTGTGATTTAGTTTGAGTGCTTCAAAGTAGTGAATTTTGGTTTTTATTTGCAGTTTTTGTTTTGTTTATAGTTTATATGCGATGTGATTCATGAATTTATTATGCTATGAGTTATAGTATGGTTAATTTATTAAATTCATGAATTTGTATGTTAGATATAGCTAAGCTATTGAGTTTTGGGTTTAATCAAATTGTAAAGATAACTGACAAGAGGTTTTTAGTGTGTCGTTAAGGCACCAAAAATCGCTTTTCAAACAATATTTATAACTCCTAACAAGTAATTACTAAGAACGTAGTAAAGGCAAGTCAAGGGTCGATCCACAGGGAAATTGGGATTAATCAAAGTCTATTAAGTCTAAATTACCTAATTGAAGGGTTTTGGGGGGTTTTGAATGATTTTTGTAACAACTAAAACTAACTATTATCAAAGAACTAGCAAATAGTATGAGATGAAAATATGAATAAGGAAGACACTAGAGTTAAGGTTACTAGTATGGATCAAAGTGGACAACGTCTATTAATGCAATTGTGATTCAAAGGCAACGATTACGCAAGGTTTAGTTTTCCTCTAAAATACTCGAGTCCTCTCTCGAATGGTCCTCGAGAATAATCGCTTAATCAATCAACTAAATCCTCTCTCGAATGGTCTTTAGTCAATTGATTAAGAGATCCAATGAATTTGGAAAACCCCTAATATAGGATCCCCTTAATTTCTACCCAATATCTTGGCCTAGAAATTAAGTTGATTCATGGGGATGATAAAAGAATTCATAATTCAATTAAGAACATTTGAAATCAGAATACCAAAGCATAAATGTGATCAATATCTATCCTAAGGCCTCAAAACACCAAGATCAATGCATAAACGTCTTAAATCATCACAATCACATTAACAATACATTTAAACCCTAATCCATACTTTCACCCTAACCCTAGATAGGGAACTACTCACTAATCATGGATTCTAAGCAATAAAACATGAAATCTATAACTAATCTAGGGCCAAACATGATTAAGAGATAATTAATCTAATGAAAGCAACAACTAAGAAACTATAATAAAGTAGATCTAATAAAAGGGAAGAACAAATAATAGCAATGAAAAGAGATAATAAAAACTGAAACTTTGAAATTAAATTGAATAAAAGTACCTTCAATGTTGTAGAAATCACAAACTATAATCTACGAATCTCAAATCTTGATTAAAAACTAAGTGTTTATCTCTCTAATATGAACCCTAATAATATTCTCTAAACTCTAGAATAAAGCATAAGTTCAAAATAAAATCAATCCAATGTTATTAAGGCAAGCCTCGTTTTTTTTTTCTTCGCGGATTTGAATGGTGCGGGCGCACCAAAATCAGGTGCGGGCGCACCAAAATCAGGTGCGGGCGCACCATTCTTTCTGATCTGGTCGGACAGTTCTACTTAAAAAGAGCATAACTCTTTCGTTTTAGATCCAAATCAAGCTTATGACCAGTCGTTGGAAAGCTATCGAAACAAGCTTTCACCTCCAACTGGAATTACCTTCATCTGTTTTGTGGTTTGAAAGTTATATCCATTTGAAATTCTCTGTTCAAGATTCTATTGTGCAATGTGCTCCTTTGTGCGAGCGGATATGGGGCATGGTGCAAGCGCACCATTTCTCAACGTGTGCTCTATTTTCATTGCTTCCTTTGCCAACTCTACAACATGTAGCCATCTTAGTAGTTCCACCTATATTAAGAACATGGCAAAACAGGGTGAAAGTAAATGTACTAGAAATTCGGTCAAAAATGACTGAAAATCTAGTAAAATGTCACTATGATTAAGAATGATCAAGTGAATGAAATAGAAGGGCAAAGGGAGAAGAAAGAGGGAAGAAAGGGGAGAAAGAGGATCAAAATGAGCTAAAAGGAGTCCATAAAGTGCGTTTGAAACGCACTTATCAAACTCCCCCAAGCTTAGCATTTTACTTGTCCTCAAGTAAACCAAGAATGAGAAAAAGGAAAGAGAAGAAGTGAACCAGAGGAAAAAAAAACCATGCAACAAACTAACCTAAATGCTCTATAAGCAAAGCTACAAACATGACATGCAAGCTAAATGAGTTCATAACAAGATTTAGGCGACCAACCAAACACAAGAGGGAAGATGATTAGGAAGCACAAGAGTGACTCAAGGGATTCAATCCACCGATCAACTGAGTCTCCTTGAAAAATAGGCTTTCTAAGAGTGATTTCTCACTCCTCTCCACTTCCAAGTCCCGAATTTGACTCCCCCCTAGGGATGCTCAACCATAGTAGCTCGCCTCTACCACATTTTGATGACCCTCATCATGACTTGCACAAAATCTCACCCGCCACTACTAATTGACCAAGTCCAATATAGAAGTCAAAAGGGACTTTATTAAGGTTATAACGGGGCTAGGTTAAAGGTGTCGATAACAATTTAGGAATGTGGTGCAAAAAGGGTAAAGTGGAGTACACACTGGGGGGTAAAAACTCCCCCAAGCTAGTCCAAACACCAACTCAAATCAAAATCTCACACATCTTTGATTCTCACTTTGATTTTTACTTTTTGAACACATTTTTTTTTCTCAACAATTTGCTCTTTCTTTCTTTTCAATAGAAATCCAAATGAAGCACTAAGAGCATTCTTTCTTTCTTTTATTTCTTTTTTTCTTTCCTTTCTCACAATTTTCCTCAACTTTTGCAATTATACACGCACATTAATTTACTTTCAACCAAAGACTTAGTATCAAAACAACTCAACTCAACACAAACTAGACATGTACTCCACTTTGGGGAAAGTTTGGCCATGACTTATTATGAGGGTTAAGCAAAAATAGGATAGAATGGCTCAAATGGGTTGAGAAGCGAATAATTATGCCGGTATAAAAGCTTTTTGGCTTTTGAACTCCTAATTCTAGCAAAATGAAACGCCCTAAATCATCCTTCTATAGGCTCGGTCTTATGCAATCTTGGGGAGCTAAAATGCAAGTCACAAGTTAGGCGATCAATGGTGAGGGTTGTAAATGAGTCTTACGAGGTTTGTGGCCCTCCTTCGGGGTTCATCGCACAAGGGATAAGGCAATCCAAGCAACCAACTCGCCTAATTTCAAAAAGACTCTACCAAAAGTTACCGATCTCAAAGATCACCTAAAGTCACAGCAAGGCTTCCAAAACCATCAAGTCAAATGCAAAGAAGGTCTTCCAATCAAGTTATGAACACTCTTAGCAACATATCATGCATGCAACCAAACAACTCTAAATGTAGAAAAGAAAGAAAGAAAAAAAAATATTTTTGTGGTTTTTTTTTTATGCAAACCTAACATGCAAAAGCACTAAAAAGAACCTAAATACAAAGGGGATGAAGAAAATGTTGAGATGGAGAGAACACATGCTAACTCCCCCAATCTTAATACAAACTCCGTCCTCGGAGTGTACAAGCAAAGAGAAAGTAAGGGATGAGGTAAGGGCACAAAGTCAAGCAAAAATCCTAACCAAGTAAGATAAGGAGAAGGGTCTCGAGAATACACACGCCAAAAAGAGCTTTTTTAGGATCATTATCTAGACCTTACCACTAAATAATTTGACAAAGATCTCAATAGTTTATCATAAGCATTAGCACACATTTCACAAAGGGATCAAATAGGTATGACATAAACAAAGAGCATGCACAAATTTCAATGGGTCTATATGCCTACCAAGTGATGAGTGTCGAAAATAATGAAATTTCCGAGAGAATCCTGGAAAGTATGAAGAACAAACATCAAAATTCAAATAAAAATAACAAAACAATGAGTTCTCCTTTTGATGGTCCTTGCAACTTTTAAGCTCGATCCCGTCCTCTATGAATTCCATTTGAGTCTTGTGAAGGTTTGAAGAGGACAAAGGCTCTTCCAATGATGAAACTTTAAGGAGAGGGAATAAGATGGGGAAGGAAGGAACTAAGTCGAGTTTCCTTGAAAAGGGAATATGAAGAGGACGAGTAGAAATAAAAGTCTTATCAATTACTTCTTCAACATCATTACACTCTATAGTGTAAGCTTTCTCAACAAATGATTCCTCTACTACGGGGTTCTCATCCATATCCCAATCATCATCATCTTCATTGATTATAGTCATGCAAGAGTGATTTTGATTATTGATAATTCGACCCAAAGTTTCGATTGATCTTTTGCTAGATTCGACAAAGTTTTCCATCATAGAATCACACCGCTTTAACAAGCACATATTTTCTTTGAGTGAATCAAGAATTTCAGAATATATATGTAGTTCACAACTAGAGACATCTTCTAAATTTGAGAAAGTAGTATTTCCATGGTCCCACTCATAAGTGTCCCTAGATAGCCACCCAAAGAAACCTCATGCTTCATCAAAGTGTTGGCATCGAAATTCACCATTAAACATAGACTCCACCACTTCTCTTGTATGCATATTCAGACCTTCATACATCACCTCACACATCTCCCAAATCTCAAGTCTATACTTAGTTAGAAGAGTGTTCTCAAATCTCTGAAAATAATTCCAAAATGGTTCATCCTCATATTGAGGAAAAAAGAAGTTTGCCATTTTTTTTGGAATTCTCTTAAAAGAAGAAAAAAAAAATTATATACAAATTCCTAGACTCATATACACGACACTTACCAAATAAAATAAAACAAGATAAAAAAAATAAGCCAATAAAGAAAAGTAAAAAAAAAAAAATCAATTAAGCAATTTCAAACTAAAAAACCTTCAATCAATAGCACAATTTCCCCGGCAACGGCGCCATTTTGATAAGAGGTTTTTAGTGTGTCGTTAAGGCACCAAAAATCGCTTTTCAAACAATATTTATAACTCCTAACAAGTAATTACTAAGAACGTAGTAAAGGCAAGTCAAGGGTCGATCCACAGGGAAATTGGGATTAATCAAAGTCTATTAAGTCTAAATTACCTAATTGAAGGGTTTTGGGGGGTTTTGAATGATTTTTGTAACAACTAAAACTAACTATTATCAAAGAACTAGCAAATAGTATGAGATGAAAATATGAATAAGGAAGACACTAGAGTTAAGGTTACTAGTATGGATCAAAGTGGACAACGTCTATTAATGCAATTGTGATTCAAAGGCAACGATTACGCAAGGTTTAGTTTTCCTCTAAAATACTCGAGTCCTCTCTCGAATGGTCCTCGAGAATAATCGCTTAATCAATCAACTAAATCCTCTCTCGAATGGTCTTTAGTCAATTGATTAAGAGATCCAATGAATTTGGAAAACCCCTAATATAGGATCCCCTTAATTTCTACCCAATATCTTGGCCTAGAAATTAAGTTGATTCATGGGGATGATAAAAGAATTCATAATTCAATTAAGAACATTTGAAATCAGAATACCAAAGCATAAATGTGATCAATATCTATCCTAAGGCCTCAAAACACCAAGATCAATGCATAAACGTCTTAAATCATCACAATCACATTAACAATACATTTAAACCCTAATCCATACTTTCACCCTAACCCTAGATAGGGAACTACTCACTAATCATGGATTCTAAGCAATAAAACATGAAATCTATAACTAATCTAGGGCCAAACATGATTAAGAGATAATTAATCTAATGAAAGCAACAACTAAGAAACTATAATAAAGTAGATCTAATAAAAGGGAAGAACAAATAATAGCAATGAAAAGAGATAATAAAAACTGAAACTTTGAAATTAAATTGAATAAAAGTACCTTCAATGTTGTAGAAATCACAAACTATAATCTACGAATCTCAAATCTTGATTAAAAACTAAGTGTTTATCTCTCTAATATGAACCCTAATAATATTCTCTAAACTCTAGAATAAAGCATAAGTTCAAAATAAAATCAATCCAATGTTATTAAGGCAAGCCTCGTTTTTTTTTCTTCGCGGATTTGAATGGTGCGGGCGCACCAAAATCAAGTGCGGGCGCACCAAAATCAAAGTGCGGGCGCACCATTCTTTCTCGATCCGGTCGGACAGCTTCTACTTAAAAAGAGCATAACTCTTTCGTTTTAGATCCAAATCAAGCTTATGACCAGTCGTTGGAAAGCTATCGAAACAAGCTTTCACCTCCAACTGGAATTACCTTCATCTGTTTTGTGGTTTGAAAGTTATATCCATTTGAAATTCTCTGTTCAAGATTCTATTGTGCAATGTGCTCCTTTGTGCGAGCGGATATGGGGCATGGTGCAAGCGCACCATTTCTCAACGTGTGCTCTATTTTCATTGCTTCCTTTGCCAACTCTACAACATGTAGCCATCTTAGTAGTTCCACCTATATTAAGAACATGGCAAAACAGGGTGAAAGCAAATGTACTAGAAATTCGATCAAAAATGACTGAAAATCTAGTAAAATGTCACTATGATTAAGAATGATCAAGTGAATGAAATAGAAGGGCAAAGGGAGAAGAAAGAGGGAAGAAAGGGGAGAAAGAGGATCAAAATGAGCTAAAAGGAGTCCATAAAGTGCGTTTGAAACGCACTTATCAATAACATTAGTTAGATTCCATCTCCTGGTATAGGAATATATGTTCATTTTTTCTGGTTATGAAATATATCAGCATGCAAATTGCTCACCTTTTCAGTTATGTAATTTGGGGAACTTATTTTTTTAGGTAACTTTTAGCTTGATATGGGTAACTAATAAGAACAAATGAGCAACTGAATGTATGCCGTTAATAATCTTATGTTGTAAAACTCTGAGTTCGCCAATGATTCTCGTGTACAGGATACTCTGTATATTTATCAGTATTTTGTGAGTGATTTTTGGGGTCTCAATATAAGAAGTAGTCTCGTTTTTCGAGCTCGGAAAAGTTTGGCAAGCTCCTTTGTATGAAATTGCTCTTGATTTTGCTCAAGCTAATAAACATGTTATAGAAAATGGAGGTTAGTTTATTTTGATTTTGTTTGCTCCATTTGTGATTTTTTTCTCTAGGAAATTGCTGCAAATGAATCATTTCGTTATCGCAATATATGAACCTTTCATTGAACTAGCAACTCGTGATTCGTGAACTCATGTTCTTAAGGAGTACTAGTATACGTCTGAGATGCCTAAGTTGTTTCGTGTCTGAACTCTGATGGGATGTTTTATCATTGAATAAGTTGTTTTATATGAAGAGGCTAGCTTAATCTCTCATAATGGTTTTTTCCTCTTCAAAAAGGTTAAAGGAGAGGTTAGGAGATACAAATTTTTTGTGCCAAAGGGAATGCTAGAAGAACAAACCCCTTGCATACAGTAGACTACCTTGAGCTAAAGAAATCTTTGGAGAAGATGAATGGCTTATTCGACTTCAGTTGGCTCCCTGATTTGTTAGATTAGGGAAAATCTTCAATGGAAGTGATGGTCCGGTACTAGAAGCATTCTATGAGTTGCTTGCTTGCTTTGCTGAAATGTTCTTGCAATGAAAGATCAGGCGGGACTATCATATCCATAGAAAAGTTGATCACATTAGGTAAGGAACTAAATACTTATTCGTCCTTTTATAAAACCTGGCATGAGGCTGGCAATATCTTGCTGATGATATTTTTTCCATGTTGGCCTATGTCGAATGCTTTGCTGAGCAGATGCGGTTCCGATGGATTCATTAAATGGCTGCAGGATAGATGTTCTTCATTGAAAACAAGTGCAAAGTTTATACCATCATATTGATAATCGCTCATTTATAAAATTGATAATTTATTTTTGTAGCGTCTGAATGCGCATGTTTCAATCATTTATACAATATCAAGAAGTAGTTGTTACTCTCATTTCCCTAAAACGTACAAGTTGATTTAGTTTTTGTTTCGTTGCTATGTAACACTTTTTCATCAAAATTTTCCCATTATGTAATATTAGTTACCCATATTAAGCTGGAAAATTACCCCAAAATTTTAGTTACTCTTTCAAGGTCGACAAAAAATAGGTCTATGGTTACCACAAAATTTTTGTATTAGAAGGTTAATGGTCCAAATTATGAGATTGTTCTTACAAAGTAGTCTTACATTTGTCAAAAGTTACGTTATTCGTGTAAAAGTTACTACTAACTTTTGTTTTAGTTACCCTTTTCAATCTAAAAGTTACAAATTGAGTTAGTTAGGTTTTGTCAAAATGTTATAATTTTTTAGTCAAAAGTGAACTATTTAGTAGTATTAGCAACAAAAATTGAGATGAAAAGTTAATATTAAAATAGATAACACTATTAAGGTCCACAAAATAGAGATTTCTTTAAATAGTTACCCATTAATCATTATTAGTCACCCATATGAAGCTGAAAGTTACCCATATATTATAGACTGGTAAAGATAACTAATTAGATAACATGAGAACCTCATGGCTATTTAAACTTAACTAGTAACTATACAACGGTAAACTGTTAAGAAAATAGGGATAGCTTATAAGCTCATAAAGGTAAACTATTAACGAAATAGGGGCAACTTATAAGTTCATATGCTTCACTTTTTTTCAATTCTCTTCTCCAAATCAAGCATCTTCTTTCCTTTATGATGATGTTCCATTCATCTCAGTCTCATATTCTCAATATCTACTCGCCTAAGTTTGTGATACAACGTCCAAAAACATGTTTCAAAAGCCAAGGTCCACAAAATAAAAATTTCTTTAAATAGTTACCCATTAATCATTATTAGTCACCCATATGAAGCTGAAAGTTACCCATATATTATAGACTGATAAGGATAACTAATTAGATAACATGAGCACCTCATGGTTATTCAAACTTAACTAGTAATTAATAATACAAAGGTAAACTGTTAAGGAAATAGGGGTAGCTTATAAGCTTATAAAAGGTAATCTATTAACGAAATAGGGGTAACTTACATAAAGGTAAACTATTAACGATATAGTGGTAACTTATAAGCTTATAAGCTTCACTTTTTTTCACTTCCCTTGTCCAAATCAAGCATCTTATTTCCTTTATGATGATGTTCCATTCATCTCAGTCTCATATTCTCAATATATACTCTGCCTAAGTTTGTGAGTTGTGACACAACGACCAAAAACATAGCAGCCATTTTTATTCCACAATAGAGACAAGGGGAATAATTAGTTAATTACATTTGCATTTTGCAAGAGAAATTCCTACAGTAAAATTTGAAAGCCCAAGATTCACCCTTGGGATTCAATAGAAAAGCCAAAACAAACTAATGCTGAAGTTTCCTAAAAACTTGAACAAAGTACAAAGAGTACAAGATTAATTTCCAAAATTTCGAGCACAGGGATACTTCATGCCATCTCTTGATTCACCTTCCTTTTTTTTTGTTAAAATCATCGAGTTTAGACAGGGTACCATTCCTTGATTCATTAATATCTAACCAAACAAGAGTGTTGTGCTCAAAGAAATCACCTGCCAAAGCCTTACTAACAACATAAAGAAAAAGAACATCACAACTATTAGAGTGACAAACGAAAAAACAGAACGTCACAAGCAAGTTTAAGAGTTAACACCACAAAACAAAAACAGAAAAGTAGGGTTTTTAGAGTATAAAAACTTGCGGTACGTAGACAAAGATATCATATGTGTAATGCAGCCATGATGAGCTTATTGCTAGTGAATTATTATGCTGGAAATTCCAGCCAAAATCAAATAGCCTTAAGAAAGCAGCTCCAATTCCTTCATAGTGTCTTAACTTATGGTCAACCTACCACTAGTCCTAAGTGAATTTGGAGTAAAATAACAGTTTGTATCATGCAAATCTATAAGCAAGGGTAAGTTTATTGTATTAAGGGTAACTTCATACTACTATATTTCAAGGGCAACTTTATAAGAGTAACTTTTACCACTCTAGGGTAACATTATTATATTAAGGGTAACTTTATATATTTTGACAATAACTTTAGAAAAGGTACAAGTAACTTTTTTCAGTGCAACTTTGATTATAGTTCAAACTTCAACCTATGCAAGATTTAAACCTACATCGTTGTGCTATTACACAATGCCCAATTGAGCTAATAGATTCGTATGAAATTCGTTAAAGATATGTTAGATAGAAAGGGTAACATATAGCTTTGAAACAATAACTAATAACAGTACTTGTGAAACTAATAAAATGCAGATTATACTACACCCTAACAAACGTGATAAAAATAATGAAGAGGATGCCAAAAGCATAAACTAAACGATACCACATGAAATGAAAGATTTTGAAAATTAAAATTGCAAGGAAATATCACCAATTTCACATCTTACGAGATGGCAAAGAAGCCAACAACATCCAAATAATGAAACCATAAGATTTCATAAACAAGCAAAATCAACAAAATCACAAAAATCAACACATAATTTCAGATAATCTAAACCCTAACAAATTCATAAATGAAAAACACAAACACATGCACACAATTCCTAATATAAACCCTAACATTTTAGTATTCACAAAAAACACAGCAACTAAACGTTCAACTTCGACATCATCTATTGTTTCTTTCCAGCCATTTTACGAATCGATTTATCTTTATTCGCCAACCTATTCAAGAAATTAAGGCTAAAGACTCGAAACACAAATAATTTTTCAAAGAACTACAGCAAAATTAAGCTAAAATTGATTTGAAATTAGCGATCCGCAAGTTGAAAAAATGAGTAATTGAAATTCGGAAGTGATATGAACAAAAACATGAAAAAACGAACGAAAACATACCAAAATTTCGGATCATAGAAGAAGCGAACAACCATAGAAAGTGATAGAGGTAGCTGCAAGCAATTGATGGGACGCCGAGAGAGAGAAGCAGAAGGCGTGTGAGAGAGTCGGGCTTCGAAGAAAGTAGGATGAGAGAGAAAAACGCTAGTGAGAGAAATGTAAGATAGAGAATTTCGCGTGAGAGAGACGTAAGAAGGAGAGATAAAAGAATCTTCGAAATCCTCACCGTTCATTATCAGCATTTAATATCATCCGTCGGATTGTAGATGGACGGTCTAGATCATCTGTTTTCGGTTTTGATTAGGAGTTGTTTTCACAAGATCCTATTCCTATATATATATATATATATATATATATATATATATATATATATATATATATATATATATATATATATATATATATCCGATTAGACCGATAACTTTTTGGGCGTACAACGGGTCTAGTGAAACCAAGTTAGGGGTCGTCTTAGGTTGAGTTTAGACTCGGGCATGGGCCGGGCCAAGACGCGGCCGGCCCGGCCCGGCTTGGGCCCGGCCCAAAGACGAGCCCGGCCCGTTGTCCGCTCCGTGGGCTGTGGGCGGGCCACGGTCAAGAAATTTCATTTCAGGCCCGCACCGGCACGAGCCCACGTTGGCCGGGCCCGCGGGCCGAACGCTACTTTCTTTTGTGTTTTTAGCCTAAAACTGTCAAAAATACAAAAAAACAACATAAAACACGGGCCAGGCCCGCAGGAGGCACGAGCCCGGCCCGCGGGCCCGTGGACAAAACCTGAAAATTTCAAGCTCGGCCCGGCCCGGCCCGGCCCGCCATTTCCCCAAGCCCGCGGGCCGAGCCCGTGAACAGGCCCGGCCCGGCCCATGCCCAGGTCTAGTTGAGTTAATAACAGGTTGTCTCATGATGTAATTGTGTTTGAGTTTGAGTTCGAGTTTAGTTCGATTTTCTAATCATCGAGTCAACTTCGATTCTAGTGCAAGTTAGGTTCGGTCATATCCATAAATATCGAGTTAAATCGATAATTATCAATATCAAGTCAAGTTCAGGACAATTATGGGTCACTAGTTCCACAGTATTTAGTAGTACCGGTTCTTATAAAAATCACAAGACTTTGAAGTTGAATTTTTTGACATCTGTGGTTGTCTCATGATGTAATTGTGTTTGAGTTTGAGTTTGAGTTCGAGTTTAGTTCGATTTTCTAATCATCGAGTCAACTTCGATTCTAGTGCAAGTTAGGTTCGGTCATATCCATAAATATCGAGTTAAATCGATAATTATCAATATCAAGTCAAGTTCAGGACAATTATGGGTCACTAGTTCCACAGTATTTAGTAGTACCGGTTCTTATAAAAATCACAAGACTTTGAAGTTGAATTTTTTGACATCTGTGGACTGTGATGGTAGTGTGATTCCCAATTACGTTGGTAACACCTTGTATTCGCTGCACGTATACAAGGAACGTGCGCATCTTATACACCCACAGATTGAAAATATTCAACGCAACAATGACAATCTCCATTCTCAGAAAACTTCTTTCTTTTTCGGATGGTGGGGGTTTGGAAGCAATATATATTCTGTAAACCAAACAGTATGCAAAAAAGCTTCACTCGTTATTTTACATTCTTAAAAACATATGGTACAATTTGTTGAGAGCATATCAAGGTTCATTGCCTTAAATAAAAACATGCAGGCAAAGATACAATAAAAATGGTAACTATGACCTTCATACCTCCATAAGCTTTAATTGATTATACTTTGGAGGTACAAGGTGTCAATTAGCATCAATAATGCTAGCAGAATACTTAAAACAAGAATACTAAATAATTTAGTTGAACACCTACTTGTTGACTCTTTTAACACCAACCTAGAGAACGAAAATTCTCATAGACTTTGTTTCAGTGTAACATAATTTCATAATCTCCCCGCGAATTGCGATCCGAAAAAAGCGAATTATGTTTGGTTTTGGCTTATTTTTGGCTCATTTTGGACGAACCGCGAACTGAAAAAGCGAATTATACAGCGAATTATGTTACACTGCTTTGTTTCCTTCGTTGCTTGCCATGCTTTACGTGGTTCTTAATGGCATCCATCACTACATCAAGCTACCCAGGCTTCAACACGTCGGGGTTTTGATCCTCAGTAAAAAAATTCAACACTAGCTAAGTACAATACGTGTGTGTTCTCTTCATTTGAACTTATCTGAACTAAACCTATTATACCTGATTGGACCTGATCAGCTCTGGTTTCGTCTCATCTTCTATATCCGATTGAACCTCTCAGCCTTAACAATCCCTGACACTTGCTTTATAAAAGGTGAAAAGAATGCACCCTACATCACATTGTATGTCGCTAGCAACAGTTCATCTGTCACAAGTGGCTGTTGCTTGCAACAGAACTTCTTGAATGACTTTGGGAAACTTGAAGGGCGAGCTTGATTGTTTGCCTCTGTGATGATCGACTTATATCAACACATTCCTCCAAATCAGCATCACATGTTAGCAACACCCACTCGGAGTCATCATCTAAGTATTTCAGCAGATAACCACTCATATCACCTATATTGAATCTCCGTACTACTTCTTGCACTAAATCTCTAAACTTCCAACTCCTAAGCATGCGAAATCTGATCTTCTCCTCTCCATATGTGACTTTCACCCTCAAAGAATCACTTTCTTGGATCATGTGAACCCCACAATTCGGTAGTGGTGGACGATTATCAACATTATTATGGTGCTCTACCAAAGATTTTTGGCTGTGTGACCTTGAAATAATGTGTCCGGGTTCATGACTTGGAGTGTGAAGCAGCTCTGCTTCACTTCTTGCACGTTTCAAGCAGCCTTCGAGTGAGTTTGGGCCCACCTGAGGATCCTCATTGCCCAAACCATTCCATGTAGAAGGCTGCTGCTGTGTCCCTGATGAGCAGCACTGGCTTGAGCTTGAACTCTGACTGCAGGAGGAAGAGGGAGATTTTGATGTAGCAGTACCCTCAAGCTCTTTGCTTGTTTGTGTAGGAGGATCATGTTGCTTAGGAGTTGAAAATGGGCTAGTATTTGAGAGATTTGGGGAGGCCAAGTCTGGGAAGTTTGAATAAAATGAACCGATTTGAAAAGCACCGGAGGCACCCTGAACCGAGTCAATCACAACTTGAAGCTTCTGTAAGGAGTGACCAACCTTCTTTATTTTTCGGGAAGGCCATCGCTTAATTCCGTGCTGCCTGCATATCCTTTTCAAAGTTGTAGGGCAGACTGCAACAGAGAGATTATAGTTATTACTGAGTTTTTTTCCGTACTGATTACAACTTACAAGCCTACTTCTGTCTAGGTATGAGAAAAACAAACATAACACCAAGCATGTATGCATAGAGCACCTATCCCTGAAGTCCAATCCTACACCTGAAAACTACTCATTTACTCTAAATACTTGGACATTAAAGCATGTATACTTAATATCCTTACTAAACTACTAAAGTTTCAGAGAAATGAATTAATTGGTTTGGACCATCCAGAACAAAAAGAAAATAGCAACTTACCACCAATGCTCTTCGCAGCATCCTTGAGGCTGCCAGCAAAATGCTGACGAAGAACTTCCAATGTAATAGTTTTCTCCGCCTTGGCCCGCTTTTTGTCTCCAGATTTTCCAGAAGTTGAGAAACTCCCTTCACCAACAGCAGAGCAGTCTAGACTGCTGAAGCCTGGACTTTCCTTCATGTTAGCGCATGGTGAATGCTGGTTAAATAGTTTACCAGCCAAATTTTCCCTTGTTTGATCGTCTTGAGGAACCGGGAGACTGCTAGTTCTCTCTCTCTCCTGAAAAGCGGTCCCACACGACTCCTCCTGAGAAGAATTCGATACAGTATTTTCCCCTTTTAACATATTGTTACTCAGCATTGAAGTTTCTTGCTCTAGTTCCTTATCACTGACAACCCTTAAACTTCTACAAACTCTTTGTATAATGATTGAAAGTGAAGTAAGCATTTTCTTCTGTTCTTCTGGATCCCTACAATCAGTAGGCAGGAAG
The DNA here is from genome assembly GCA_947648045.1 of Beta corolliflora. Lineage (NCBI taxonomy): Eukaryota > Viridiplantae > Streptophyta > Magnoliopsida > Caryophyllales > Amaranthaceae > Beta > Beta corolliflora. Next base: position 248,102 of record CANSZD010001887.1, on the reverse strand, counting down.
AATTCCAACACAAAGTCAGCATTACCCGTGTAGATACACCTAAGGCGAATAGCAACAGCAGCACACAAGCCGAACATCCTCGCATGGTGCGAGAGAGGATACTCGGTCTTGGAATAAGTTGTTATGTCTGGTGAGAAGCATGGTTGATTTGTCATGAATGCCTTCCCAGCAACACCTTGTCCTCTAAATAGGTGATGCTCTGAGCAAGCTTCATAGAACTCTTGCATATAAGGATTTGCAATAAAGCAAGCTGAATCGACTGTTGACACACATCGGGAGACGTTCTCATCAGAGTGTCTGCACCCCTCTTTGCCTTGTTGGATGCACGGTACCCACGTTTGGGCTAGAGGAAGCCCGTGACTACTACATGCAGATTTAATCACCTCGAGGACCTCTGGTAATGCAGCTTGGTATGAACTGCAGCACTCCTGATAAGAAGGCATTTCTTCTTCTTATTAAAATAATAATTGAAAATTAACTTTTCCCAATCATAGGACTGATATAATTACCTTTGTTTTCTGAGGACCTGGAATCTCGGAACAACTTCGAAGATCAACAGCCTGAGAAGTACAGATTAGATAGTTAAAATCATAGTTGGGGGGGACAAAATGATCCTTTTATTGTCCAGGTTATCTCACATCATTTGTGCAGGGAAAAACCAAAATCATGTTTTGATGACAAGAAAAAAAAAATGCTCAAATTAGGACGGAAATGTATGGCAAAAGAGGAAAATGTGAAGAAATGTGCAGACTTCGAGGAATCTTATCGATCATAGTTACTCAGGCTAAGAACTACAGGAATTCATATACTATTTGTTGAATTAAAAGGCAGTAAAACGAAGAGAGAAGAAAAAAACAAACCTCAAGAGCTCTGCAGACACTTTCAAGTTCAGGTCGATAGTTAACCTTCTGAGTGGTCATGACAACCTCAAGAACTCCCAAGCAGTTCCTGCTACCTTGGTCAAAAACCGGGAGAGCAAGGCTGCCACGAACATCGCATTGCTGAGCATAAGGAACTCGTGGATATTCATCGATCCTGAAAAATCTAACATCAGGAGTCCATTCAGGAACTTGTCCCAAGAAAACCCTCCCAGGCAATCCCACTGACACAGCGGCGTTTTCCTCTGCTGCAAACTCATAATTCATAGAAATGTTTCTGTAATTGGCAAGTTGTGAGCCACTGGAGTTGACTGAGAAAGGTTGGTCGACAGTGGTCAGAATACGGGTACCACCCCTATTAACAGGAACCCATATTTGGACAAGGAGATCATTGCCTTTTGCTGAATCTTTAATGTAATTGAGAGCCTTCAACAACCTTTCCATTACGGTAGAAGCTGGTTTAGGTTTGAACCACAGCAATTTATTGAGCTCAGAACCTTCTGCACAGAATTTGTCAAATTGATCTGAATCAGTTGCGATAGTAACCAAACTCTGGCCATTCGACATACTAACTCGATTTCCTACTTGGGTATCAACTTGAACTGGATTTTCAGCCAACTCCGAAGTTTCCCTCACTTGCTGACCACATTTCTGCGACATGTTCATGCTCGATTTTTCGTTCGCCACCTCAAACATTGGCCATAGGTATGAAGAATCAAAGAAAGCGCCAGAAGTAGAAGGGCTTTGATGAAAGAAATTAGAGCCATCAACTGATTCTAACCAACATCCTTCGAGCAAGAGCTCATCCATATAATCGAGTTCCATTGCCGAATTCGATGGAACTCCAAATGCAACACTAGAATGGAAAGCAGCATCATCCATTTATCAGAATACCCCACCTCCCTTCAAATTCCAAAAAGCTTCACACACACTATATCCCCACTAACTAAAACAGAAGCTGATGTTCTTCACAAGAGAATCACTTATGATATAAAAGCATCAAGGAATAAGCATTTCCTAGATTTCTTCACCCCCCAATGATTTTTAATTCTTGCCTGCACAGAATCCAGATTTACCCAAAAATATATCATCAATTAAAGAATCTCACACAGAAAAGAACCATTCATAATAAAAAAGAAGGAATCAAATACTATTTTAAAAATCCTTAGTTACTCCACCATTAAGAGAGAAGAATCAATTTATTCATTTGAGATTAAAAAGTTGCATCCAATTAACATCAGTCAAAGAAGCTGATGACATAAGATAAAATACAATCAAACACCCATCAAATTCATAAAAGAATAAAACCCCACCAAATCTGAGAATCCCAGAAAAAATTTCCAACAAGTTGGACCAAAGCATCTAAAAATGGTGAAAAAAATAAGAAGAATCTGATCAATTTTTATTCTTTTGAAAAATTACATCCCTTCATTACAGAATCTCACAAAGTTTTTTTTTTTTTTTTTTGATGCAAACAGAATCTACCAAAGTAAGGTTGGCAGAAAATCTTTTTAACTTGACTTCCATGTTAAGCTTTTGCACAAAAATCAAAAGTTGCAGCAGCCAGCTAACAATCTTAGACAAAAACTAAAACTTTGCTAAATTCATTGAAACACAAATTTAAGAGAATAATCCAACTTGGGTAAATTAAAGAAAGAAACTTTGACCCAAGTTAATTAAGATTGATGGATAATTAACAAAGGAGTTAAAGAGAAGAACAACAAAGAAACAACAAAGTTACTAAATTAGGAATAATAGTATGGAAAAGATACCTGAAAAAAAAACTAGCTAGCCCACCAATAATAATGTACCAAATCTTTTTTTGTTGCCTCAAAACACCCAGAAATTGTCAGAAAATGCTGAGGCAAACTCCTAAATCAACAATCAAAATACTAACTTTTTGGGTGTCTGAAAATCTGATGTGAGAGAGAGAAAAGACCCTTAAATTTTTTTTTTTTGAAGAGTAAATGTTCAAAGGGGTAGCTTTGTTTTCTCTCTCCTCTTATGAATATAAGTTGGTGTGTGTATGTGTGTGTTTGCTAGCAAAAGAAGGATCAGATGGAAATGATTCCTAAGTATGGTTGGGTGAAGATTCTCCGTTGCTACGACGGACGGTGTGGGACCCACCAAGCTACCCTGTGTCCTCTTGTTCTTGGGATTCACGCTGTAAAGTCAACCAAAAAACAAAAAGAGGGAGAAAGTGAGTTTTGTGGTGGTGTGGTGTGGGTGTGTGGGAATAAATGAATGAATGAAATAAGAGGCGGAGTGACGTTTTGTTTTTGGTCCAACACTCTTTTCATAACAAAACTAGTTTTTAGGCCCGGGTTATGCCCCGGGTAATTATATCTTTTATTTATTAATATTTTTACTTTGAAATAATAACATCAAGTATCACTTGGTTTAGTGGTTAAAACATTAGTATATATGTTTGTGATCTCGGGATTGAATCTTACATAACGCATTTTCTATTTTTTTAGTGTATGTGGATTACATAAAGATAAAATACTTTCAGCCGAAGGCGCGCGTGGCATCGTTAAGCGTTTAGGAACGCCTTTTAATATATTAGTATAGATGTATATATTGCTTATTTACAAATTGAATTTTGTATTTGGAAAATTTAAAAGGGGGATGACGTTGCTTAGGTACTAAAGTTTTGAAAGATTGAGTCCATGTCACTTGATCATTTTGATAGTCTTCCCAATAATGTATTCAATATTTTTGTGGATATAGTATTGTAATGTTGTCGAACTAATTTGGTTGATAAAGTATCGGGGTGATACCTGTGATTTATTTTTGTAATATGTGTATACTTTGTACGTTATAGTTCTTTTCACGATAAAATAAGATATATGTATATGTAACATTTGTATAGGAGTTTTTTTTCTTGGTTGAACGAGTTATCGTTCACGTACATCATACATGATATGAAGCGTAAAAGGATTATTGGTTAAAATAGATAAATACATCTTTTTTCAAAAAGCAAATAAATACTACCGACCAAATCAACATTGTAACATTATGCTTAAGATGGGCGATCTACTTTATGTTCGAGGAAGACATTATACATCATTGAAGACCTCTAAAATATTATGAAATTTTGCAATAGTCAATTTTTTTTTTGATAATTAAACTATGACTTGTATTTTTTTTAAAGGTGTGGATATTATGTTGATGAGGTTGATATGTTGTGCTTTGGCACATAGTACACTCGGTTCACTTGAGCTTAGCTTCGGCTACATCCGTATCGACCCGTGTCGCACACCTGCTTTGGGTTGGTGAGTTACCAAGTTGCAGTAGTCAATTTGATAGCAATTGCATGCACAAGAGCCCTTCCCATGAAAATCTTTCCAAATTAGGCTACACTCCCTTCGGTTCCTAAAGATCTTCCCTCTTTTACTTTTCACGCATGCCAATGCAAAACTTTAGACACTAATATCTCTAATTGTGTATTTGAAAAAATTATAAAAAGTGGATATTAATAAAATATATATTGAGATGAATCTAACAAGATCCCACATGACTATATTTTTTCTTACGTATAAGTCAAAAACAACAGTCAAAGTGAAACTTGTGAATAGTGAAAAAAGTCAAATAGGGAAGATCTTTCGGAACCGGAGGTAAAATTCTTTTGGAATTATTTTCACTTCATTTCAGTTCAGTTCAATTCAACTCACTTCAATTCAGTTCAGTTCAATTCAGTTTAATATTATTATTATTATTAAATATTTTTTTTTATTTTTATTATTACTATCATTATTATAATTAATTATTATAAGTATTATTTATTATTATTATTATAAATTATAAATTATTATTATTAATAATTTGTAATAATAATAAAAATTATTATTACTATATATATTATTATTAAAATATTCAGAATTAATAATAATAATTATTATTAATATTAATTTTAATATCAATATTGATTATTTTATTTTTATTTATATTAATATTAATTATTATTATGATTAATTATAGTTATTATTATTATCAATTATTATTATTAATATTATTATTTATTATTATTATTATTATTTATTATTATTAACATTATTATTATTAGTTATTATTATTTTTACTTAATATTATTAAAATTATTATTAGTACTACTAATTATTATTATTAATATTAATTATTATTATTATTAAATGTAATTATTAGTATTATTAGTATTATTATTATTAATTATTATTATTTTCATTATTACTATTATAGTTAATTAATACTATTTTGATTAATTATAATTATTATTGTCAATTATTATTTTATTACTACTAATTATTATTAATATTAATTATTATTATTATTAATATTAATTATTATTATTATTAAATATAATTATATTAATTATTAGTATTATTATTAATTGTTAATTATTATTCATATTATTATTTTTATTATTATTATTATTGATAATTATTATTATTATTATTAGTATTAATTAAAATTATTAATATCAATTATTTTTATTTTTATTATTAATTTTTATTATTAATTATTGATATTAATTTTTATTATTAATTATTGATATTAATTATTATTATTAGTAATTGTTATTATTATTAATTATTATTATTAATAATTATAATTATTATTATTAAGCATTACTCCCTTTGTTTTCTTTTGTTGTGCCTATTTGGAATCAGAAAAGAAACCAATGCAACTCAAAGAATTGGCTAGATGCCACTATTGTAAATTAAATTAAATTAACTAAAAATGAAGATTCGAGCCCTTTGAGTTATTCTATCTTATGCAACCAATGACACAAAAGTTTGAGAGGTAATAGAGTAAAAAATGACTACTAACTAGTGTGAATACATTTATTGCCCTTTGAATTACTCTATGTTAGGCAACCAATGAGACAAAAGTTTGGGGGTAAAAAAGTAAAAAAATGACTACGTAATAGTGTGAACACATTTATTCTAACCTAAAATTAATGGAAAATTTAAGTCATAAATTACACTATATATGGAAAGATTCAAAATAGGAACAACATATTGAAATTTCCCAATAAAGAATACATGAACAACAAAAGAAAGCGGAGGGAGTATTACTATTAATTATTATTATTATTTATTATTATTAGTAATAATTATTATTAATTATCAAATATAATTATTAATTATTGTATTTATTAATTATTATTATTAATTATAATTATTAATTATTATTATTATTATTATTATTATTATTATTATTATTATTATTATTATTATTATTATTATTATTATTATTAGGAAAAATTGGTGCGAATAGCACCAACTATTGGTTTAGTGCACAAAACATCACGAGCTAAAAAAAGGGGTGATGCACAACACAAACTTTATGGCATGAGTGCTTGAATCAACATAAACAACAATTTTTGGAATGGTTCCACAACACAAATTTCAAGGCTTGGGTAAACGAATCTCAGGCCAAAATCGTCGTGTATGTTGATTCGCGCTCCTAGGCCATAAAGTTTGTGTTGTGCATCACACCTCGTTTAGTTCGTGCTGTTTTGTGCACCAAACCAATAGTTGGTGCTGTTCGCGCCAATTTTTCATCATTATTATTATTATTATTATTATTATTATTATTATTATTATTATTACCGTTTTTTCACCAAATAACCCTGAAATATTTTTTTATTCACCAGATACCCAACTTTTTTTCAAATTCACCATATACCCATGTGTAGACACATAATCGTGTTTCCCCATTTAAGGATCCAATGATTAAACATACAGCGGCATTAGTTGGCGCGACTCAACGAAAGAGCAATCTAAAGAACCATTCTAAAATGTGTTTCGAAATGATATTATAATGCCCAATTAATTATTCATGATGATTAATTGTCTTTCAGGCCCATAATATGTTTTAAATCCATTTTAAAAGCCCAATCAAATATTTATTATTTTAATGGATATTTTTCATAAATATTTTATTATTTTTGATAAATAAACCAGATTTTTAATCCGTAAAATTCCATCTCCGGAATTTTAGGGATAAAAAAGTATCTTTGAAAGACATGCAATGGAATATGCTCGAATATTCCAGAATATGCGCCGGACGCGGGGGCTGCACTCAGCGCGGCACGTGCGTCCAGCGCATTGGCCATATCGCGTCAGGCGAGCCAATGAGCTTTTGACACGTAGATTTTGTGACTCACACAGAGTCCTGCGTCAGACGCGAGTCTTGTGTGAGACGCAACATACTTTTCTATCTTTTCAAAACGAGTTTACACATGTGCATCTCTGGTTGGACTGCCTGCGTCAGGCACACCAATGTGCACCTGACACGTGGCACTGCGCCTGCCACGTAGGCTTGCGCCTGGCACAAGGCTTGCGTGGAGCGCAAGGTTTCTTCTCTCTATAAATACCCGTATTTTCCCGAATTACGGACGACTTTTCAATATTATTATTTTACGCACACAAATTCTCTCGAATACTCCGAAATACACTTCGAATACTTCAAACACTCAAACACTCAAATACTTTCAATACTTTCAATCAATTCTTTCATACTGCGTTCTTGGTTCCACGATTGCTTCGCCGAAAGATCGTTCCGCTCCTCAATCTAAGCCGCATAGGTATAATGCCTGAGGATCCTTGAATCAATTATTTTTATATTGAAGTTACTAATCATTTGTTTCATGATGTAGATCTTTGGTATAAAATCGTTCTACTGTATATTCTAACCTCTCCTTTTCCTTTTATTTATTTTTCATATATTACATAGTTGCCTGATCATTCTATGCCTATTATATGATTGTCTAGCTTATTGCTTGTATCACCTCACATGTTATTTATTGTTAATCAAAACCTAAAGAATTGTTCTAATATTAATCAGATTAATTTAGACAACCTGCTAGGTTCCCTGTAATTTGATTGCATAATAACTTGTCACTAAAAATTAGTCTTTTTATGTGTTTCTTGAACCAATTTAGACTAAATATTTTTAGGGTGTTTAAAACGTTATTTGATTATTCTTTGGCATAAAATCTGCAATGAATCGATATTTAGTAGAGGCCAGGAAAGGGCGAATGTGGTTCATTATGACTATATTCGTACCCTCACCCCCGAACTCAATCTTTGGTTCATTTTGACCATCTATGGAGTCAGGACGGGGAAATCTACATTGGATAATTTGTCCCTACGGTTTTCCCATATCCAATTAGGTTTATGATTAAAAGAATTGTCGGCGACTTCTTTCAATACAAAACAATTTTCAATAAAACCTTAATAGTAGGCTAGTCAATACAAATACGCGCTCACACCGCGTAGGCGAAGTAAAAACACGCCTACAATTTGGCGACTCCACTGGGGAGAATTTTAAAAAAAATTAATTAATTTTTTTGAATGAGTAGGTGAAACTTGAAAAATACAATTCATTCTTATTTTATGCCTTAGAATAATATACAGTTTTGCATATGCATGGCTATTATTCAGCCACCATAAGGACAATCTACCTTGCCTCATTAGCACATGTTCTATGTGTGAGGTCACCCCCGGGGGGTTTGCGCTTTGTCCTTCCAAAAAGCTTCCTGAGCGATAGTGTTGGATCTTAGTCATAAGAAAACCTACCCAACCATGTCATTGTTCTCTTGTTCCTGACTTGAGACTGGAGTGCGTCTTACACGTGGCCACCTCTTTAAGCAGGGGTACGAAGCGTGGGATCAATCTCTTAGTCATGGACCCTTTTCAGACTGAACCTAAACCTGACCAATAGTTTCAAACATAGAACTGGACTTTAGGTTGAGAACTTTTGCATCCATGTTACCTGACATTTATGTGTGATTGCAATTTTTGCCTGGTAATATGCTTTGCGCCTGAAAATATTGCAAATCGCGTCTAAAATAAATCGTCGTTTTCGCCCGAACCTTCGTCAATTAATCAATACGCGTGCCGCAGAGCATTGCGCCAAACACACTAAGTTGCACCTGACGCAACGCTACTGCGCCAGATGCATAGACTGCACGCCGCGCGCACCAGTTGCGTGGCATGCAGTCTATTCGTCCCATACTTATTGGTCTTTTGACCTTTGTTCGAGTCTAAGATAACAAGTTTGCATCAGTATAACATTCAAAAAAGGTCTTTTCATGCAAGGTCGAGTCTGTCATAAAAAAAATGCATCAAAAGGGTCATTGTAGAGCTAGAGTTGTCATGCATGTCTACCTCTTCCCATTTCCTCCCTGCTGTTCAACAAATCTATCCCTGTCAATCTTACCTTACCATATCCAATCAATTTCAAAAAAAAAACTTACATCTTTTCAAAATCAATCCTACACCCGTGTCTATTCTACCTTTTTCAAAAAGCATTTGTTAATCACCATCATACCACGACATTTCAAAAAAAAAAAAAATTTCGAAGTCAATCCATCATCTTTTCCTAACAAAGGATAAAACAAAGGGGTTCCTTTCAAAAACGAATTTCGAAAATTCTAAGCCCAATCCAAACACCTTCATCGAATCCAATCCAAACCCAATTTACTTGCATTCATTCTAGACCCATATGCATTAGAGTCCATTTTGCATTCATATTAGGCCCATCAAAATTTGAGTCCATGCATTCATATTAGGCCCGCTAGCATTAGAATCCATCTTAGGCCCATATAAGTCTAGTTCAAGTCAAAGCTAGGCCCATTTGCATCTCTATGTGAATCCTAGTCTATGTCAAGCCCAGTCTAAGTCTAATCCCAGTCTATTCCATTCGAAGTCCAATCCTAATCCATCTCCAATGTCAAGCCCATGTGCATCTCCCAGTCTATATCAAACCTATATGTTAATCTAATCCAAACTTAGGTCCATTTAGGCCCAATTCATATCCTAGGTCTAGTTTGCATCTCCATGTAGGCCCTAGTCAAGTCCAATTCCTTCAGAAGTTCATAATAGCCCAAATTCCTCTAAAGTCCAGCCTGCTTGCTCACCCATAAGTTCAAGGTCTAAGCATTCCTTAAGTCTATAGGCATTGTTGTATCTAGGCTGCTTGCTCACCCGTAAGTTCAAGGTCTAGCATTCCTTAAGTCCATAGGCAATCTTTGAGTCTAGCCCGCTTAGTTTAATGTAAGTTTCGAAGTCTAGTTGTCTAGCCTGCTTGCTCACCCGTAAGTTCAAAGTCTAGTTGCCTAGCTTGCTTGCCTTAAGTTAAGAGTTTGGTCTCTGTTTTTGTCCATCCTTCCTTTGTGTCTAGCCTGCTTGCTCACCCGTATGTTTAAAGTCTAGCATTTCATAAGTCCATAGGCAATTTTTGAGTCTAGCCCGCTTAGTCTAATGTAAGTTTCGAAGTCTAGTTGTCTAGCCTGCTTGCTCACCCGTAAGTTCAAAGTCTAGTTGCCTAGCTTGCTTGCCTTAAGCTAAGAGTCTAGTCTCCCTTATTGTCCAGTCTTACTTAAAGTCTAGTCTACTTACTCACCCGTAAGTTCAAAGTCTAGTCTCTCCTATCATCACCAAAACCCAATCGTGGAATCCAGTCTGCTCGCATAGTCTAGTCCAGTCCATGTCTGCATTTGCATATAGTAAGGCCCATGTCTCCATCATGATCAAGTCCATACTAGTCCAAAATCATACCCATCTCTAATCATTTTCCATCTTCCTTTCCATTTCCATTCTCCAATTTCCCATTTCCATTTCTCATTTTCATTTCTCATTTCGAAAATATTATTTCTTAAAACTAATAAGCGAGGTTCACTTTATTTTGTTTATGACCGGTCAAAAGATTACAACTCAGGAACGCTTAATGGAGAAACAAAAATGTGAGCCTACTTTAAAGTTCATCAATCGCACTATCACCACCCCGACTTCATTTAGAGTCACGAAGATTACTTTTGACCGCCTTCACAATAGAGGCACGATGACTTCCATAGGGTCTACCGCCATTACATTAGAGGCGCGATCACTTCCTTAGGGTCTACTCTGAACCCTGCACTTGAAAGAAAATTCAAAATGTGCAACCTATATTTCTATTGCAAATTTCAACATAAAATCAAACATCTTACACCTAGTGTTGGATCCCTCAAATACACTGCGAAACATGGTCGATGACAACAGACTACTAATACTTGCTACAACGAGAATCAACATCACCAACAACCCCTGAGGCAGTGCATCAACAATTCAAAGGCTTAGTCTTTTATTTCTGGTTTCCTAGGTTGAGTCAGAGAGTCCTTACCCTAAGCCATTTCTGTCCTTTCCCATCGAGTATATGTCACTATAGGACTTCATCTATTATAGCCTTTCTATTTCCATTTTCATTTCATTTCATTTTTATTTTTATTTTTATTTTTCATTGGCCTTTTTCCATCATTTATGCTTCGAGTTCGATGATGAAACTTAAATCACCTAATGACCTTGGCTAATAAAAAAAAATTTGAAAAAAAATAAGAATAGAAAAAGAGGACATCCTTTGGATCAGGATTTATTCCCCTCTCCCTTCCATTACCTTTCATAAACCATCCTCATACAACCAAAGAAAGACAAAATCCCTTAAACATCAAACCTCCACAAATATCCTTCAAGCCTTCTAATACCCTAAACCAATAGCTTGTGTGGAAGCCTTACTACACAAAAAAAAATCAATGCCAGGTAAAATAAAAAAATTGTGAAAAAAATCAAAGTGCGAAAAAAAGCAAAAGCAAAAGAAATGCACAGGACAAAAAGAAAAGATTCAAAAAGAAAAAGCCAAAGGCAAAGAAATAAAAAGTCAAGCTAGGGGGACTTGCACACAAGTTCTACCCCTCATTCAAATCCTTCAATCTTATATAATTCAAATCCATGATCTTTACATTAGCCAAACCAATTAAACCTTCATCAAACTTCAAGCCTTAAACCTTTCAACCATTCACTAACCATAACTCCTTTTTCAAGGTATGTCTAAGCCCGCTAGGTTGAAAACCCGAAGGGCAGCCTAGACAAAAGTTAGGGCACAAAAAAAGAAGAATAATAATAAAAAAATCAGATCTGGAACTACGAATGGTCTGATTCCGTAAGGATACATAGGAATCCTCATCTCGAGGTCCGACCGCTTCAATAAAATTAGTCATGGTATAATGATTTGACTTTCTAGAATTTAGGAGCATACTATTTCTAGATCCCGACATAGACTCGAGTCTGAACCTAGCCTCGTTAAAGCTTTTTTTTCCACCTACATTTATATGAGTCACAAATTCAAACCTTTTATTTTTTCAATCCAAGCTATCCTTTTCCCCGAAGGACTCTTCGATGATTCCATGGTTTCTGGCGATATTTGACTTTGCCTATGTCAACTTCCCAAAGAAGAATCCCCTGTATAATCCCCAGTGAAAACTTTCAATGTTCAAGACATAACAACTACGTTTCAATATCAAATCAAGTACATCTCAATTAAGGCTCAAGCCTAATTCAGGCAAGCTCACCCAAAGTGGGGGCTTCCTATACGTGTGGTGGTTCCTCTGATTCAAATCAAACTCCCGAAGAGTTGTAATCTGCGGACCTCGTTTGTGGACCCCGATCATTTACTACAAAGTGATTTTCGAAAATCATTCAATTTATTTCTAATCATCCTGCTCATTCTATCATTCTATACATCTTCTAGCCTTGCAAAATCCTGACCTTGCATTGCAGCTTTGCAAAACCCTGACCTTGCATTGCATATCATACATTATAGTCTTGCATAACCCTGACCTTGCATGACGTGTCATCCCTTAGCTTTCCATAAGTCTTGCATAGCGTTTCATGCATCCTTAGAGAGTCTAAGTTTGCATTATTGCATCATTATGTGCTTATCTGAGTTGTTTGCACCTATCTACTAACATCTTTCCCTGCAGGTAATCAGATTGCTTGTAGTTATTGTTCTGCATACTAACTTTATTTTGCAGAGACCGACGTATATTGATCAGTTCTAAACTGCAGAGCGTTTAGAATCGTTCTCCGTCCCGACACCGTATACTTTGACTATCGGTTTCCTGAACTTCAGTCAATGTGGGGGCTTCTGTTAGGGGTGCTTATCGAACGAACCGAGCCCGAATAACATTGGGCTCGCTTCGAGCTCGTTTAACTTTTCATGGGCTCGGCTTGACTCGTGAGCTCGACGAGCTTGGGGGAGCCGAGCTCGGCTCGAGCTTGTTTAACTTTTCATGGGCTCGACTCGGCTCGTGAGATCGGCTAGGCTCGGCTCGTGAGCTCGGCTAGGCTCGAGCTCGTTTTCAGGCTCGGCTCGAACTCGGGTTCGATTATGGGCTCGAGCTCGTTTGGGAAATTTATTTTGCGAAAAATCTGTATATATACCTTAGTTGAGTTAATATTTTATAAGAAATACTTAATATAATTTTTAATATATAAATAATTTTTTAATATAAAATAATTTTTTAGTATAAAATATTAATCGAGCTGTTCACGAGCTTTTTGAGCCGAGCTTTGCTTAGCTCAATTCGGCTCGTTTAAGTCTCGAGCCGAGCCACAACGAGCCGAGCTTTGACCGAGCTTTGACCGAGCCGAGGCCGAACTGTTAGCAAGCTTGTCAGGCTCATTATCACCCCTAGCTTCTGTAGACACATAATCGTGTCTCCCCATTTAAGGATCCAATAATGAAACATACCGCGGCATTAGTTGGCGCGACTCAACGGAAGAGCAATCTAAAGAACCATTCTAAAATGTGTTTCGAAATGATATTCTAATGCCCAATGAATTGGTCATGATGATTAATTGTATTTCAGGCCCATAGAATATTTTAAATCCATTTTAAAAGCCCAATCAAATATTTATTATTTTAATGGATATTTTTCATAAATATTTTATTATCTTTGATAAATAAAACAGAATTTTAATCCGTAAAATTCCATCTCCGGAATTTTAGGGATAAAAAAGTATCTTTGAAAGACGTGCAATGGAATATGCTCGAATATTCCAGAATATGCGCCGGACGCGGGGGCTGCGCTCAGCGCGCCACGTGCGTCCAGCGCATTGGCCATATCGCGTCAGGCGAGCCAATGAGCGCCTGACACGTAGATTTTGTGACTCACACAGAGTCCTACGTCAGACGCAAGTCTTGTGTGAGACGCAACGTACTTTTCTATCTTTTCAAAATGCGTTTACACATGTGCATCTCTGATTGGGCTGGCTGCGTCAGGCACACCAATGTGCGCCTGACGCGTGGCACTGCGCATGCCACGTAGTCTTGAGCCTGGCGCAAGGCTTGCGTGGAGCGCAAGGTTTCTTCTCTCTATAAATACCCGTATTTTCCCAAATTACGGACGACTTTTCAATATTATTATTTTATGCACACAAATTCTCTCGAATACTCCGAAATACACTTCGAATACTTCAAACACTCAATCACTCAAATACTTTCAATACTTTCAATACTTTCAATCAATTCTTTCATACTGTGTTCTTGGTTCCACCATTGCTCTGCCTAAAGATCGTTGCGCTCCTCAATCTAAGCCGCATAGGTATAATACCTGAGGATCCTTGAATCAATTATTTTTATATTGATGTTACTAATCATTTGTTTCATGATGTAGATCTTTGGTATAAAATCGTTTTACTGTATATTCTAACCTCTCATTTTCCTTTTATTTATTTTTCATATATTTCATACTTGCCTGATCATTCTATGCCTATTATATGATTGTCCTGTTTATTGCTTTTATCACCTCACATGTTATTTATTGTTAATCAAGACCTAAAGAATTGTTCTAATATTAATCAGATTAATTTGGACAACCTGCTAGGTTCCCTGTAATTTGATTGCATAATAACTTGTCGCTAAAAATTAGTCTTTTTATTTGTTTCCTGAACCAATTTAGACTAAATATTTTTAGGGTGTTTAAAACGTTATTTGATTATTCTTTGGCATAAAATCTACAATGAATTGATATTTAGTAGAGGCCAGCAATGAGCGAATGTGGTTCATTATGACTATATTCGTACCCTCACCCCCAAACTCAATCTTTGGTTCATTTTGACCATCAATGGAGTCAGGACGGGGAAATCTACATTGGATAATTTGTCCCTACGGTTTTCCCATATCCAATTAGGTTTATGATTCTTCCTAAAAAGAATTATTGGCGACTTCTTTCAATACAAAACAATTTTCAATAAAACCTTAACAGTGGGGTAGTCAATACAAATACGCGCTCACACCGCGTAGGCGAAATAAAAACACGCCTACACCATGACTTTCTAAAAAATACATCCAAATGCCCTTAATGACTAACGGCGGTTAACTCCGTTAGTCATTAATGTGAATTAACCTTAAAAAACCCTAAGTCAACCTCACTAACCCTAGATAAACTCCAAAAATCCTCACTCTCTCTCCCCCTAACCAACCCCCAGCCCCACTGACCCCCTCCCCGTCCCCGCCGACGCGCCTCCCTCTCCCCGTCCCCGCCGCAAAATCGCTCCCCCCTCCCTCCCTCCCCTTCGAACCCGGTCGCTCCCCACCCATTCGAACTCGGTCGCTCCCCCACCCCCGCCGCAAAATCTCCCTCGATGACTCGGATTGGAAGGATTGGAAGGGGATTGTTAATGGCGGTTTCGGAAATGCAGGAGGAAGGATTGGAAGGGGATGGGGGGGAGGGGGCTGCGAGATTCGAAGGGGTGGGGAGGGGAGCGATTTTGCGGCGGGGGAGGGGAAGGCGCTGCGGCGGGGACAGGAGGGGGGGACTCAGTATAGGGCTGCGGAGGACGGGGAGGGGGGCCGGGGGCCGTGGTTGGGGGCCTTGGGTGGGGCTAGGGTTGTGGGGGGGGGGGGTGGGTCGGGGTTGGT